>JAYKKM010000515.1:0-267500 GCA_035772405.1 Chrysogorgia sp. JL179-B06 | reverse complement strand
GTGAGTGAAAGTAACTTCAATTGGGTTCTTCAGTGGTAATTTTGTCAATGGTGGGTCGACAGCTGCGCCGATGATTTTGCTGTTCAACTGTAAAATAACGTCGGGAGCAACAAAACTGGAAGACCTAAGGATTAAAATAACAATTGAAAAATAAATCGAGTGGAACAGAAATTCCAGGATTAAACAGATGTAAACAGATGTAAGATAATGAAATTGTCACTAAAAATCGATTTTAAAAAGCGAAACATTCAAATGCTATTGCTGATGCTATTTTTGCTGAATTGCTTGTTCACTTACACTGTTGTATTTTGTGCTAAGACCTTGTGAAGTTTGGTGTAAGATATACAAACGACTACTCTGGAACCTAAAAAAACAAAAATACAGCTTTAAAGTCGGACGTTTTTGATCCTACAAATTTACTGAAAAAGCTTGCGTAGCGTGATGTGATATTATAATTGTCATTAGTATAAATTATAATTGTCAGTATAAATTTATTAGTAAGTTTTATAAGTAAGTTTCTATCACAAATCCTCAATTTTCATTGGCTATTGCAGATTTGCAGGAGTTACTATCCGCTGTTAGTAGAAACTCACCATGGTCCATTACAAATGCTGCATTCTGATTGGCTACTCAGTGTGAACAATGGCAGAAAACTCTCGTTTTGGGGAGGTTTCAGATGAGTTTTTGGATAATTTTTTGGAGAATGCATGATTTGTGGTAGTCCACTAATTTGTTTCTGCTAAAACAATTAGACAACTCATCCTCATTGTCTATGAGCGAATAGTCAACTCAGGCTTCGCAATTTGTTGACTATTCGCTCATATAGACAACTCGAACTCGTTGCCTAATTGTTAAATAGAAACCTCTGGGATAGAAGTCGCGGTGTTTTTAAAAGACTATATAGACCTCTTGCATAATAGCTTCCATTTTAAATATTCTTTTGTGCGCATTATTAGCCTTTATAACCTCGTTAGGAAGCGAAGATTCTTTGGAATTGCCGACACACAAACGAGGCCATAAAGGCTAATTTAGATGCACGTAAAGGAATATTTAAATTGGCCGCAATTATAAAGAGGTCTATAAACTACCCTAATTCCTTGCGAGATTTCCTTTCACACGTTAATGTTAAACTCTCTCTGCGAAACCTAAAACAATTGCTCGACTTAATATGACAAAAAGTTGTGCCGAAAAGGATTGTGGTAGTAGTCACTGATAGATTCATGGGGGGGGGGGGGGGGGGGGGGGGGGGGGGGGGGGGGGGGGGGGGGGGGGTGGGGGGGGGGGGGGGGGGGGTAACGGTCGAATAGGGGTAACTGCAGCACATATATAAATCGAATAAATCATTGTAACCTTCGCTCTCCATCTGAGTCTCGGTATAGCTCAATGGATCTCACCAGCAATCAGATGGTTACAGGTTCGATCCGGGAGGATTTGAGCTTGAAGATTGTCCATATATCACCTGTCTACTCCAAGATCCCATATTCACTTTAGCAATGTATATATACAACACATAGATTCATAACAGTTTTGCGCTTTCTTAGTTTTATTTAGTCTTTTCTTACCATTGCCGCCAGTTTCGACAATTTCGTCAGGGAACGTCAAAGTTGTTTTCTCACTCCGCGGAAACACATTACCTGCGGAAACATAAAACCAGCGTTAATGAAGTCGTTAGAGCGTCTCTCATTTATTTATTTATCAACTTAAATTCCTGTCGTGGCAATACAACCTTAATTCTTCACATTGACAAATTGGTTTGATCGTGCAGGTTTGATGAAGTTTGTTGAACAATATCCTACTTTGAATTTGATTAGTTTTTGTTTTTGACAAAAACTATAGTGTTATGAGTAAAAAACAATAGATATATATCTTTAAGGTTACAGGTTCGATACGTGTTTGGGATTCAGAATAATTTTTCTGAGGATATGAGCTTGACGATCGTCCATGTATCGTCTGTCTACTCCAAGCGCTTTCCCTATCCAAGCATTACTGATATATAGTGACTGTCGCTTTGGCAGTACTGTACATATATCAATCAAACCAGTACAACATTGTAACCTTTGCACTCCATCTCGATATATCTCTTTATTATATAGATGGTAGGCTGTTGCGATATATCGAAATATCGATAATTATCGATATTTTTTGAATATCGGTTATTCGATATTTGAATTTAAAGAAAACCGAAATATCGATAATATCGAAATCTATACGGTAATATCGAAATCTATACGGTATTATCGAAATACGGTATTATCGGTATAAGCCTATACGGTATTATCGAAATCTATACGGTATTATCGAAATTATTAACGAACGCTATACGGTATTATCGGTATATTTCACTGATTTCTCACTGAAACTTCTGTTACGGAAATTAACAGAAACTCATTGCAGTTTATCGGGTGAGACAAAACGAGACTTTGTTTGTTTCCGGCCAAATTTGTCACATATTGTCATGACTTAGCGTGAAGACGGCTAATCACTAATGCATTTTCAATTCCCAAGGCGCACATTTTACAAGCTAGACTGTCGCAGTCTATTGAAATAATTTCGTCCACGATGAGTCAGCATGCAAGCTCGAAATAGAATATAAGAATAAATCGAATATGTTTGTGACAGTTACAGTATATCCCGACTCATTCGGCAATCGATAACTCCGGACTCGTTTGTTAGTTTTTGCTCTTGCACCCGAAAAATTTACCGTAAAATCGATATGAACATGCCAAGCGCTGTTTGGAACCATTTTAAGAAGGGAAAAGATGACCCCGAGTGTCAAATATGCGGGAAAATCGTGAAGAACAAGTATGAGAATACTACAAACATTATGTCCCATCTGAAGACAAGTCATTACATGGTATACAAGACCTTGGAAAAGAAGAAACAACAAGCTTCCTCGCCTCTTCGAACCGCAGTCTCTTCAACTACCGTTTTGGAAGGCAACGAACGTTCACATGGGACGCCATCGCAGCCAAGAATTATGGAGGCAATGGAAAAACAAACCCGTTGCAGTCAAGCAGCAAACGCGAAATAAATAACAGATGCTATCACGCATTTCTTGGCAAAAGACAGCATTCCGTTTAATGCCGTCGAACGACCCGGGTTCAAACGTTTACTCAATGTTTTAGAGCCACGCTACGAAGTCCCGGCAAAGTCAACTTTTTCCAGACAGCGTGTGACCAAACTATACGACACGACGCGAACAAGCGTTATGAACGAACTAAAAAACTCTGTAGATTTTTACGCTGCCACAATAGACATGTCACATTTGATTTAAAAATTAATGAATTTCCATCGCGTAAAAATATCGAAATATCGATATTATCGATATTTTTTTTTCGATATCGATTTTCGGTTTTTTTTCAATATCGCAACAGCCTAATAGATGGGAGTGTTTTACTAAGAAATATGCAGTGACATATTTTCCATATCCTCACTAGTGAAGATATCGATCACGTGATTATAAAACATTTTCCCACCTTTTGCATTGAATCTATATAATATAAAGAAAATTACAAGGTGGCTTGAAGATATGAATTTTATCTTCTCGTGGTAAAAACAATATTTTACTCATTCGCTACGCTCATTCGTAAAATATTGCTTTCACCACTCGAAGATAAAATTCATATCTTCGCACCACCGTGTAATATCCTCTATATAATAATTAAGTTAATACATCCTATTATTAGTGGCATTATCTCTATGGGGGTGGTATCAACAAATTGCAACAACAAATCGAGAAGATGATACGACATGAGAGCGAAGCGAGAACTATGGAGAAGACAGTACTAATGGAAAGTGAGACACTGCTGCGTAAAGTACTAAGCAAAGTGGTCCAAGAGGATTCATATATTTTCTGTAGTGTTGAAACATGTAATCTTAGCAATTTTGATAAGAGGAGCTACTATGTAAATACAGTAGGAGGTATTGACCGCCACGAATAGGCTAATAAGAAGCATAATAATGATAATAATAATAATAATAATAATAATAATAATAATAATAATAATATAATCGTAGTAGAAAAATATAATCGTAATAATAGATATAATCGTATAGTAGACAAAAAAGAACGGAAATGCATGATAATCGATATTGCAATCCTGGGAGACAACAGAGTCGGAAAGAAGAAAGGAGAAAAGATAGAGAAATATGATGAATTGAAACGAGAGGTTAAACGACTGTGGTCTATGAGGAAGGTAGAAATAGTTCCAGTTGTAGGTGGAGCTCTAGGAGCTGTGAGTAAAAAGTTTGAACCGCTGATAGAAAAGATTGGAGCAAATACAGAAAACGACGCTACCTGGAACAGCAAGGATACTAAGAAAAACATTAGAAAGCTAAACAACCTAGTGTCAACTTAGTCTACTGGTTGTAGACAGCTGCCACTGATAAACACCAACCGAACATCAAGATCAAGTTTTACGAAGAAGACAAATAATAATAATAATACAAAAAAATAATAACAATTATAATCTCTTCTTACCTTTCCCTCCAGTTTCAACAATGTCGGCAGGATACGGCAAAATTGTCTCCTGACTCGAGAACACAAAACCTGATGTCGGGATGCTCATTAATAAGACTGAAAAACAAAAACGAAAAGATATTGAGAACAATATCGAGATGTTGTTTTTGCAACTCGAACATAAAATCCATATCTATTCTGGTTCGCCACCGCGTAATATTCCCTCTATATTTACATCGTGACTATATTGAGAACCCTAACCCTAAACAAGTAAAATTGTCTAGAACCTATTATTAAAGTCCCTCTAACCTCAAATTTTTTATTATCTTATTTGGAAGAACTTCTAAAATGATAAAGTAACTTCTTTTGAAGATTTTCGTTTCTTCGCTTTCTTTTTGAGATATATCAGTTTGTTTGATATGCAAATGTCCGGAATTTACGTCACACATGCATAATGAGTTATCAGAGAATGTTATATACAGTATCTTTGCGTTCATCAAATAAAAACACTAAAGTGTGAATAACACGTGTGCGTGTTTCTCCCACAACACCAAACTTCTCCATTTTAAAGGATTAATTCGTTCAAGAATGAAAGAGATACACACACTTCTCCAATAAGTCATTAGGCATGCGTGACGTAAATTCCGGACATTTGCATAGGATAGGATAGGATAGGATAATTTATTTGCCCACGTATCACCAAAGAGCTAAAAACAAGCTCGTAAAAACGTGAACGTGACATAAAAACAATTACAGATATAAGTTGATTATATATACTTCAAACATGATTAATAATTCATGAGGAAAAGACAAAAGAAAATCACTACCGTATCGTGTCTTTAAATGTGATAAAGATTCGTCCTGATTTACATAAACTTTATCTTTGATTTTCTCGGCTTAGACAACATCGATTTTCAAAATTACTACGCCAATGAACTTATCAAATGGGTCGTGTTTGAAGCCGTTTAATAAACTCGGGCTACGCCCTCGTGTTTTATATCTGATAAATTATTAAACAATACATAAAAACAATTAAAAATATAAGTTAATCAATTATATATACATCATTTATATTAATTATATAAAGTAGTTCTTACAATATGCCTATTTACAGAAGCTTTAAAACTAATAACATCTTTGGATTCTCTTATTTCAACTGGCAAATTGTTCCATAGAGTGCTAGTTATGTACGAGAATGATTTATGGAGCCATTCAAGGTTAAAATGTGGCTGTTCCAATCTAGTGCCAATTCCACGTAAATTATACTTAACTAATTTAAGTTTAAAAAGTTCATTAATATAAGTCGGACCTAGGTTGTTTACTGACTTATCAACTAAAATCAATGATTTAGTATATCTACGTTGAGAAAGCGATCTAATATTAGCATAATATTGAAGTATATAATCATAGGTCAGCGTCTTGGACAAGCCCAAGATAGTTCTCAAAATATAATAATTAGTGTCCTCCATTTTCTTTGCCTCAACTTTTCCAATTCCCAGTAGAAGTATATGAAACAAACTGACATATGAAACAAACTGATATATCTCAAAAAGAAAGCGAAGAAACGAAAATCTTCAAAAGAAGTTACTTTATCATTTTAAAAGTTCTTCCAAATAAGACAGTAAAACATTTTGAGGTTAGGGACACTTTAACTATTACATGATATCTGTCACTTACGTGCGTCTGCAGTCTTCACTTCAACAGACTGGTTGCTTTTCAAGGTGTTACGAGCCAATATAACTCCAATAGATTCTAACGCTTTAGTTATTTCCATCACCTCCGAATCTACGATAGTGTCTACACTTCCATTTGAAGAAACATTGTTTATCTTGGGGATTTTCGCAGTAATAAGCTCCTAGAACAAACGGTGAATATAATTACATCTTAAAGTATATTCATTTCAAAACCTTAACCTGTGTAAGATGGAATTCTAATCGTTGTTCTTATTATTGTTATACTGTATGTTAGGCAAAACAGCGCCAAATTGTATAAATAAATGAGTCTGTAACTTTACCGATAGAAACTCTTTGGCCTGTGACGTATTGTTTATTTTCTTGGCCTTCTCAATATCAGCTTTCGAAATGCCCTAGGAAAGAAAAACGAAACATATGGTTCCATAAAACCATAATAATGCATGTAGAATAAACCAACAACGTATGAATAAAACAACAAACCGTCTGTCTGTCTGTCTGTCTGTCTGTCTGTCTGTCTGTCTGTCTGTCTGTCTGTCTGTCTGTGATGTCTGTCTGTGATGTCTGTCTGTCTGTGTCTGTCTGTCTGTCTGTCTGTGATGTCTGTCTGTCTGTCTGTGTCTGTCTGTCTGTGTCTGTCTGTATCTGTGTCTGTATCTGTGTCTGTATCTGTGTCTGTAGACAGATTTATGTGTAGACAGATATATTGTAAATAGTTTTATACTTTGTAGTAGATTTCCTTGTAAATAATACAGTTTAATTAGTGTAATTAGTTTAATTAGTGTAATTAGTTTAATTAGTTTATCTGTTCTGTTATTCAAACTTTTAAAACGGCTTTCTTGAAAAGCAATTTATTGTAAATTGAAGGAACCACCGTTTTTTTTAAATAAAGATCCATCATCATCATGTATCTGTGTCTGTCTGTGTCTGTCTGTGTCTGTCTGTGTCTGTCTGTGTCTGTCTGTGTCTGTCTGTGTCTGTCTGTGTCTGTCTGTGTCTGTCTGTCTGTGTCTGTCTGTGTCTGTCTGTGTCTGTCTGTGTCTGTCTGTGTCTGTCTGTGTCTGTCTGTGTCTGTCTGTGTCTGTCTGTCTGTGTCTGTCTGTCTGTGTCTGTCTGTCTGTGTCTGTCTGTCTGTGTCTGTCTGTGTCTGTCTGTGTCTGTCTGTGTCTGCCTGTCGTCTGTCTGTGTCTGTCTGTGTCTGTCTGTGTCTGTCTG
The DNA here is from genome assembly GCA_035772405.1 of Chrysogorgia sp. JL179-B06. Taxonomy (NCBI): domain Eukaryota; kingdom Metazoa; phylum Cnidaria; class Anthozoa; order Scleralcyonacea; family Chrysogorgiidae; genus Chrysogorgia; species Chrysogorgia sp. JL179-B06. The sequence goes on along the minus strand of JAYKKM010000515.1, from coordinate 260,135 downwards.
TGTCTGTCTGTGTCTGTCTGTGTCTGTCTGTGTCTGTCTGTGTCTGTCTGTGTCTGTCTGTGTCTGTCTGTGTCTGTCTGTGTCTGTCTGTGTCTGTCTGTGTCTGTCTGTGTCTGTATGTGTCTGTGTCTGTCTGTGTCTGTCTGTGTCTGTCTGTGTCTGTCTGTGTCTGTCTGTCTGTGTCTGTCTGTCTGTGTCTGTGTCTGTCTGTCTGTGTCTGTCTGTGTCTGTCTGTCTGTGTCTGTCTGTGTCTGTCTGTCTGTGTCTGTCTGTGTCTGTCTGTCTGTGTCTGTCTGTGTCTGTCTGTCTGTGTCTGTCTGTGTCTGTCTGTGTCTGTCTGTGTCTGTCTGTGTCTGTCTGTGTCTGTCTGTCTGTGTCTGTCTGTGTCTGTCTGTCTGTGTCTGTCTGTGTCTGTCTGTCTGTGTCTGTCTGTCTGTGTCTGTCTGTCTGTGTCTGTCTGTCTGTGTCTGTCTGTCTGTGTCTGTGTCTGTCTGTCTGTGTCTGTCTGTCTGTGTCTGTCTGTCTGTGTCTGTCTGTCTGTGTGTCTGTCTGTCTGTGTGTCTGTCTGTGTGTCTGTCTGTGTGTCTGTCTGTGTGTCTGTCTGTGTGTCTGTCTGTGTGTCTGTCTGTGTGTCTGTCTGTGTGTCTGTCTGTGTGTCTGTCTGTGTGTCTGTCTGTGTGTCTGTCTGTGTGTCTGTCTGTGTGTCTGTCTGTGTGTCTGTCTGTGTGTCTGTCTGTGTGTCTGTCTGTGTGTCTGTCTGTGTGTCTGTCTGTCTGTGTGTCTGTCTGTGTGTCTGTCTGTGTGTCTGTCTGTGTGTCTGTCTGTGTGTCTGTCTGTGTGTCTGTCTGTGTGTCTGTCTGTGTGTCTGTCTGTGTGTCTGTCTGTGTGTCTGTGTGTCTGTGTGTCTGTCTGTCTGTCTGTCTGTCTGTGTGTCTGTGTGTGTGTGTGTCTGTCTGTCTGTCTGTCTGTCTGTCTGTCTGTCTGTCTGTCTGTCTGTCTGTCTGTCTGTCTGTCTGTCTGTCTGTCTGTCTGTCGTCTGTCTGTCGTCTGTCTGTCGTCTGTCTGTCGTCTGTCTGTCGTCTGTCTGTCGTCTGTCTGTCTGTCGTCTGTCTGTCGTCTGTCTGTCGTCTGTCTGTCGTCTGTCTGTCGTCTGTCTGTCGTCTGTCTGTCGTCTGTCTGTCGTCTGTCTGTCGTCTGTCTGTCGTCTGTCTGTCGTCTGTCTGTCGTCTGTCTGTCGTCTGTCTGTCGTCTGTCTGTCGTCTGTCTGTCGTCTGTCTGTCGTCTGTCTGTCGTCTGTCTGTCGTCTGTCTGTCGTCTGTCTGTCGTCTGTCTGTCGTCTGTCTGTCGTCTGTCTGTCTGTCGTCTGTCTGTCGTCTGTCTGTGTCTGTCTGTGTCTGTCTGTGTCTGTCTGTGTCTGTCTGTGTCTGTCTGTGTCTGTCTGTGTCTGTCTGTGTCTGTCTGTGTCTGTCTGTGTCTGTCTGTGTCTGTCTGTGTCTGTCTGTGTCTGTCTGTGTCTGTCTGTGTCTGTCTGTCTGTCTGTCTGTCTGTCTGTCTGTCTGTCTGTCTGTCTGTCTGTCTGTCTGTCTGTCTGTCTGTCTGTCTGTCTGTCTGTCTGTCTGTCTGTCTGTCTGTCAGTGCAGAGGCTAATATGAGCAATATGTAATATGGGGATATAACCTTTATAGCTTCATCCGCCTTGTACGCTCGTCAAAATTATCCTGCCCGCGGTCTTTCAGTACAGACCGAGCGACAAAGCAGCGATGTCTGTGCAAAAAGACCAAGGGCAGGATAACTTCGCCGTAAAGATCGACCAAACAAGGTTAATAAACTTTGTATTATATCATTCTTTTATTATATTGTTCTTATATTTCTCACTTTTTCCCAATTTTTTATAACTTTTCAGTTGTTTTGTAATGACCGGTCTTTACAGGTCCGCTAAGGATCCAATCAGAATGCAAAAAAACTACATTTAGAGCGCTCATGAGCCTAGCTATATAATCAAAACACTTATTACCTTTTGCGTTGGGGGCGTAGTGGTTTCATAACGTTTTGTGGTAGGGGTTGTCTAAAAAGATAAGGGTATTATCTTATTAATGTATAAAGTAATAAATAGACAAAACAACTATAACACATCCATGATTAAGATAGCTATTTAGCCACGAATACGTTTATAACTTATAATTTTCTATCCTCGCTCATCCTTGCGGAATTCAAAACCATATAGAAATTGGACTGTCTAAAAAGCCGGTGAGGTAATTTGACAGGAATGATGGCCAGGGGGCTGGGAGGCTTGACGCCCCCCCCCCCCCATTTTAAATCATGAGGGGACTGAGCCCCACCAAAAATCAGGACAAGCGTTGCTAAATTTTCCCACAATTGTATTATTACGACTATATAGAGGCTAGGAGAGAAGCTACTTAAGGTAGTCTACCTACGGGCTTCATCTACGCGAGATTTCACAAACGGGTGTAGCCTGAAGTGTTAGCCAACCCCTAAACAATCTTGTTCCCAGATCTGGGAACAGGATTGACCCCTAAACCCTTGCCACGCGAGTGTTAGATTGATCCCAGACCCTTCTGTCAGTACTAGGCGCAAACAAACGGCATCACCTGGTAAGAGGCAGCAGGCAAACATGGATTCATTTGAACTATGCTCGCTGTAGGATTATATAGATGAAAAAATTTGCCCAAATTGCTGCAAATTGTCTTACCGATGTTCTAGATTTCAAAATTTTCCGGGGGAGGACCCGAGGACCCCCTAAAATGCAGTCACTGATTACCTGCTTGTCGACCTCAGCACCCCCCCCCCCCCCCCCCCCCCCTAACGTGAAGTCCGTTCCTACGCCTCTGATGATGACCGCAGTACATCAAAGAGAATCGACTTTAAAATGGAATGAACTTTTGGTCGAAAAAGTGGTTTTTTCGCCATGAAACGCATTTTAAGGAGAGGAGTTTCATTTAGTTTTGGACTAAACGTTGACTATATAACGAAGTGTACGTTAATTCCAATAATATATCAATTGTTTGAAGTACCTAGATCTCATGTTTGGGATTTCAATATATTTATAACCTTTGGAACTTTCTGATAAAAATCGTTCAGTATTATCATCAGCTAAAGTTTCATCTTGATGACTTTTTCCCATGCTACAGTCGGGCTACGCGTGAAAAAACACTTTGAAAATAAATCCTTCACAATAGCGCGAATAGAAATCCTGCACAATTGACTAAGACCACGTAGTTATTGTCATGCTATTGTGAAGGGTTTCTTTTCAAAGTGTTTCTATCACTGAATGACGTCAAAACTTAATGGGAGCGACCGCATTCGCCCGCAATCAGAACAAAAATGGCGCGGCCTTCAATTTACAAAAAATACGATAAACAAAGCCAAATTTCTATCAAACTAAAACGATTAGAAGAAAACTAATACCCATTCTCATGTAAGGCGACAAAGAACTTTCATTTAAGCAACACTTGTTTTTGGGTTATGGTGTCCCTTTATGTATTTTTAGACATATTGAAGTTCTATATTTCTCTTTTTCACGGGGTAAGAAGACATTACCTGTTCTAGTTTTTGGGTTGCAGCTTCAGTGAAAGTTGTGGTAGCAGTGGTTGGCTAGATTGATGTTGTAAAGAAAGAGTGAGTAATAGTGTATGGAAATACAGTAAATTATTGGAGAAACAATCTGATAAAAAACGGATCAGAAGTAAAGAATTAATACCATTTGCGATGATGAGTGACTTGATATTGTGCTTGGTAAATGGGCTGTTGTGGTAGAAGCTGATTAGAAAATAAGAGAAATAATTCAATGTATTGTATGAATGTGAATGCGCGTGCTCTAACGGGAATTGAACCCGTAACCTGATTGCAAGGGAGACTGTCTAACCATTGGGCTACACTGACTCACATGAAAAGCGTAGGTTGTACTATCGAGGGACTAAGAGAGGAAGATCGGGAGAGAGGAAGAGAGGAATGAATAGAGGAGGAATGAATAGAGGTGGAAGGAATGGGGGGAGGAATGCAGTGAGGGAGACAGGGAGGGAGACAGGAAGGAAGAGAGGAAGGAAGGAAGAAAGGAAGGAAGAGAGGAAGGAAGAGAGGAAGGAAGGAAGTAAGAGAGGAAGACATGAAAGAAGGAAGGAAGGAGGGGGAATGGAAGGAAAGAAGGAGGAAGGAATTGGAGGAATGGAGGGAGGGCTGAAGCGATGAAAATAGGAAGAGATGAAGGAAGGATGGGAAGAAGGGAGGGAATGTAGGAAGGGAGGGAGGAAGGAAGAGAGGAAGGGATAAATGGAGTAAGGAATGGAAGAAGGAATGGGGGAGGAAGGAATGGAGAGAGCAAGGAATGGAGGGAGGAAAGAATAGAGGGAGGAAGGAATGGAGGGAGGAAAAAATGGAGGGAGGAAGGAATGGAGGGAGGAAGAGAGGAAGGGAGGGAAGGAATGGAGGGAGGAATGAATGAAGAGAGGAACGAATGGAGGGAAGAGAGGAAGGAAGGGATGGAGGAGTATTGGAAGATTGATTGATTGATTGATTCACTTTTATTAGAAAGGAATGAAGGGAGAGAAGAAGGAATGGAGTGAGGGAGGAATGAAGGGAGAAATAAATGGAGAGAGGAAGAGAGGAAGAGAGAGAGGAAGAGAGGGAGACAGGGAGGGATGGAGAAAGGGAGTGAGAGAGGGAGAAAGGGAGGGAAGTGGAGTGAGGAAGGGAAGAGAAGGAAGGTTTGCGAATGCAGCACTACGTTTAAAAAAAAGAATAGATATTTTCGATATTTTGACTCACCTGGCGCACATTTTTGCACAAGTTCTTTCAGTTCTGTCTCGTTTAGCACTTTGTTAAAAATATAGTATTCATCCATCATTCCCTTGAATTGCTTTTCCCCGATATCTGATGCACCGATAATAGGATGCCAACAAAGGTTTTCTGGTAAACCCTGTATAAATCCATCTGTTATGATCGAATTGCGTGTACTACTGGCAATGGCAGTGCCATTCACATAAAACACCCCACGTCCTGTCGCTGTACAGAATGAAATATTAAGCAAGACATAAGCTTCTAAGCTCATTCATAATCCATAATGATAAGGCAAAGAAAGATAGTGGCAGCAATAACCCGACTTTCTTGACTTTCTCATATAATACGCGGATTTGTTTAAAGTGTATATGAAATTCATTTTTTTCTAGCTGCTATCTTCAAAGATATTCCTTATTTTTTAAATTTGAGCGAGTAGATGACATCATTAGGTATCTCATTTGCAGCTTTTAAAAACTTAAATATCTCTGGAACAAGAAACGCTTCGAAGAGACCACTGATCTCTAAACAAAGACTGGATCGAGCAACTATTGTTTGGAAGCTGCGAAAAAATGAAGGCGGGAATATTTCGTGGCGGCCATCTTGAATGGACCACGTTATATAGTTTTACTATAGGCGACAGAGACTATTTGTCTCTGATCTTTTAAGATGTCAAAATGAATCAGTTGTCGAAGGTTTTCCCGTAATTTAGAACACAAACTACATCTCCATTGCAGTAACTATGAAGTCAGAAATAGCGAGTGGCCGCTTTGCATGGCCAGGCACCTGTTTATATTACTGATTTGCTAACTAAATATAAACCTACTCGTACTTTGAGATCATCTGACCGAAATCTGCTACTTGAGCCAAAATCCAAAACGGTGACTCATGAAGACAGAGCATTCTCTGTTGCAGCACCAAAACTGTGGAATTCATTACCACAGGAAATTAGAAGCTTTGAAATGTTAAGTAGTTTTAAGTTTGCAGTTAAGACTTTTCTTTTTTAAAATTAATAGTTATTGTTCATAGTGTTAATATATGTAATAGGCTTTACCTTATAATGAAACTGTAATTAGTTTTAAAAGTAACTTTAAGAATATATATATTGTTGTAAGAGCATTGAGACTATTGTATAATGCTCCTAATACGTCTTTATTATTATTATATTGTAGTGAGAAGCGGTCACTCCAATATGGCCGCCACGTGCTAATTCCAGCTTCATAGTTAATGTGATGGAGCTGTAGTTTTGTTCTATATTATTGGAAAACCTTCGACAACTGATTCATTTTAGCATCTTAAAACATCAGAGACAGACAGTCTATCTTACCTACAGTAAAACTACATAGCGTGTTCCCTTCAACATGGCCGCCACGAGCTACTTCCGGCTTCATTTTCTGAACAATAATTGCTCGATCCAGTCTTTATTTAGAGATCAGTGGAAAAGACCCTGGTTTCGGCTGGTCATGTGCCACCCAGAATCTGGGTGGTAAAAAATGAACTGCATGGGAAGGGACCCATGGGTTTTAATGTTTACAAATATCAATCACGACTCGCGAATGTTTGCTATTTAGTGCTACCTTCTCAGCCGAACGTAAATGGATGATGACTGCAACGTAAAAGACTAACTTCAAAAAAGTACATAACTCAACCAAAACCTACTGCTCAAGTTCGTGTCGTCTGTGTGGATCAATTGTAGATACTGATCACAGGAAAAACATTTACAAAAAGTCAAAGCAGAGTATCTTTTTGGCAGCGCAAGAAATATGCAGTCCTATACACAATAAAAATTGTATGTGATCTTGTTGAGCAGAAATTTATTTTGGATCACTTTCCATGGTAATTAGGCCAATCTGATTGGCTAATCCGAAATAACGTTAATCCTATCCCTAGAGTTAGTATAAGGGTTATAGGATTTAGACCATTATTAGGCCGGTTAGGGTTACTAGTAGGATTAGTATTAGGGTTAGGATTATACGTCCCATGGAATGTGACCCCAAAATGAATTTTTGAAAGCGCAATTTGATACGAAATAGGCTTATCACTTATGTACAAGCCTGGATATTAGTGGCCGGTCACGGACATTGTCCGGTACAAATATCCCATCTCTAGAGATTTGACAGTTACAAGATTAATTGTGTCTGCCATTTTGTCCGATGCTCACTTGTTGCCGAAGATTATACTCAACTTTTTGTGAAAGTAAAACATTTTTGTGTTGAAAAGCAAGTTTGAAGAGATTGCGTTATTAACTTATGAGACGTTATGCTAAGTTTGGAGACATTGCGCTAAGTTGTGAGACGTTACACTAAGTTTGGAGACGTTACGCTAACTGCTAAGTTGTGAGACATTGCGATAAGTTGTGAGACATTACGCTAAGTTGTGAGACATCGCGTTAAGTTGTGAGACATTGCGCTAAGTTTGGAGACGTTACGCTAAGTTGTACGTTGACAGGTACAATACAAATATATACTGTGTCCAGTAGAAATATATTTGTGTTGGTCATTCTGACAGGTACAACGAAAATAATTATTTACGAGCGATTACATGTGTCAGGCTCGTACCCAGGCGCCGCGAGGAAGCCGCGCTCAACAAGGAAATGGCTAAAAGGGATGGCTCAAAAGGACATTACTGTTTTTGTTTGGTGTTTATTTTTGGTTAGGGTTAGCTACGGTTAGGGTTAGGACCGTTAGGTTTAAGATTAGGATCGAGGTCAGGATCAAGGTTAGGGTTAGGATTGGAATTATACTAGTTCTTAAAAAATGAGAATGTCGTTTTGAGTCATCCCTTTTAGCCTTCACCGCTGAACAAACGTACCGTTTGAAAAGGTGACCGCCAAATGTTGCCAATTTTGTTTTGCTTGAAATGAAAGTTTCTTTGAAACTTTAAAAATCCTAATCTTATTCTTCTTATTCTTCTTATTAATTGTCTTGTCAGTCATATGCCAGCGGATACCACCATTGCGTATCCCCAAAAATTGAAAGCGTTGGGACTGATAGTAGCTGGTGAAAATAGACTGCGCCTTATTCCGACTATATTCAGCAATCCAAATCCACACTGCAATAGTTATGTCAAATGGACTCGTCAAGGTGCTGGTATTTCGCCATTTCTTGCTCATTGTGATATTCAGATACCCGCCACTAAAGTTCAAACCACGTCCACATATTCCCTCGTGAGTGTGAGAAAGCGATACATTGTTAAACATGACAGCGGTATTTCCATTCCCTGACTCGTCGATTACGGTTTGATTAGTTACATTCTCGAAGCCATAGTGTAGTATCACATTGTTTTCAAGACCTAAAGAAATTAAAGAGAAAATCGGAAACATTCGAAAACTTATTTCATGTTTTGCTATTCAGCTTCTGAATTCCAACCCGTAACCAGGGCCTTATCTCCGCCCATTAATCATTGAACAACATGAATAGTTTTGATAAATTCACGGTTGATAAATAAAAGTGAATCAAATACGCAAACAGACGTTTTTGTACTTGACATAAGCCCCCTCTCCAATAAGGCTCACCATTGGAGACATTAAGACATAATTAAGACATTAAAACATTAAAAAAAAATAAGGGCATCGGCCGAGTGTAAAATTAAAAGCGAGGGGAGGAGGACGAAGGGACAGCTGGCTCCAGCTGCAGCTTCGCAGCTCCAGCTCCAGCTTGAAGCTGGAGCCAGACTGGGATTTTTAAGATAAAATCGTTGTATCTTCGCAATGGCTGAATGCTTTCCTTTAATATTATTTTTCATTCTTCTTTAATAAAAGGTACATTATATAATAGAATCTATGAGGCCCTCGCGGTTGTAGATTTTTCTGGTTAACGTGCAAAAGTTCAGACATCGAACGTCTTCGCGTAGATTGAAACTGGAGCCAGACTTGGCTTTTTATAGTAAAATCGTTATATTTTCGCAATGGCTTTGTGTATTGCTATAATATTTTTTTTCATTCTTCTTTAATAAAAGGTACATTACATAATGGAATCTACGAGGCCCTACCGGTTGTAGATTTCTCTGGTTAACGTGCAAAAGATCGCCAAGTGTTTGTTGTCGAACGTCTTCGCGTAGATTGAAACTGGAGCCAGACTTGGCTTTTTATAGTAAAATCGTTATATTTTCGCAATGGCTTTGTGTATTGCTATAATATTTTTTTTCGTTCTTCTTTAATAAAAGGTACATTATATAATGGAATCTATGAGGCCCTACCGGTTGTAGATTTCTCTGGTTAACGTGCAAAAGATCGCCAAGTGTTTGTTGTCGAACGTCTTCGCGTAGATTGAAACTGGAGACAGACTTGGCTTTTTATAGTAAAATCGTTATAGTTTCGCAATGGCTATGTGTATTGCTATAAAAAATATTTTCATTCTTCTTTAATAAAAGGTACATTATATAATGGAATCTATGAGGCCCTAGCTGTTGTAGATTTCTCTGGTTAACGTGCAAAAGATCGATCAAACGGCTTCGCGCGCCGTCGCAAGTAGTGATCGTCACAATAAAAATCAATCTTTGAGGCAAAATAGAAAAGCAATTCGATACTAGTCTTTTTACATTCGTCTTGAAGTCTGTTAGGATAACATCCAGTTGTTAAATGCCGTATGTTGCTTCTATATTTTGCACAATAAGTTGAACAAAATGGTTTGTTAATACGCGGCCAGACATTGTTTGTCAATTTGACACCATGCACTATTATCAAACAAGCACTTGAATATAACAAGACTTTAATTTGCGCAATATTGCGTCATTTTTGGCAGAAGCATGTTAAATTGACAAATGGACGATATCGTTTGTTTATAGGCTCTCTACGCCCGCCCGACAGCCGGTGTTGAAGGCGACACCGAAGAAGAAAAATGAAATACGTATATAAATGAAACTGACAGCATATATATAAAATTTAATTTATTTAACCGCTTTATAGCTATTTTTCATTGTTCTCGAAGATGTTTTTATATTTTTAAAACATGAAAAATTCTGCCAAAAATGACGCAATATTGCGCAAAGTCTTGTTATATTCAAGTGCTTTGATAATTATAGTGGTGTCAAATTGACAAATAATGTCTGGCGACGTTGATTAACAAACCATTTTGTTCAAGTTATTGTGCAAAATATAGAAACAACATACGGCATTTAACAACTGGATGTTATCCTAACAGACTTCAAGACGAATGTAAAAAGACTAGTATCAAATTGCTTTTCTATTTTGCCTCAAAGATTGATTTTTATTGTGACGATCACTACTTGCGACGGCGCGCGTTGAGTGCGACGCGAAGCCGTTTGATCGATCTTTTGCACGTTAACCAGAGAAATCTACAACAGCTAGGGCCTCATAGATTCCATTATATAATGTACCTTTTATTAAAGAAGAATGAAAATATTTTTTATAGCAATACACATAGCCATTGCGAAACTATAACGATTTTACTATAAAAAGCCAAGTCTGTCTCCAGTTTCAATCTACGCGAAGACGTTCGACAACAAACACTTGGCGATCTTTTGCACGTTAACCAGAGAAATCTACAACCGGTAGGGCCTCATAGATTCCATTATATAATGTACCTTTTATTAAAGAAGAACGAAAAAAAATATTATAGCAATACACAAAGCCATTGCGAAAATATAACGATTTTACTATAAAAAGCCAAGTCTGGCTCCAGTTTCAATCTACGCGAAGACGTTCGATGTCTGAACTTTTGCACGTTAACCAGAAAAATCTACAACCGCGAGGGCCTCATAGATTCCATTATATAATGTACCTTTTATTAAAGAAGAATGAAAAAAAATATTAAAGGAAAGCATTCAGCCATTGCGAAGATACAACGATTTTATCTTAAAAATCCCAGTCTGGCTCCAGCTTCAAGCTGGAGCTGGAGCTGCGAAGCTGCAGCTGGAGCCAGCTGTCCCTTCGTGGGAGGAGGGAGGGACTTATTTCTTTCTTTGGCTCGTCCAAAACATTATAGACAGAAAACATTGCAGCTAGGAGACATAGAGTTGTCTACGAAGGAGGTTAGTTCCAAATATAGTAGCATAAGACGAGATGATCATGTTATGAAGGGCTCCGCTCGAAACGTCAGTATTTCGTCACTAAATTCTTGGCAGTTTACCACCTTTTCACTTTGCTATGTATTCAAAACACTGTCTACGCAGCACTATATATATATATAGTTTGAATAGAAAGAAATGTATAGGCAAACCAAAACGATGAATCTCGCGGTAGAAGGGGATCCAACATGGATACAAACTTAACTGAAGAAGGACGAATGTCCGAAACGTATTAAAACATTTTTTATGGACCGGTGAGAAGTTGTGTCTGTCTCTGCATTCTCTTCTATTCTCCTATATATCGGCTTCCGTAGCTCAGTGGTCAGAGCACTGCACTAGCATGCATCGCCGGCTCGCGGGTTCAATTCCAGCCGGTCCGGGGGGTTTGGTCTTAAAATGTATGTATTCCAACACTCGAAATTTTCCTTCACCATAATTCATACTTTCAACATAGCATTATTAGCAACATTATATAAACAACGATACATATATTAGCAACAGAACGATAGATATGTTATGTATTACCTCGTTCTTTAACTAAAAACCCACATTCAATTTCTGTTTTTATATCAGAAAGTTAAGCGGGCTTTTTAAAAGAACGAGGTAATACATAACATATCTATCGTTCTGTTGCTAAGTATAGGTTAGTTATCGATACCGAGGTAACTACGTTGGTTAAATTGAAATTATGACGTGTTAAAGTGAGACCGAGAGACAAAAGGAAAGGTAACTGGATTAAAAAAGCGTTAACGGATGTTGTTATTGAGAGAAGGGTTAGATTGAGCGATAAGAAGACTTTCTTTAAGTGCCAAAAAACACTGCCTAGTGCCTATATACACAGCACTCTACAGTACTTTTTTATTACTTTCACTAAACTATTTTAATCGTTATTAAAAACTCACCACCTATATTAGCGGAAGTATAACTTATCTAACCATTGGGTCACGGACTTCGTCTCATAGGTAGTCTAAATTATAGGCTTATGCTTATGTAAAGTGTATCTTTCAAGGCCATATCTTTCAAGAAGGCTTTTTGTCTGAAAAGGTGACATGCAGTTGGCTAATTAGTGCGGTAACCAATTCATTCTGGGGGAACTCACGTAATAAAGAAGTTTCGAAAAGATCCTCGAACAAATGTGTTTATAAACTGACAGCGTGTAGTAATTGTCGCGTAGGAGGTCCAATTACCATAAACAAAAAAGGCGACTCTTATCACTTCCCCTTAACTTAACAACATTTTTAACCCGTCAAAATCTATTAGCTTTGAGCCTTTGACTATAGAGTAAAGGCTTATCGTCAAGAGTTAAGGTTCCTTTAGCCCGCAGCATTACAAAAGAGGGGCAGGCCGCTCTTTTCTAAGAAAACAATATCCCTTCATTTAATATTGTTATAGTCTAGTGTATATCAGTTATTGCTGGGCAACCTTGACAGCGAATAACTGGAGGGATAAAAGAACATTCGCGGGTGATATAAATGTGATCGGCGTGGCCTACAGTGTCATGATATCCTGGCAGACAAAAAGCTCTCTTGAGTCTAGGTCTTGCTGCTCGAGACTCCATATAAGTCCTCTGACCTCTGCGCCTAAACGTTCAAGAAGATTCGCCAACACAATCTCCACTTAACCAACTACTCGGTTAGCGTCCACTTAATTACTGCCGGCTGTGTAAAAATATCGCAATTCACCTGTTCATGATATTTAATAAAAATTCAATTTCAACTCAATTTCACTTCGAACCAAGGTCCTTAGTCAGAGCGTGACCTCCTACGCACTATTTCGGCAGACAGTGCAAGTGCAACCTTTTATAGTCACATTTTGAGTAAGGAAGAACATACAAATGGAATCGATTTTGTGTGTAAAATACATCGATAATTTGCTTTAATTTAAAGATAACTATATTAGAGCCCAGCAAATGACTTCAGACAAGACATGATAAAAGACATTTAATTGCTAACGTTTAACGTTTCGTTGGTTTAATTGCTAACATTTCTCTTTTATTATGTCTTGTCTCAAAGCATCTCAAAGTCATTTTCTGGGCTCTAATATTTAACTTTAAATTACAAAAGGTCCACACCAAACACAGACGTTAGGACCTTTCCGGTGAATAAGATTTCTTCAGAAGAAACGAGGAAGAAATTTGTCTTGCCTGTTCATTCCACATTCGCAAATAGTAATGCTATTTGCTATAGTTTATTTATAAACATTACCTTGACTGAGAGCAGAGGCTTGGAAAAGACAACCAGAAGCCAGGATAGCGGTTAGAGTGAGAAGCGATGACATGGGGTAGTCCAATATTAGTGTTATATCTATTAACGAACTATGATCCAAACGAACGCTGTTGATATCCCCGATTCACACCAAGCGAACTAATAAGTTCACCACCTTTTCACTTTGCTATACGAGTGATCACACAGCTTCGCGGCGCGTGCCTTTATAACGTCATGCTAAGCCATGGAACTGTGCTAGAACTATCTAGAAAGAGTAGAAGATCAAAAATGACTTTGGTTCTGTGCTACATACATTAGGGAGCTTCGGATTTGATTATGAGTACGAGATTCAACATTTGTGGCGCCCATCTAGTTGTTATGGGCTATACCGACTACGACACAAAATGGCGTAAGCGTATAGCGCCCAAAATGACGAATCTCGTTGTCATAGTTGTGTTCAAATCTAAAGCTGTCTAATATCTTTAATAACTGCTTATTGACCAACCGTGAGGCACTCTGAACAGTAAAGTGTCGAACCGACATTGTTAGCACAGCGAGCAAACACTCGCAGTTAGATAATGCAAATTCAAAATAGACCGCGAACAGCTTGCATCGTAACACAGTACCTTTGTGCAGTTATATAAACACGTTTCATACACCGACAACAAATGTAATAGAGAAACCAAAACATGTGGCTACAATGAAGTTCCATAGACTCGTGGTCTGTGTAGACGACCGAGACGACCAGGAGAAGCACCTTGCACTAATTTCACTCGATGTTCATTCTTTTTATATTCGCGAAGCAGATGTATAGTTGCGCCGGAATTACGGTCAAATGGGCATTTAATAACTGGGAATTAGCATAGAGGAACTATAGAATGCTCAGTTTGAAATCGTTATAAACTATCACGACACATCCAAAGTAATTTGACATCTTTCTTGTCGCCACTATATAACTCTGCATGACGAGGCATTTTAATAAATTGGTAAATGTTCTCAAAGCTTAGTTTTTTCAAAGCTTGTATTATGCAGTATTGTATATTCAAGTCTCATACAGATTTATGAATATATTAATATTCATAATATTTTATATGAGGTCCCGGCGACATGTCACAGCAGGTGAGAGACAAGTTTACCTTAGAAAGAACCATGGACATTTAGCAGCTGATTGATGTGGCATGAACAGAAGTCATGCTCGTGCATAATGCAAGAAATAATTGCAAGCCGAGAAAGGATAAATTCGTAGATAACATTCTGCTAAACAATAAAACGAACTCCGACGATATTTTCGTCATAAAATGATTGTGAGCGCAAGATAGAACCTGTATATTCTGTAACGGCATACCACAGGCTCAGAAACCGATTTTCTGAGACTTCGAGATTGACGATCGTCCACGCATCGTCTGTCTACTTCAAGCTCGCTCAGTCACATTCACTACATCAGTGTAACACACGGTGCGCACCGCACCCAAGCATTACTGATAGTATTTTGTGACTGCCGCATAGGCAATACATATATACATAATGTTTGTGCTGCGTAGGCAGTCTATAAATACAAATCAAATATCTAAAGAGGTTGGTGTACTGCCGAAATGGCGTGTACGTATTCTAACCCCTTCGTCAGAGAGTGAAACGTAAAGTATACTTACGTTTCACTCTCTGACGAAGGGCCTTCGCTCGAGAAGTAGATCAACCTTTTTAGATATTCAATATACATATACAGATATATAGCAAAGTGAAAGGAGTGGTAAACTGCCAAGATTTTTAGTGACGAAATACGGACGTTTCGAGCGGAGCCCTTCACCTTACCACCTTTCACTTTGCTATATACGCAAAACACTGTCTACGCAGCACTCTAGTATCTACTTTTTTACACACAGATATACTGCGCGGGGATCACAGATATACTGAGTTCCGGGAGCTCAATGGTTAGAATATTTCACCGGCAATCAGAAGGTTCTCGGAAACATTTTCTGATGATTTGAGCGGTTTGATCAACTAAGTTGGTAAATCATTACACAATTTCGATATGTAGTGACTAGCACATAAGCCGCCAGGACATATTAGTCACGTAATCCAGACAAATACAGCATTGTACCTACGCTCCGCTCCATCTAAGTAACTATGATCTGACTGCGTCTCGGTGAGTCTCGTTTGACGATTATCATCAGTGCACGTATAGAACCGTCTGTCACTCAACGCTAAGTTCCAGCAATTATTACAGCAACGTTTACCACCTACGTACACTTTACTTACCAATTGTGGAAGGTTAGGTGCAGGTCTTGCTACAGGGTTTTGCACGCCAGTATTATTGTTACTTGGATTCAGGTCAAGATAACGCGAGCTGATCTTGATCTGACCACCACACCCTGTTGTCGACCTGCACCTATTTCACACCAAAAGCTTTTGGTGGCAGTTATTGCACCTTAATTGTTTCTTTGTATAAAGGGAGGGTTGACGGGATGTTCAATTCCACACGTTCTCGTTACTGCCCTCTAAGCCGTGTCCTGCTCTGGCTACGGTCACTCGCATAATGGTCGACCTTATCCCAACATGCTTGTCATATGATACTCCGATGTCCCCGCGCTTGCGCAGTTCCCTTGTTGTTAACCTTGGTTCTTACATAATAACTTCATTACTCTATAAAAGTTGGTGCACTGGTAAGTAGGTAGGTAAAACTTTATTTCCAACACGTTGGCCACTTCAACAGATAAATGTTTCGTTGTCTCGGCGCAACAATTTAATACCTATTCATTAAGCATTTATTAAAATCTTCAGTGTCTTTTTAAATTTCGATATAGGCGACCTTTTTATAAATGTTTTTAAATTAAAACTTGTCAACATGACAGGTGCAATATGACAAAGTAATATGTAACAATCTATTCCATTTTTTTTTAAGTTAGCAAAACATGCATGTAAATAAAGACAGGCGTTATTAAAAAAGTGATAAATAATGTATTATCTTAGACCTTGTTCGCAAGATACCAGAACGAAATTGTAACGGCATCACATCAAAACGGTATCAACCTGTTCGCATGACGGTAGTTAAGGAGGAACAGGGGAACAATGATGTTGACAAACCTGTAGCCCGCCATTTCAACAGCTCTAACCATTTGATTTCAGACTGAAAGTCTGTGCCATCCTTCGCACCTCAGGTGGTAACGATATCCGTGGCCTTAACGAGCGTTTTTCTTTTATTTAATTTCCTACAAGTTTTTTTTGTTATTTTAGTTTGCGAGGAACTTTATTATTAGCTCATACGCACTTTCATTCCTTTTTCAAGTTTTTTGTTTCTTACCGTTTTACTATGCCATAGTCTCCTTGAGTATTGGACCTGTCACTAGTTCGCCAACCTCCCTCAGTCTGTTCGCTGATTGACTGTAAAAATAGCAACTGATTTAACATTTTCGCATCTCATTAATTATTAGTTTGTTTATCTCCCGTTCATTTGATTGGCTACTTTCTACTTGTGACACCCTTTTGGCATATATATATATATATATATATATATATATATATATATATATATATATATATATATATATATATATATATATATATATATATATATATATATATTATATTATATATATTATATATATATATATATATATATAATATATATATATATATATATATATATATATATATATATATATATATATATATATATATATATATATATATATATATATATATATATATATATATATATATATATATATATATATATAAGCCCTATTTATTTTATTTCATCTCGTCTTACTCTGATAAAGGGCTCCGCTCCGAAACGTCAGTATTCCGTTACTAAAAATCTTGGCAGTTTACTTTTCCCTTTGCTAAATACCCACAAAGTAGTTTCATCAGGTTTACCCCGGGTGTGACGTCACCAACTCGTTAATTGGGCAAATTATTACAACAAGATGGCGAATGACAGAATTGTCTTTGGTCAAAGTACATCGACCTGAACCAGGTGCGCCAACAATCAGTTATCCACATGTCAGCGGTACATTAAATTTCCGGTCGTTTTCAACGTGGGTCTTCTGTTGCTCTGTTCATTTCTTAAGGCCGATCTACACGATACGATTTGTCGTATACGATTGTGATCTTGGCGTATGTGATCAAATTGTACACGCGTGTCAACATTAGCCATCGAATCATCAACAAGAATTATGTCGTGTACAAACTTGCATATACGCCAGTACGACAATCGTATACGAAAATATACGCCAGTCCGATAATCGTATACGACAAATCGTATCGTGTAGGTGGGCCTTTAGAGGACATGTTTAAAGTGTCACTAAGACGAAAAAATCGTCTACCAATTTTGATCTTAGTTTATCATAATTACGAAATGAGGAAGAAAGGCGTTCTCGGTTTCTCAATATCTTATCCCGTTCTCGAGATATTTAGGTTTTTGACATAATATGCAAATTAGACAGTGTATGACGTCATTTTCTCACATAGACGTAAATAAAATACACAAAATGAGGATTATCTCTGCAAATAATAGGTAGAAAGTTTTCAAACTTTGGACATTTATGGTAAGGTGGAATGTACACTCTACTGTACATATTATATAGTTGCCATGGAGATCGTTTGAAAATAAGCGTCTTTCGCCTAATAAAATTAAATCGTAATTTTTGTCACTTTTTAAAAAGAATAAGGTGATTTAAACCTCCGAAGTACAATATTTACGTGTCTACAAATATTCGTGTGTATGCATTCAATAAATGTTGTTTGATAAAGAAGAAATAAACACTTTTTGTTTTATAAATGACAGGTGCCTATTTCCAAACGATCTTCGTGGCAACAATATAATTTGTGCAGTACGATGCACATTTCATCTTACCACATATGTGTAAAGTTTGAAAACTTTCTACCTATTATTTGCAGAGATATTCCTCATTTTGTGAATTTTATTTTAGTCTATGTGAGAAAATGACATCATACACTATCTAATTTGCATATGTCAAAACCTAAATATCTCGAGAACGGGATAAGATATTGAGGAACCGATAACGCCTTTCTTCTTCATTTTGTTATTATAATTTACTAAGATCAAAATTGGATAGAATTTTTCGTCTTAGTGGCACTTTAAGACATTGTTTCTTTCTTTTTCGTAACCAAAATGGGGTTAGTACGTCAAAATACACCCGGGGGGGGGGGGAAGATGACACTTAAGATGCGTGTTAGGGTTAGAAAACTCATTAGGCAGGGGGTTAGGGTTAGGATCTAAGTTGTTTTGAGATTAGCAGTTATTCTATGATGAATATCATCATACAGGTATGTTCGATCGTATGATGTAGAAGACCCTCGTTGAAAACGACCGAAAATTTAATGTACCGCTGACACGTGGTGGCTGATTGTTGGGTGAGGACAGCTTCTTATTATTACTTCTCAAATCATAACAGTCCCGGTTTACCAACTCAAATAAATTACTTTTTCACTAATGCATTTATCAACTGGGGATAATAATTGCTCGTCCCCGCGAAACTGCAATGTTTTGAATTCCATCCTAATTTGGACAAAGTATCAGTGGCTGGTGAGTAATAGCTGTCACCAGTAATAATGCGAGCTGCTCAGTATTCTGTAACTTTTGCAATTTATCTTTTAATTCACCTGAGCAGTTGTCCCAAACAAGCGGGAACAGTAGTCAAAGTGAGGTAGGACTAGAGCTTGATATAATTTCTTTAGACTATCCTTACTGACTACATATAACGTTTAAAATAATATACGACGAAGCGGCAGCCTGATTGCCGACTAATTTCTAAGTACATAATTTCATAAATTGTTTTTACGAAGGGTATGCACGTTCTCGTAATATAATAGTCACGTATATGTTATGTATTTAGACTCGGTAATTAGAAATCTGTTTTCAGAATTGAAATTGAGTAAATATTGGCCGAGATTACGTTCAAAATCTTAGGCTATGCAGACGTCAAATACACGGCGTGCGCGGTCTGGGCCCTGGGGACCATGGATGGGGAAAAGAAACTCTATAGGAGGGGGGGGGGGGGGGGGGGGGGGGGGGGTGAGAAAAGGCGGGTGAGGGGTTAATGCGGTACACGTATTAATTTCTAGTTTTATAAATACCCGCTCTGTTTTTCAATTTATCAGAAGACGTAGCACTTGATAAGTTGTCTTCCGAAACCAACAACAATATACTGTGCGCAGTGGTGTGCACTTTCCTCATTGACATACATGTGCAAAGTTTCAACACTTTCTATCTGTTATTTGCAGAAATATGCATCATTTTGTGAATTTTATTTAGTCTATGTGAGGCCATGACGTCATATATATCTAATACTTAACCTGAATATCTCTGCAGCGAGATGAGGTTTTGAGAAACCGCGAAAGCCATTCTGTCTCATTTTGAAAGTACTTTTAGATAAAATCACAATTAGATAGATTCAAGTGTTGCTTTGCAAAACGTATTTACCGTGGTGAATGGTAATGTTGCCGGATAGTTCTTACAAGAATTGTTAGAAACTTCGAAAAGAAGAACTTTTCCGAAAAAGGTGAGTAGAAAATATGTAACTAAGGGGCCGATTACATGAGGCGAGTTAGCCCAGTCAACCGAGTTGGCCCGGTAAGCCATGGTGAGATGCATATTGCGATTACGTGAGGCAGGCTAGCTCGGTAAGCCGAGATGAGTTGAGTTGACGACGATGATTTCAACCCAAAATTCGCAATTACCAAGCAAATGTTGCTTCACTTGGGCAAAGTCACGTTAGTTATACTGCAGTTTTACACTGTTATTTATGCTGATGACAGTTTTTGTAAGTATATCGTTAATAAAATGATTGTTATTGTCTTGACTAACTCGCGAAAACGTCTTCATAAAGACTAATTAATTTATTAAATCTTCGCTACGTCTCAAAAACGCACAAACAAGGTTTTGATGCTCTACCTGAGTTCATTCCAGCTATATTTATTCACACAATCAAGTAAACAAACGCGCGACAGAACAAGCCAAACAGTTTTTCAGATTTTTGAAAATCTGAAAATACTAAATATCTATAAAATCAGTGATTATTTTACCAGCCTTTTGTTCATGTTTCGTTACCATTACATTAAAAATTTACCAGAAGTTTTCATAAATTATTTTGTATCAAACAATCAAATTCATCATCATAACAAAAGAAATGCATTATGGCCGCTGTAATTGGCTATGATATAGCGGCGTCCCTGCCAATAATTCTTGTTTTTATGTTTGTTATTTTTAGTATTTATTTCTTCTAATTTTATTTGTATTTCATAAATCATCAAAACTTTATAAATCTTATAAAAAAACCAAATTATGTAAAGCATACTCTTTCCAACAAAGGCATTGATATTTGGAATGGTTTGAAAGCTAAACTGAAAATTATTAAATCCTACACATTTTATCAAACGGAAACAAACAAATACTTTTCACGGAGTTAATTTTATTTCTCATAAAATACAACATTATATGTTGTTATAAAATAACCGGAAGTAAATGAGCGAGTACACGCTATCTGATTGGTTACTGAGCTCAAAAACCGTGCATTATAACTCAATAAAGCATAAGCTGACGTGTGATTCCTCGCGTAGATTTTGTCGTTTTTGACGGATTTTAAGTAGTTTAAATCACAAAAGAAAGTCGAAGAATACCTGGATACAAAGCTAATCAAGGTATTAACACAACAGAATGTTTTAACTACAACGTTGAGTGCATTTTCATCGCTAAAATCGCCAACGTGTTTTCATCATAGACTTCCTAGCAACGCACTTAGCAACGTCATTTATAACAGGTAAATCTACATTTTTCATGGCTGTATTGTTAATTTAATGGCCGTTCTTTTATAAAAGAAATATAAAACTTTGTCTTGTGTGATTATCGAGTTATAATAGCACTCGAGAAGCTAGTAAAACACTCGGCTATCGCCTCGTGTTTTACACGCATCTCTCGTGCCATTATAACTCGATAATCACACGCGACAAGTTTTTTATTTCTTAATTATTACTTTATTACCATTATAGATATTTTCTGTAAATAGTTTCTTATTATATTGCTTGCACTAAGTTTTCATTAACTAGTTTGTCTAGTTATATAATATACTTTTCTAGTAGGTTCCTAGCCCAACAAAAAATATAATCATGTAAACTTCTAAGTTGTAATTATGTAAATGAGGTTATACATTAACCAAGGTTAACAACAGGGGATCCGTGCGTGCGTCAAGAGGTGCAGGATATGGGGGGGGGGGGACTTCGGACCACCACTCAGGGTCTTAAAATAATCGAGGAGAAGCTGCTGCCTTTGCAACAACACCAGCAAATGGTAAGACTTTCGGGTTTTCTCGGAAAACGACCTTAAATCGTAGGCCCTCGGAATCTCTATCAGTTGGGTTTTCCTTTCACCTAAAGGTGATTGATACTGAATAGTCGAGCGCTTAAAACATGAGCCTCTGGCTCGGATAAACTTGTCCTGCGTGATCGACTCAAAATAATTAGTCATACATATACATTATCCCGAGGGGATAGTCAGTGGATCCGCTCGGATCGAACACCGGACACGGCTGCGAAGGAGGCTACTCGGATCTTGACTTTAATCCAAATACCACAGCTCGTCCAAGGCTTCCCCTCGCTCAACAGCTTGCTCGTAACCTTCCAAACGAGTAAGTAGGTGTTCGCAATTGTTAATTTCAATATGGGCAAAAATGATCAAATAAATAAATAAGATAAATGTTGAATGACGCCACGCCGATTATCCCCCAAAGTGACGCTTAAAATAACTAAAAACAAAGTCCTTTTTGACGGCGAAATATTGGCCATCAAGGAACTTAACGTACAGTAGATTGATTCCATTACCTTCAATTGAAACTACTTCTCTACTTTTTACTTTGGCGCGAAGCGATATTTCTACATACAGGAAGTGTCAAATGCTCGTAATTGAACTGCTAAAAACTGCATTTCACCCGAACGAGATTCAGTCAACACCAGTATACACGCATAAAGCTTGCTTATAAATGAATGACTTTATAGAATAATTAAACGTGGTGTGATGTATAGCATGTGCATGTGTATTATAAAATAAAAACAATTATTACGTAGGGAGGGAACTGGCAAAATAGTGTAAACAGATTACTCGTGAGGGCCGCGATCTTCATCAGAGTCATGAAATGTCAAATTTCACTCTGACGAAAATCCCTCGCTCAAAACAACAGTAATCTGTTTATATGTTATTTTGGCAACATGCATCATGATTCCTTAATTTTTACTTCTAGTTTCTATATAGCATATATAGCTGCTTAGTTGTAATACAGTAACTGTACTTACTGTGAATCAAGGATCTTGTTCTGCAAATATCTTGAGATGATAATCGTTTAATTGTATACGCGGCACCAGTTCCTCCCAATGCCAATA
Organism: Chrysogorgia sp. JL179-B06; assembly: GCA_035772405.1. Taxonomy (NCBI): domain Eukaryota; kingdom Metazoa; phylum Cnidaria; class Anthozoa; order Scleralcyonacea; family Chrysogorgiidae; genus Chrysogorgia; species Chrysogorgia sp. JL179-B06. Next base: position 237,723 of record JAYKKM010000515.1, on the reverse strand, counting down.
TAAGGGAAATGGGTTAAGCCATCACAGAGTCAGAGATGAACATCATGAACTGCTTTCGTAATGACTCCAGTTTACACTAAAAGAACTAAGATAACGAAATTTGAATGAACATCGTGCATGCCGCATGGAACCTTCCAGAATTTTCTAGTTTGTTTTCTTTCTTTCTTTATTTATTTTGATTACACGGGGATTGCATTTAGCCCGAGACATCTCTGCCCGCAACTCAAGTATGTGTAAATATTTTTACAGATAACTCTGCCCGAGACTATGCCAACATTTGGGAGCGATAAGGCATTCGGGGGGGGGGGGGGGGGGGGGGTGCAACTAAACTATGCCGAGAACGAGGGCGATAAATTGTGGACATGAGTGGGAGGTAGCCCCCTCCGCAGGCAACTCTGTGGCTTCTTTTTCTGAGTCAAATCGCTTCCAAGGCTGTGCGAGCAATGTTTTGGCTGGGATTGCACGGAAGTATAGGGATTGTGAAGGGATTGCAGGGAAGTATAGGGATTGTGAAGGGATTGGTCGACGAAGAGGGGACAGCACCAAAACAGCCTTGGAAGCTATTTGACTCGGGAAAAAGAAGCCACAGAGTTGCCTGCGGAGGAGGCTCAGTGGGAGGAGCCTATGTTAATAATACTTGAGACTGTTATTGCGCAATTAAATTGCCATTTTCTAACTAAATATCGCTAAAATTCGTCAACAGTCGATTAGTTTGTACTATTTCTACCCTTAATGGCATATTGGCGTTAAATTTGGTTCCTCGTGTTAGAAAGCAACACGTTTCCGAGACCAAGCCTTCCACAATTACCAAAATAAAGTGGAAACTGATCTCTGGTCGACGCTAGTTAATACGTTCTGCCACTATAACCCCAAAGGGCCTGGGACAAAAAGGGAAGGTTACACTGTTTATTTTGAAGTGATAATGTTAGGGTTAGGGTTATATTAGGGTTAGACACATACGGTGCGCTCATATATATATATATATATATATATATATATATTATATATATATATATATATATATATATATATAGTAAAGTGAAAAGGTGGTAAACTGCCAAGAATTTAGTGACGAGATACTGACGTTTCGAGCGGAGCCCTTCATCAGAGTAAGATATATATATATATATATATATATATATATATATATATATATATATATATATATATATATATATATATATATATATATATATATATATATATATATATATATATATATATATATATATATATATATATATATATATATATATATATATAACTACAGACGGTACCGTTTCGGCCTTTTGGACCTCATCAGTGTAGTGCTGATGAGCAGGATGAAGGTAACTGCTATTTACAGTCACCCTTGATGCCACACGAATGTGGGACATCAAAAACCATGCCATAGTGCTCAAACTGCAAGCAGTGAGCGTGCGCACAATGCATAAGCGACAATGGTTTTCATCCTGTTAGAGTGCTCAATATGACCTAAAGGTCATAGAGCGATATCTAACTACAGACGGTACCGTTTCGGCCTTTTGGGCCTCATCAGTATATATATATATATATATTAGGTGAATAGACCAAAACATGGACAATTAATATCCCAATAAGTAAGAGTGCTCGATACAAAAAGTGTAGAGCTATAGTTATAAAGTATATGTAAAATCTAAACTTTTACAGATGCCGTCATAGATATCTAATTTGCATGTTACCCCCTCTAACGCGTTGGAAGCCTCTGTAGAGGAGAGAGTGATGTCATTGTTTTTATTGCTTTGTGCTAAATATAAATCGAGAAGATACTCAAACGATCATATGAGAACCAGCCATATTCAAATCGCGCGCTCTGATTGGCTGAGACGCTCTGACTGTCGGTTATTATTCCCGTATCGACTTTCCGTACTCGAAACGTAAGAGGTTTCGACTTTCGATTTGTATTTCAACACTGCGGTCTACGCGACGCAGGACTTTTGTATCACACCTTGCAGGGGATAGTTCGTTATCAAGACGATCTCTATAGTCTAGACTTCCGCTACTGTACTCAACTTGCACCAATTGAAAATACACAAACGAAATACTGTAAATTATCTAAAACATATTAACTATAAAGATGACTGCTCCACTTTGGAATTCTATAGAAGCTTGTATTTGTGACGCAAATGTGTCAATTACAATATTAAAGCCATAATTCTGCTGTGCATGCATGCATGGCTATTGCACGGGCCACCTGGCCTATAAAGTGATGACTCTCTCGCTTGAAATTAGATATATAGCCCGAAGATGCAGGCTAGCGTGCAAGTTGTTCCGAATAAATACAGATTGATATTTAAAACCATACGAAGTCTGTGTGGACATTTGAACAGCTATCGTAGATATATTTTTCAGTTGCAATGTCTATAGAATGTGCGTTGGCGTGGGGAATATTGGAGAATGTGTTATAGCACTTAATTCATCAAATAACATTCGCTCTGCCATCTGAGTCCGGTAGCTCAATGCTTAAAGTGCACTGCATGAGGCGAACTGGAGGTATTGCGTTCGATTATTATATAGCTCGAAGATAATCTCCATACATATCGCTGATTCAGGGGAAAATATAAGGATTTTATGTTCGTGTGGCAAAAACAATATGTAAAACCACAATTTTAATGCAAAACCACAGAAATCGTAAAGAAAATGAACTAACGCGTGTAGATCGACCAGCTTGAAGCACTTAAAAAGATGGGGGCCGAAATCAATTTAGAAAAATCCAGAATCGAGAATGGCGTATTCATATTAATAATGAAACAGCACTATCGTGACATTCGCTGATGATTCTCAAGTAACGTAGAAAAGTCTAGTGGTTCCACTTTTACGAAGAGTTGTGCAGTAGTAAAATAGTAAAGCAATACATAAATTAAGAACTGTTTGTAAAACACGCGAACGAAATTATTTCCTCTTCAATCCCGAAAGTAACAGCCCCCCGAAAGTAACGGCCCCCCGAAAGTAGCGCCCCCCCCCCCCGAAAGTAACGGCCCCCCGAAAGTAGCGGCCCCTTCGAATGTGGTGCATTTATGTTTCAAACACATGTTTATGCAGCAAAAAGTTTCGTATTCAAAGTTAGCAATCAACTTAAAGGTACTAATAGATGTCTTTTACGAAATAACGTGTTCATCGTTAATTTTCCAATATTTACAACATGTTCCCTCTTATACATCACCACCATCGCTGCCGACAACCATGTCAAGCTCATCATCGCCCAGAAAAAGTTGTTGAAAATAGGATTAATGTAGTAAATATTTACTGATGAACGGAGACTTGGCATTTCTTCCTTATTTTAACAATCCGAAAGTAGCGGCCCCCTGAATCGTTGAGCGAACACTCGAGCAATAGCGACCAAAGAAGATGGCGCATGGCGATGAGCCAATGAGATAGCACAGCGCCTGGTTTCGCAAAGCCTATCGGGATGATGCAATAATTGTAATTTGTCGACCCGAAAAATAAAAATAAATACAGGAATGCCACTGAAACCTAGACTCGGCTACCACCGATAACCCGAGTAATAATATAATAGTAAAGACTTCGTGGAGCATTATACAATAGTCTTACAACTGCAAATTCTTAAAGTGCCACTACGATGAAAATTCACCCCCGTCTTTTAGATTTTCTTTAGCATAGAATAGTATTTCAGGGTCGAAAGTGATCATCGATGTAAAAAAAACTAAAAAATGTTATTTTGAAGTAAGTATTTTGAGCTGTGAAATCACTATTATTTATGCAACCATTACTAAAAACGTGTTCCAAGTGAGCCCGCAATTTCAAAAGGTAATATTGTTTGTGACGTCAGATTCTCAATGCTACGCCTGAATTTCAGTCGAGGTTTCTTGTTTTCTTCGAGAAGTAGATAATATGTTCAGCCTTTCAGACGAAGACGTTGATTTACTTGAAGAATTAGCCATTAAATTTACATTAAAGTAAAGTGAAATTTTTATCTTGCCAACCTTACGACATTATGAGCCAGAAACTCGATTATGTTGCACTATTTCCATTTTCAATTGGCCCACAACATTTTCAAAAGCCTTCCGCGGAAATTCGGTCACCTATGGAGTAGTTTCATCCCCTGTTTGTGACGTCACCAATTTCCTAGTTAATTGGTCAAATATTACAACAAGATGGCGGATTGTAGACTGTCTTTTGTCATAATTATCTGTAATATTTCAAAAACCAAGAAAGATACAGAAAAATTGTAAAAGGTCTTCTTATACCATTTTACGAGTTCTTTCAAATGAGACAAAGTTAATTTATATTGCCATATCCCTTTAAGGAAAATTTTCCGGCCATACTTTTACTTTTACTTAAGTAAGATTTTCAGGCCATGTTTTTACTTTTACTTACTCAGGGGTAGTAATGCCTGGCATTACTTGTCCTGAGTAAGTATAAACTGAGGAGTTACTTTTTACTTTTACTTAAGTACAAAATATTAGTATACTTTGCTGAACACTGTGTTCTTGCATTCTTGAGACATTTAGACTTATTTATAAAATAACCGGAAGTAAATGAGCGAGAACACGCTATCTGATTGGTTACTGAGCTCAAAAACCGTGTATTATAACTAACTCAATAAAGCATAAGCTGACGTGATTCTTCGCGTAGATTTTGTCGTTTTCGACGGATTTTTTGTGCGATTATCGAGTTATAATAGCACTCGAGAAGCTAGTAAAACACTCGGCTATCGCCTCGTGTTTTACACGCATCTCTCGTGCCATTATAACTCGATAATCACACGCGACACGTTTTTTATTTCTTAAATAATATGCAAATGATAACCTATGACGTAAATAGCTTTATGTAGCACGATACTTTGATGATAATGAACTAGTGATCAACCAGTGAAGAAAGGGAAAACAGAAGTAATGTTGTTTGGGACAGCCAAACGACTTTATATATATATATATTTAAGGCTTTTATCTATAAGTTGCGACACTATGTTACCCCAAATGCTGCAATAAAGATAATATTTACTAATCAATTATTTTGTCAGTCATGACGTACATGGGGTTACTGAAGTTACACTTCTCGAAAACACAGTTGAATAAATTTCAATCGATTGAACGCCGAGCGAAAACTATCATTAATTGTACAGAAAACAATCGAATACCATCTATCATCCATATCATACACAAGCACTGTTGTGTAAGATAGTACGAAAATGCCAGTACTTTGAAATTAACAAGCACAGTGTCTTTTGAAACTTCCAAAAGTAAAATTAGAGTTCGCGAAACTGAGTCATTCGGGTGCGAAAAATATATGTTACGATCTACCAGTTCAAATTAGACGAGAACATGATTACGACGAATTCCTGAAGCTTTTAAACGAACATTTTTGTAGTATTTTTAACTATGAGTAATTTTTAGTATTTTTAGTATTTTAGTTTTTTACCACTGAAATGTTTTTTATCCTCTGTAAATAATAATAATTACATATTCAGTTTAGAAAATCAATTATATATCTTTGAGTTCATTCACTTGAAAGAATCACTTGAAACTTTACACTTTACGACACTTTGTGAAACATCGATGCCAAATTACTATATTTACTATTTCAAATTTCTTGATTTTCTAAAAATATGTAAAGCTCTTTACGTCATAGCTAGTTTTACGTCATTTCATTTGTTCGTTCTTGAGATATTTAGACTTATGTGATATCGCGAGATATGAAAGAACACATTTAAATATAAGACAAACGTAATTTTCATTTCATAGTGCGCGCGGACTTCATAGTGCTAACTATATGTAATGATTTTAATTAATATAACTATATGTAATAACTATATGTAATTAATTTTAATTGCTCTGTATGTAATGAATTCCAGAGAATGCTAATAAGAGCATGGGGCGAGGGTAGAACCCATGCTCTTATTTATTTCTTTGGCTCGGCCAAAACATTATAGACTATATTAGACTGAAGACACGGTTGCCTGCGGTGGAAGCTACTCCACATCCATGGAGCGGCGCTTATTCGAAAAAGATGAATCAGAAAAAAACCGATAAGCTAATATAATCTTTAGTACACAATTGGAAATTTTTTGAATGATTTTTCTACGTGATAGACAGAGATCGAGAAGGCCACAATGACGAAGGTTATTTGATGACGTAATGCTTCGAGACATTTGGACTGCTATGTGCAGATAAATATTTTTACAATTTATTATATGACTGCGGTGTAATTTTGTCTAAGGCTAAAGTCTTGAGAAATACTTCGCTGTTCTATACCCGAGTTTTATTATCGATTTGAAAAAGGTAAAATCTGCTTCACATTGCCGGAATTCAAAGCTAAAAAGGCCAATGGCAATGCAAACTGTCTGTTAATAATTGACGACATTGAAGAACTAAAATTTGACGTTTTTATTATCTGAGTAATGCGATAAATGAGAAAAGAAATAATGGCAAAGTCGAGTTCCCAGCAATATTCTTCTTTAAAGCAACATGGCCAGAAATTCGCTACATTTGAGCCTGCACAGCGCTTACTCAGCACATTTCGTGATATGATCCGCTACGATCCGGCGGATTCTCAATATCCCGCTGGTTTCGTCTGGCTTTCACTTCTTAGGATTGTCCAAAAGTTGCCCGAAACATATAACTCAGCGGCAAATATATCTAAAATAATGCGCGCATCGCTCTTCAAACCATGCCAACTAACACAGGCAGACAACAAGCTTCAATTCGATGCGACATGAGTTGTGAAACTGAAACGTCTCGTAGAATTATGACGATTTTAAAACACAAAGATTTCGTTTGCATACCAAGTCACGAGTTGATCATATCGACAAGCGAAAATAAGGTAGCCTGTGTGCAGACGTTCCACCCGAAAAACTATAAGGTTGATGTTAACATGTTTACTACAGAAATAATCCTCACACATTCTACTTACAAGAAGCGATTTCGCATGTTTGATTTTGTTTGTGCTACGATTTCACGAACGGTTTTAAATAATATGTAACTAGGTGTTTTATTCATACTAACGCAGAGTAAACTATAGTGACAAGCGAAAATTTGCCATTATCGCCCAATTTCTACCCCATGATATTCTTCAACATGTACCTTAACAAGATCCGATTTCGCATATTGAGAAACAGTACATCTTCTTTGTCTATTTCAAAAAAATACGCGCGCTCCAATATAATCTTATAGAGAAATTGCACAAATTGACCCCAGGCCCGTGTTGCGCAACGGGATGTCGCGTATTTCTGGCAATGACCAATGAACTTATAAACTTTGATGCATCTATTCTTCCCAAGTAGTATAGAGAGTGGGGCTACGGGCTCAATTTTAACACATTCAATGTTGAACGCGAATATAATCGCAAAAACATCACCAAATTTACACCAAATCCCAAACCCCCAAAAATTCGATGTCATTTCGGTAATTCTAAATTTACAACATACATCAAATAAGACCACAAACTCGATTTATATGCTACTAATGTGACATTTCAATATTTTTGCATGTTTTTTAAAAAATAGAATGTGTCGTTTCACATTTTTCACATATTTAAAAAAGAAAGTGTCGTTTCAACATTTTCACGTATTTAAAAAATAGATAGTGTTGTTTCAACGTTTTCACATTTTTTTCAACAAACTACTACTGTCTCAACTCATGCGCGAAAAAAAAAACCACTAGATTATGATTCTAGTGGTGATGTTTATCCAAATGGATAGCAAAATGGTGCTCTTTTGATTGGCTAACAACATTGACTAACAAATAGCCAACTACTCTACGAATTAGTCTGTTTGTTCACTACTCTCAGTGTCCACCACCTCGCTCCTAAAATGATGATCGTACACGTGTTTCGATGTTATAATTCCTCCCGACAACAAGCCCAAGAAAGGTACGTACGGTGTCACAATCGCGACAATACTCTCAACGTCTTTCTTTAGTAACGGATCTTTTTGTAGTTCGTCGTTTAGTTCCTCAGGGTTCTCGATAGCGTTCAACCCATCTAGTAAGCTGGCGAATTTGCTGATTAGCAAGTCGGTGAGAAAAGCGTTTGCGATCTCCATTCTCTTCAACTCGTGTTGGCGCCATATCTTATCAATAACTTTCGCGGACGCTTTTTTAATGTACGCTTCGGACTGACTTACCACACCGTCACCGGACAGTCTAATAAGTTCGGATCTCCTAACGTCAACGTTGTCTTCCACAGTTGAGGTGTCGTCAGTGTCCTCAACTAATTCCTCAATCGTGGGATTTTCTTCACTTTTGCGTTTCACCATCACGCTATTACTTATACCCATATTTTATTGCGGAATAACGACTTCGTAATTGTATGGATAACGCAGTGAGATTTCGAGTCTAGCGTACTTATTATTTTTTAGTGCGGTCACAATCGCCAACGATTTTTCTCTGCTAATGTTTCCAAGGTAATCGTCAATAACAACCTTCATATCACTCCTACTCGGACAGTAAAAGCAAATGAGCTTACTAATGTTTTCTCTATACGGTTTTGCGATCGACGTCAGTTGTTGTGTGATGACAATAACGCTCAACATAAAATGTCGCGCACTAAAAGCTAAGTTGACCAACTGACTAGTCCTATTCTTAACATCTTGAGAACTTGCACAGTCATCCAACACGATCAGAGTGTTAGTGCCTTTAAAAACATTTGTTACACACTTGAGAACAGCATCGACATTGTCCTGTGTGCAGTCTATCGCTAACACGTCAGGGTCACGTACATATTTCCAATCTTGGTACGCTTTGTTCCACTCGAAAGTAGGACAAATCAACACAATGTAGTCAAATTTACCACGATACTCAGATTCCAATGTTTCCAGCAAATAATGCGTCTTACCACAAGCTGTCATACCAACAATTAACATATTAAACGGAGTCTCCATTAACTCACGTTTGATTTAATACTGGATTGACTGCAACCCATTGTTCATGAAGTTGACCAGCCCATCACTCATCACAAACACCCTACACATAACATTCACAGTCGTCGCTTTCTTAGTGATTTCAAGAAGCACGCCGGATTGTGTGTTTACGATTTTCTTGCCAGTGGCGACGTTGTGATTATCTTGGACGCTCCTCAAGTCAATGACCAACGCAAAGCCATCTTTATAGAACTTCTGTATGGTCATAAACTGAGCGTGTTCTTCACCCAACCCAAACAGTCGCTTCGCTTCTGCGTAGAACTTCGACTTTGGAATACCCTGTGAGTGCACACTATTTGGCACACCTTCAATTGTGACTCTAACACTCTCGATATTTGGGTAAAGAAACTCCTCGCTGTCTGTTCGCACCTTATTCGTGAATAGCAACACAATCGCCTTCATGCTTTTTCTTGGCAGATTGACATTTTCATTCACAATGGTTGTGCCCTTATCCCATTCAGTGGTTTTCATCAATGTAACGTGTTCGTATGACAAACTACGACCACTTGCATAGCCTGACGTTATTTCGTCAGCAAGCTCCTGGTTATCGATCGTTTCATACTCGAGCTCGAGGTTCTCCAGAGTGTATCCACCCACAGCGCTACCGGATTGCGCCACCATGATGTCTGTGGCCTTCGGAAGTGTGATCACATACTGCAAGTTGTTGTTCATGCTAAAAGGAGCGTACAACCCGTGGTCATTCATAATCTTACCAAGCTTAATCCGCTGTTTCGTTCCAATCACACCAAACATTAACGCGTCACTAACTTTAGCAACGTTCCCACTCGTCGCACCACTGTCATCCTTAGAAACTAGCTTTCTCAAGTTCTCACCACCAATGCCGTAGTCAATCATTTGGTCTCGCGCAGTAACACTTTCCCAAAGGTCGCGATATACACCAGTGTAATTTTCCCCACTGTTGTCGTACACAGCTTCTCCAGCTAGTCTCACAACAAGTTTCTCAACCAACAACTTACTAACATTATTCAAGAACCAGCTTTTGGCGTTTGCATTCTTAAAGTCGAACACTAGACCTAACGATCCAGGCACCAAACAGCTACTAACCTTGAGCTTTGGTATATCAATGTAAAGTTCCTCACCAGGACTGACCTTATTAGGGTTCAACGTGATTACGTGTTGCGTTCTCACCCCTTTTATGACACCCATAGTCGCTCGTCTAAAACCGGGGCTCAACTCTGCTGACGTGACGTTCATATACTTTACATATGTTTTATCATCTTCGAAGCTGAGACCCTCGAAGCTGAGACTACCGTTTTAGCTTGTAATAATCATAAGCAAACCACGCAAGTACCACCGCGAGTACCCACAGATTTTGAGCCAACCATGCGAGACCCTTCGCACCCAACGTCAACAAATTGTAGACTAAGTTAGCCAACCCAACAGCCCATGGACCCATCTTCATTATCGCGTTCTTAACAGCCCGTGCAAATGACCTCGTGGCCATAGCGCCTTTCACAACAGCAGACCTCCCAGCGATAATAATTGTTGTTATAATTCCAGCCACTGAAATTGCTACAGCGCTCAACCCAACCATATTTTCTTTGGCCCATTCCTTAAATTTCTGCAATCTGTCAATATCGACTTCTTGTCGCTCTCTAACTTCTTCAAGCTCGCGCTGTCCTAGGGTTCTGTCTCTGGCTTGCTCGAGTCCTCCCACTCTTTCAAACAAACCGGCGTACTCCCGCTCTTCGTCAGGTGTGAGACCAATTTGATCAGCTTTTCTGTTAAGCTCTGCCAATCTCCCACTCGTTTCATCTATCGTTTCTTGAAAGTGGTCTGCCTGCGCTTGAAGTGCGCCATCGTCACCTATTCTCGACTCACGCAACACACTATCGCTTGGGTTAAGCGCACCATTCAGCTCACGGTTCTCGTTTGGTGTTAGCCCAGGTATGTCGTCGTGACCCACTCTTGTCTCAATTACTGGGAAGTCGTCTGGGGCCACTTCTGTTGTGACAACTGTTGTTTCTACATTCTCAGGGATTTGACTAACTAACTTTTTGAACTGCTCAATCGCATTTTTACTACTCACGTCTTTACTGTAGATCAAACCTTTTTTCCCAGGTTTTAGAACTAGTTTAGGACTCCCACGCTCACCATCTTTGTTTATCGGTTTGAAAAGAATAGACCCTGAGTCCGTCACATACGATCTGTTGACTATTTCCCTTGACGCGTCGTCGGGACCGAGTCTTTTTTTATACAACTTATGTATTTTCTTACCTATCGCCGTGATTCTCCCTAATTGATTTCTCGCTATCTCTTTGTCGGTTGCGTTTAGCTCGTCCAATCTTCTATAAAGATCGTCTGACCTTACTTCAAGAGCTATACTGTAGCTTGTGTCATCGACGTCACCATACACTGTAAAAACGAAATGGTTATTTCAAGCAAAAAAAAATGGTTGAAATGTGGATCTGAGACAAACAGTTGTAAATGGTTATAACAACCAATTAATAAATGGTCGCCATTAACCACATTTAAATGGTTACATTTACCATTTTATAATGGTTGAAACTACCATTGTGAATTGTTGTAACGACCAATTTCCAATAGTAGATTTAACCATTATATTTTAGTAGAAATGATCAATTATAATGGGTGTATATGACGAATTAGATTTGGTCATTCGAAGTTGTAACCAATTAACAACAGTAGTTTTAACCTATTTAGAATAGTACCCAGGGTGGATCTGAGGTAATCAATTCTAAATGGTTGAAGTGTGTTATTTTAACAATTTTTTATTGGTTGTAGTATTAACCATTACACAAATGGTTAACATTTAAAACACAAATCTTATCCATCTTATGAAATATAACAAAAAAAAAACACAAATTTGATGGAAAAAATTTAATCTAAATGCTTCCTGTTTTACAAATGTTTACAAAATTCTTAACAGCAAAAAGTGCTATATAAAGGGCTTATTACATGGATAGTCTCAGCCTGGCCGGGCTAAAATCTCAGCCTGGTAAGCTGGACTGAAATTTGATCCCGGCTCACAGACAAATTGCTTAGTAGCTAAACAGAGAATGGCTTAAAATTGGACCATTGCCCTCATTGGCCAAACAAAGTTAATGAATATTTAAAATGGTTCCAGTCAAAATCAGTCGTGGAGCTTTTGTCTCATGGATTGATGTCTGTACATCATCTTCATCCTGTAATTATACATGAAATAATGTTATATTATTTTATTTTATACTATAATATTAGGTCATTATACTACAATTATAAAATAAACTAAGAAATGGCAGTTACTGTATTTACAATGTTCCATTCAGGAACATATTGTGCCTTTAAATGGAAATTGAAAAGTGCAAATGAATTGCAAACTTACAAGAACAATTTTCCAAAACATCTCCCCAGCGATAAAGTCAGTTGACTTCTTCTCACCAAGCAGGTGTGGTAGGGCAGCCATAATACAGCGATTGTCCACTTCTGAAGAATAAAATTGGATTTTTTGCATGTCAATTTTATAATTAAATTATTATTAAGCTAAACATTGCTATTATGGTGATATCAGTGCAAAGTACATACAGAAACTGAATGTGCAAATTAAACAATGGCACTGGAAACAGATGATGTTAATGATTTTAAGAACACACGATGCTTTATGTGTATGAAGTGTTAGTGACAACTGACAACCTAGCCATTAGGGATGTGCCAGGGCAAAATCTAGATGTTTGACACTATCTGGTAAAATGTTGTGGTCCAACACTGGGAATAACTTGCAGTGTGCTAAAAGTAAATCATAAGATATAGCTATGGTAAAGACAAAAGACTGATAATAAAGACTAAAGAGATGGTACAGAATAGAGATAAAACTCCATTACTCATGATTTGTAATGGTCTACTAGTTAGTTTCTATGTAATCGCAGTGCAAAAACTTGTTATCACAGTGCAAAAATCTGTTATTACAGTGCAAAAACTTGTTATCACAGTGCAAAAACTTGTTATCACAGTGCAAAAACTTGTTATCACAGTGCAAAAACTTGTTATCACAGTGCAAAAACTTGTTATCACAGTGCAAAAATCTGTTATTACAGTGCAAAAACTTGTTATCACAGTGCAAAAACTTGTTATCACAGTGCAAAAATCTGTTATCACAGTGCAAAAACTTGTTATCACAGTGAAAAAATATGTTATCACAGTGCAAAAACATCATCATTGAGATAGAGAAAGTTCTATGTGTACCATACTGAACTTGTCAAGTGAAAACTTGTCATTTTGTGCTGTACAGACAAGCAAGTTTAAATTTAAGTTTGAATTAATATTGTCTCAAACATTTTCCTGTAGTATGTTATTAATAAGTAATAGTATGATTTTTCGTGCAATTTGAAAAAAAAAAAACACTCGTGAGTTTTTCAAAGACCCCAAATAGCACTTGTCCTTCTGACTCGTGCTATTTTGAGATATTTGAAAAACTAACTTGTGCATATTTGTTTCCAAATTGCACTCAAAATCATACTATTACTGTACCTATACAAAACCAGTAAGAGTGCTACATATTAAAATAATAATGCATTATGATAATGGTCAACAGAAAGTAATCATGTGAGAGTGATAAACAAGAAATTTCACCCACTCAACTCTTTCATCTTATTAGATAATTTATGATGGCTGTAAAAAAGAGCATGGGAAACCTCTTTGTTTATTATTCTCATATTCCTTTCTGTTAGCTGTTACAGTAAGGTGCATCAAATTTTGGTGTGACAAACATTATACTGGTTTTGGTAGTATCACTTACCCCATTCCCTTTCTTTTCTTGAAGAGGGGTAGAGACACTCTTACCCCATTACAGTCAAATGTCTTAAAATAAATTCAAATAAAGAACTTATCAATGAAATTGCTGGTTAAATAGTAAAAAATTGCTAAAAAAAAGGCCCATACCACTAAACAAGAGATTAGCGATTAATTTAAGTGACAAAATTCCCCTTAACCTCAAAACAACTTAGACCCTAACCCCCTGCCTAATGAGTTTTCTAACCCTAACCCCAGTTAATATGACTGCTGACCAACAAGAGACCACTGGTGGGCACTACACAGCTAAAAATCGCACAAGTTGTTGCAATGTTGTTGGCTGAACAATACTGTAACAAGGCGGCTATCATGCGTGAACAACATTGTTGAACGAACAATGTTGCTCATCATTGTTCCAACAACATTGTTCACAGGGTGCAGCACAACATTGTTCACGCCTGTTGACAACTTGCAACAGCTTGTGGATTTTTCGCGTGTAGAACAACCACTGAGACCAATTAACCGTGAGGGAACTGGGACTAGCCCTAACACAACCCTAATCCTAACCATACATTAGGGTTACCTAAACCATACGCATGTCATGTAGGGTTAGGATTCAACCCGGTCTCTTCCTTAAATTAACTATTATCCTTAATTTACAAATCGCTCTGAATTAACGATAATGGTTGTTAATCTAATGCTAGAACCCAACCCCAACACAACAAAGATCCTAACCCTAACCCCCCGCCTAATGGTTTTTTTAACTAATCCCCCGTCAAAATGTTCTCCATCCCTAGCCCCCGACGCATCCACTCCCCTACTTGGCTAGCTAAACTTATAAACAAGTGAGAGATACTAAGCTTGTGGGATAGTAATTGACTAACACACGCATGTGCGACTTTCACGATCGCCTCTAAATTAACCATTATCCTTAATTTAGAGCGATTTGTGAATTAGGGATAATGGTTAATTTAAGGTAAGAGATCGTGTTGTAGGATTATGTTAGGGACTGAATAATAAGCATATTTATTTTCTAGTCCCAGTTCCCTCGCAGTTAATTGGACCACTGACCTATATATAACCTCAATATAATATATATAACCTCAATATAATATATATAATATTAGTCCAATTATATATAGATCAGTGCCCGTGACACAGTAAAGGCACTTAAATACGTTGCCACGATTATTTGACATCACAACCAATCAGCAGGCTTCTTCGCTCGAATCATATGACACTATGTCCTACCCAGTCTTTTGGTGTCGTTTAGGCGCGAAAATACGAATGGAAAACGTTCAACGCTAGCTTTAATAGCAACAACTATAAACTCAAAGTTATATCGCAACCTTTGCTTAATTAGCGGCATGTATCTCAAAACTTCTAAATGATGAATACTTACCAAGCCAGTGACTTTGCTCCATACAGAAATGCATTTTTTCCGTAGCTTTAGTAGAATCGGGTCATTGTTGTGAGGACAATGAGGTCATTCATCTCGAGGCCAAAAAGTCTTCCCCGTCAACTTGGTTTTCTATAAGCAGTTTAAGGTCGCTCGTAAAGTGTATCTCACTATTGTCGTAAATCAAAGGATACTTTATAATAACATATATATAATAATTGATACATTCTTGTCGAAATGGCCATATTTGACAATAATTTGAGGCCGAACGAGTTGTTTATCGATTCGAGTCACGCTAGTTAATATTGACGCTTGTTCGGAATATTTTCTGCCGTTTATTCCGTAAAACCATTCAATGAATAAAATAATCGTGAACGCGAAAGAAACGAACATTTATAGTTAAACACTTACATGCAATGTTCTGTGCTAGTGGATTATATACTTGGACAAAACGTCACAAACGCAACGCGGTATGTGACTAATATCTTACCTTTGAAATATGCGTCCATCAGTGCGCCCAGGTTTGACTGCTCGAGGAGTTTTAAAATGTCTTCTGATGTTGATGCTTCGTGTATCGTTAAGGCCATCTCAAACAATAATTATCGCAAATAATTATAATAACAATAACGCAAATGATTTCTGAAGCCGCACGAGCAGCCCAGTGTTATTAAATCCACTGTTTGAACGAATATGGATGCCAACGGGGTCAAGTCACTAAAGTGGCAGATGAGGCCAACTCCTGTCATGCGGGCAGGCAAATAAACCAATCAGCGACGGCGAAAATGGCCCCCAGTGCCTGCCGCTGACCACCCAGACTGTTGTGCCAGTTGGGAGAATCACTCGAAATTCAGTCGATAGTTCAACCATGGATAGTAAATAGACTGGATAGGAAACTGGATGGCGTCAGCGTGAAAACCTAGTTGAAATTCGTGATGTCACGAAGATGTCACGAGTACACAGATTTTGCTGAGTTTCTCTTCGACTTCTCCATATTTTCGTATTCAAGTAGCTATATTGAGATTCCAAAATGTTTCATCATCTTACAAACCTGCCTAAGCCACGACCAAATGATCGAGGTAAATGTTGTTCGTCTTTGTTTCAGCTGTTTTCGTTTTGTGGTGAAGAAACTGGCGTCGCAAAACTACCGTTGTTTTAGTTGAAATTTGCGACGCGTTTTTCACCGTCTAAAGTTGGATCTTTTCGCCTAAAATGAGTAATGGTAGTCGGATATTCCATCGTAAAGTGGCATTGTGATATTTTTTGGTAGTTTGACTATCATTTTTAGCTGTATTATTGCTAAACGTTGCGATTTATGGTGATTTTGTGACATCACGATTTGCAACTAGGTTTTCACGCGACCAACTGGTGCCTAAACCAATCAGCATGCTGGAAACGTCGCACGTGATCTTAGTTTCCTATCCAGTCTATTTACTATCCATGGTTCAACTATCGACTGAATTTCGAGTGATTCTCCCAACTGGCACAACAGTCTGGGTGGTGATAGATCCACGATAGATCTGACATTCCGATTTAGTTTAAACCGTCGAAGGCTTTCCGCTGGAGAACATCATTTACTGATTGGGAAGACGTTGTACCGGATTACAGGAGCTGATGAGCTATTCGTCCCGAAGTTCGCAAAGATTGGCAAGCATTTTGCTCTCAGGTATAGCGTTTCCTTTGTTTCTTCCTGCCCTTTCGGGTTTTACTATAAAACCCAAGTACCCCGAGCTATTGCAAATGATTTCAGTTGTTTATTAATAATCACGCGCGAATTTGCCTAAGTTCGGCATCTTCCACAAACTTTGAAGTTCATACCTTTTAAATTTATTGGGCTAGTATTTATTGGACTATATTTACAAAATAATACAAAACACAACTGCAGCTTTTGTATTAAATTTATTCATGGTTTTCCCCAGTTGACCTTTATTTTTGAGACTCATTTAATATGTATTGCATATCTGACTTCGCCATTTTAGCCAAATAAGCTGTACGTGTCATTAATATAGCCTTTGGTGGTGGGGATTTGATATTTATTGCATTTCATTTATGCTGACATTAGAGTAATAAGCCAGGCCTATAGATAAGTAATGCATTAATAATACATTGCTATCCGATTCCAAATCTTGATTTTATCTGTCGAATGCCTGGACCAACTATACCAGTTTCAGTCAATGGGCCATTCCATTTAATATCCGCATCCCCCCTATTGAGGGGTTGCTTCACAACCTTTGGATAAAAAATTATTTGTCGCCTCTAGGATAGATTTTAACCTAGTCTCCCCTAGGATATCTTCATTTACCCCTTGTATATTGTTAAAACACTAAAATATGGGCCAATTTGCTCTTGAACAAGAACATTCTTAACACTACTTAATTTTTACTTCAATTTAATTTATATAATATATATATATCCCGGCATTACCACCACTGCATATATACAGAACTCGTGACTGGGCTCTCGGCAACGGCTTCCATGGCTCGGTAGTCAGAGCACTGCACTAGTATCGCAGGGTCGCGGATTCAATTCCAGCCTGAAGGCCTTGAAGTTGCATTTTTCGCAACTGGTCCCGGTTTGGTCTTAAAATGTATGTATTCCAACACTCGAAATTTTCCTTCACCATAAATCCTTTCAACATGTAGTTTTGATCGAGTGAAATGCCAAATATTACCTATAATATACCCAGAATCTTATCCCGGCATTACCACCACTGCATATATGCAGAACTCGTGACTGGGCTCTCGGCAACGGCTTCCATAGCTCGGTAGTCAGAGCATTGCACTAGTATCGCAGATTCAATTCCAGCCGGAAGGCCTTGAAGTTGCATTTTTCGCAACTGGTCCCGGTTGGTCTTAAAATGTATGTATTCCAACACTCAAAATTTTCCTTCACCATAAATCCTTTCAACATGTAGTTTGATCGAGTGAAATGCCAAATATTACCTATATATATATATATATATATATACTGTATAATATATATATACTGATGAAGGGCTCTGATGAAGGGCTCCGCTCGAAATGTCAGTATCTCGTCACTAAATTATTGGCAAAATAAATATATGATAAATAAAATAAATACCTTTTGCTATATTATTCAAAACACTGTCTATGCAGCACTCTACTTTTATATATATATATATATATATATAAATTATGGATAATTTTTTGGAAATTCCTTCGGGCACCCCTTACAGTAGGATAAATTGAGATTCAAGAACCCATAGGACATCCAAATCCCTCAATAGGGGGGTGAGGCTTTCCATGTCAGAATCACTGGAAAATGTTTCAAGTGTTTACTAGACATATTGATGAGCTTTGATATTGAGTGAAACAGGCAGATATATTGCTGTTGCTATTTTTACTGCATTGGTATTTCTACTGTGATGACTTGACCCGGCTAGTCTTTCAAATATTTTGGTAACAAGAGCATAATTTTGATGAACTCCCCCTGGAATAGTAATTTTTTTTGACTAATGTAAAAAATTCCTGGATCCGCCCCTGTTTACTATTGAGAAGAATTAATGAACAATCGCACACATGTTTGCCGAAATATTCATAATACCACAAGTGCGAAGCATATGCGAATTCATAGTTTACGAAATTTTACTACGAAGCGGAAAAACTGATGTTTGTAAATATTAAAATCCAACATCCCGGATGTAATTTTTTACTAGCCAAGGGTATTTACAAAAAATACCACAATAAAAAAATTTAAATACCCCTAGTAAAAAAATTTAAGTTTAATATTGATGACATTAGCCAATCAGGAATGAGTAAAATTGATTGAAATGGTATTTGCTGCCTATGGCAGCATACCAGTCTTGACTTGGGTTGCTGTATCCTTGTGCCCAGATCTCTTTGTGGACCTATGTACAGTATAGTCAATGAAATCTCGATTTGTGTAAATTGCCCTCTGTTGAGATGTTCAGTTTTATGACGTTTTGTGACGTAGAAGTTTTATCATGTGTATTAAATTTCCTGCCTTTCGCCGTTCAGAACTTGTCAACGCTGTGAAGTTTGAACGATCTGTTCTGCCTTCAGTGAGGAAGTATAAGACGACTAAGATTATGTGTACTGTACTTAATTTTTCTTGTTGAATGCTCACCAAACAGAAAATATGGCTCAGTGACTGCGAGGTATCTGTGATTTCTTGCCATCACAGCATCACTTGTCATGGGCTAAATATATCATGATATCAAATTGTTTTGTTTGTGAATACAGTTTTCCTTCTATTTTAGGTGTATACTTAATGCAATGTCTGGTAGCAACAAAATAATAATGAACAGTTTGTCAGTTTGTCTCAATATAAATGCAGTATCACTTCCTTCAACAAGGAAACTAAAAGAGACATGTTTTTTCTTTACTGTGAATTAAAGCATATGAATACACCATCTCCTCAATCTCTGGCACTACGTCTATTTATGCTATGATCACATACAACTACAAACATCTAACTTGGATTTGAGAAAATAATTATCTACAGTGGTTTCTACAATTGATTTGTGCACAAAGCTGTAAAACTACATATGTAATAAACTGTACATCATGGAATTATTTACCTCAACTTTGTGAAAACTCAGTGGACAATGGAAATTATTTGTTTGCAAGTTCTTTGGGAAAATAAAATACAGTAGTTGCAGTGGTGTATTCCCAAACGACAACTACATTATATGTGGAGTCGTGCACATGTGCAATGAACTAATACATCACAGAGAGTATTGTATTCTCAACAAGAACTCCAATAAAAGTTAGACAATATAAACAATGGATCAACAATACCAGAAACATCTGTTACATACCATTTCTGGTTTTTATTTTGTCAGTGCTTTGCTTTGCCATCACATATCAGACACTTGCAATTCCACTGACAGTTTTACCACAGTACTAAAGAAGCATGATTTATAGTGGCAGTGATTTATCGGAAATTTGTTTACCAAACATCAAACATAGTCATAATTTATGAATACTGTGTATGCAGTCAAATTCAAAAGCCTTGCCAATTATATTCAGATAAGTGATAGTTATTTGTAATTTAAGTCTGCTGTATTTAAATATAATAAAATAATTGAAAACAATGTGTATAGTTATCCATGGTACAGAGTATAGAGTAGGAGCTGTGGTATCTACTGGAATATCAGATGACCAGATTCCTGAATTTTCATTGATTAAAAACATTGTTGTCAATGTGCAGAATAATGTTATTTTTTATCTGACAAAATTTACTACAATTGAATTTGTTCCACATTTTCATGCTTTTAAAGTTTGCAGCGAAGCGATTAGTGATAATTTCTTTTCCTCACAAAAATAATTTCTGACATATATGCCAGCACATGTAATTCATCCTTTTGGTACTGAACACAGAAATGGTGCTTACTATATTGCACCAAGATTCAGTATATGTATTATATAATGTATATAATTTATATGATGTATTAGTATAGGAAATAACATAGTTTGAGAAGAATTAATGAAAAATCACATGTGTGTTAGGTGAAATATTCATAATACCACATGTGGTTAGTATTTCGCCAAACACAAGTGTGATTTTTCATTAATTCTTTGAGAACAAATGTTATTTCCTTTTAATACTTTTTCAATCAATTTTATGCGAATTCATAGTTTTACCAAATTTTACAAAGAAGCGGGAAAACTGATGTTTGTAAATATTAAAATCCAACATCCCGGATGTTATTTTAAAAAACTATTTTAATATTGAGGTCATTAACCAATCAGGAATGAGTAAAATTGATTGAAACGGTGTTATAATGTATATAACTTAAAATAATATTAAATTTGTTTAAAATTGACCATTGTTTTTTGTTGATAGTAACATTGTGTATTGGTTAATCTTAACCAATTTAAACCGGGTTATTTAACCAATTCCACTTGGTTATACTAACCACCTATTATTATTGGTTACATTAATCACTGTTTTTTGGTTGAAACCACCATTTTACATTGGTTAATATATAGCCAATTTTGAGTGTTATTTCTACCAATTGGTTAATATTTTAACCAATTTAAACCGGGTTATTTAACCAATTCCATTTGGTTATACTAACCACCTATTATTATTGGTTACATTAATCACTGTTTTTTGGTTGAAACCACCATTTTACATTGGTTAATATATAACCAATTTTGAGTGTGTTATTTCTACCAATTGGTTAATATTTTAACCAATTTAAACTGGCTTATTTAACCAATTCCATTTGGTTATACTAACCACCTATTATTATTGGTTACATTAATCATTGTTTTTTGGTTGAATCCACCATTTTACATTGGTTAATATATAACCAATTTTGAGTGTGTTATTTCAACCAATTTGATTTGGTTATAACCAATTTAATTGGTTGAAATAACCATTCCGTTTTTACAGTGTATGACTCCTGTTCAACAAACTCCACCGCAGGGACTTCTGTGTTAGTTCCCCTTATTGTCACCGTCTTACCATCGTCAGTGTCAATAAATGACGTCTCTTTTTGCCAATCTCGTCTCGCGTCTTGCTCACTCCTTATCTTTTTCGCGTGGTCTTGATAGTCGTCGTAATTAACACGAACGTCTTCCGGCATGTCGTCTTCAGTGTGCTCATCGTCTATGTCTTTGATTAACTTTTCGATATTGGCGAGCTTCTCTTCTAATTGCTCATCACTCACGTCTTTGTACTCACCGAGGATTTCCATCTCGACCTCGTCAAAACCCTCTCCACCCTCAGCCATATTACATTAGCTCACATTTTGAATATCGCTTTCTGGTACCCACGAATTATGTTTGCTCTCATAACCCAACCATTTGACCAACGCCATCTTCTTTCCTCTGACTTTCTTTCTTTTCAACACCTTTTCAACTCTGTACACATCACCACCATGTTTCTTATTGACCAGCGATAATTCCTGTTCATAAAATTTACCAATAATCTGTTCACCGGTGTGATCCTCAATTTCGTACACATTAGGATCACCACGAATAACCTTTACCACTTTAAACAGCTCCTCAGTGAAGTTGGCTTCATAGCCCTTTGTGAACACGCTCTTGTATACTTACTAATTCTCACCGATTCACCAACTCTAAACTTTGGTAATGGATTGTCCGCAAATTGATGACCAAACAAAGTGGTCCAAACTTCACCCTCGTTTGACTTATTGACATCCTTCGGCTTCATCATAATACTACGGTTCACATTGCTATTGTAATTGCTCACGAACTGGTCCAAAGCGTCAACCCATTTGTACGTTCCACGGGTGTAAAAGTACTTCCACATAACGCTCTTCAGACTTCTATTAAAACGCTCAACAACAGCGGCCTTTTTGTCGCTCTTAGTGCTGAAATATTCAACACCATGTTCTTTCAGCAAACTTTTCACACCAACATTGTAGAACTCAAGTCCATCGTCAAATTGCGCTAACTTAGGCGTGGTTCCAAACCGATCTTTAAAGTCATTCAACAATTTTCCAACAGCCTTAGTCATGTTCTTAGTGTCTTTTCTATAAACTGCAATTCCAAAAGCGTATCTACTCAATATTTCAATGCCTGTCAATATCCAATAATACCCGCCATTCTGTTTTGAGTACTTACTCATGTCCACTAAGTCCATTTGGAGCTCTTCACCAAGAAATCCAACAAAAGTCGCGCGGAACTTGTGTCTTCTCACAATAGGTTTGTACCTAGTGTAAGTGTCCTGCGCTGTCAACCACTCTTTCACTGTTTTTCTAGTTACTTTCAATCCGTCTCCCAACGCACTTTGATACAACCTCTCTGCACCACTGTACCCTGTCTTGGGATTATAATAGATGTCTCGCAACCCTTGCTCTGTTTCCACACCAAGCTCCATATAATTCACACAATATACAGTTCCAATAACACCGCGCCAATTTTAAGACCACCGTTATTTGGTTTGACACGAAATGTCATACTTGAGTAAGCACCTTTTTTAATTCTCACCTTAGACTCAATATCCACATGACGTTGCACTGACCCATTCAAAGACTGTTCAGTGGGTATTGGCAACGTTGTGATCACACTGCTTCGCTTCCCATCAATACCCACATTGCTCTCAGAGTCAACAATATCACATAAGATTTCTATGTACTTCAGACCTCTGTTCATGTCGACCTTGTTTGGGCTAGTGTGCCACTTTGAGTCACCCTTAATCACCCTATCCCTCGCGAAACCAAATAGAGGTCCAAGAACACCTCTAAGCACGACTGGGGCGTTAGCCTTAAATATAGATCTACTTGTGAACGGCAATTTCTTTATCTCAAGGTCCCTCCCCCCTCCCCCACTTGTTTTAAATTCTTGTTCTAAGAGTCTGGCCAGTGCGTCGAAGTTAGCGTGCCCTCCACTCGTTATCGTACTTTTAAGATCACTCGAAGGGTGGCTCAGCGCGGAGAGCTGAGTGGCGTCGCTATCCAATATGTTATTGTAGTCCCAAAACACAGTGGCTGTCTTGACTATAATGTATGGGTTGTCACTCACGATCATCATCGCGTTGTCAAAGGACACAACCTTTTCTTGACCTTCAATGAATACCGTCAACTTTCGCATTATGTATAACATATGGTATATTATATGCAGAAAGCCCTCCATGACTACTATGGAAAGTACTACAAACGTGCGATGGCTAACACATCGAAGGCTGCACACGACGCAAAGGCAGACCTCATCAAAAAGTACCCTCACGCCACTTTAAGCAAATTTGAGTTCTATCCAAATATTTTGCAAGATGGTAAGATCATGAGTGTCGACATATATTTCAGAAACAACGACATCCTCAGCACGGACATAACCAGCACAACCTTCAAAAATGATAAAAGCATGTGGAAGTGGCTACACAATAGTAAGTTCCCAATAA
Source organism: Chrysogorgia sp. JL179-B06 (assembly GCA_035772405.1). Lineage (NCBI taxonomy): Eukaryota > Metazoa > Cnidaria > Anthozoa > Scleralcyonacea > Chrysogorgiidae > Chrysogorgia > Chrysogorgia sp. JL179-B06. Next base: position 213,826 of record JAYKKM010000515.1, on the reverse strand, counting down.
TATGGCAAGGTGGTGGGACTATCCAACCACTACCAAAAGGTCATAAGAACCACTGGGGGCTTTGGGATGGCTATCCAACAGAAAATGTGTTAAATTATCCAGTGAATAACTTTAAAGTTTTTGTTAACCAAAATAGCTACTTCATGTCAAAGCTGCCAGTCTTGCGAGTCACCACGTCAAAGACAAAATCAGAGTGGGACGACAGCGAATCTTACTACCGTGTTGTGTTTGCGACGTATTGTGCTAGTTTCTGTTGTGGAATCTCACTGCAACATTTATCAGTGTCACAAGAAGTTCACCCTGTGGTCACAAGTGTGATGAGATTTCATTTGTACTTCACCATTAGAAGACTTCTCAGAAGAATGGAAGGTGGTGAGACCATGAGATCAATAAGTAGAGAATTCAACGCTTCCGAATTGTATGGCAAGATTTCCAAGATTCCCAAAAAACATTACTACCAGAGTAAAGTCCTGAGCGATGGCACAACAGGTGAAACCAGAGTCTTCACACTCAACGACGTTCGGAACGATTATAAACGATACGTCGCGCGATTGTCAGACGGCTTTACCAACATTGGGCTGCAATATCTAAATCAGAGCATAGAAGCCTTTGTGTACTCCACACTTGGTGCGCAAGCGAGAACACGTGTATCAGTCGTTGGTGGCTCTGCAGGGAGTCTAGAAACCCAACAAGAATTCCGCAAGTTGTTTTCTGACGGTGTTATCAACTATGACGTATCGACATGGATTCTCAACATGAATAAATCGATTAGAGACACCAACGTTGTCCAAAATCTTGCAGTGTCGCCAAGTACGTGGTTAATGCCAAGTAACCTAGTGATACTCAAGAGTAAAATCGCTGGGTACAACAACTTATTAAAGATTGCCACAGAGTCCATGAAATTTGGGGTGAACACTAGCTTGAATGCAACAACACCAACAATTACGGCTAAAAAAGTCCACCAAGAAAATGTGGTGACTCACTCCCTAGTAGTACCAACGACCGTGAAGAAAAAAGCTCACCAAGAAAATGTGGCGGCGCCAACTAATCTTGTGGCTAAAAAAGTTTACCAAGAAAGTGCGGCACCACTTCCCATGAGAAAAGCAGTGGCCACAAGCGAGTCAAACACGACAACGTTGGCGATAGTGTTAGGGTTCTCAGCAGTCTCTGGCTATCTACTAACCAAATACACCTTGAAGTAGTAATGAGTCTAAACTATGGGTATGAGTCTGACGACCCTCACGATAAAATACTAAAGAGAACGAAAAGGCATCTGGATGAAGATCCTAAACTAAGCGCGACTGGTGGAAGGATGTCTGGAATAATAGACATGCAAGGCTCAGCGATAAAAAACGTAGCAGACCCAGTCGATGACTCAGACGCCATCAACAAAAGAACTCTAGAGCAATTGCTATCAGGTTTCCTCAAGAGTCAGTCCTACAACATTGTGCTTGACTTCAACGTTAGCACACACGCCTTGAAAAACGTGGAATTTCACACCAGTGGCTCAAACAAAGTGAAAGCCATTGGTGAAACAAGTAAATTAGTGCAAAACAACCCAACCTATGGTCCTATTGTTGGCATCAGCAGTGTAAGCCAAAGTTTTCTATCCCCTGTGTTAACACCACTCCCACTTGAGTCAGGTCTCCATTTTAACTGCCCCAGTATGCAATGGTGTGATATCTCTATTTTTGTTGTGGTGAGGTTACCTACTCGCACCGCTGGATCAAATTGGGAGACAATTATATCGAACGACGACGGTCAGTGGGATAAGTTCATAGGGTACAAGACTGGTATGGCTAATGGACTCGCGTATGGTGGTAGCATCCCAGCAATGGAGAGCATATGCACTATTCCAAGTGGTGTCGACCTCACAAAAATGCACATGATATCAATACATTGGCAAATGAGCAATTCACATGTCAGGGTCAACAACGTTAAGTCAGCCGACTCAGACTTCGTAGCGAATATGAAAAAGATAGGCACACCCTACGGAACAATTTTTGGAATACATCGACCAAGAATACCACTCGCGCCTTATGCGTACCCATCGTTGATAGAATTCTACGGTGTGAGAATCGTGAGTGGTTACATGACGAACCGAGACATCATAGTCATGGGTGGAAAAATGATGAAGGAATATGGTGTAAAGTAAATGGGAGCATGTTTTTCGAGACCCCATGAAACATATAAGATAAATAAGACGACTGATCACATGTTCAAAGCTGGTGGGTCATTTGGCCGCGGTGACGTTACTCTCGAGCTCCACGCTGAGATTGGTATGAGGTCTAAAAAGACTTATGGCGAACCTATTATGTTACCAGAATTAGACACTGTGGGAGTGGTAGGAGACGTGACCTAAGTTATGTAATGGGTTGGCTTAGAAAACTGGTTCGTAACATTAGAAACTTTTTCAGACGACGTAGAAAACTGAAGACTAATAAAACACACCTGCTGCATTGGTACACAACAAACCAGATCTATAAAAAACCTGACACCTATGTCGAGTAGTTTTTGTGAGGCTATAGTAATGACAACCAACTCAGTGCAATTATTCGATGGTCACCAAATCACGATGGCTAATCACAACGGTGCCATATGGTTCAAAGCAAGAGAAGTCGCAAGCGCTCTAGGTTACGCTCAACCAAAAGATGCGGTCAACGACCACGTCGAACCTGATTGTAAAATGAAGATAGAGCAGGCCTCGTTTATCAACGAACTTGGGGTCTACTCGTTAGTGTTCTCGAGTAAAATGGAGCGTGCGAAACACTTTGGAAGGTGGGTGCACACAGAAGTCTTACCAAGCGTTAAAAAAAGTTTAGCTGATGTCGGTCTCAAACACAATCAATTCGTAATGATCACTGAGTTCGATCTCCATACGAAAGTTGTTGGTTTTCTTAGGAAATACTATCCAGAAGCTATTTTGATAGCCGCTTGTGGTGAGAATCAAGACACTTCGAGTAAAAGAATAAATTCGTGGAAAAAAGGTTACCAACGTGGAACACCTGACTTAGTTATCGCTAATGCAAACCGACAGCACAGCGGACTCGTGATTGAGTTCAAGAATCCAGGTGGCACAGGCAAGACACCCAAAGAGCAGGAGTCTCTGCTACTCAGATACAAATCCGCTGGGTACCTAACACTCTTGTGCGACTCATACGATGACGCTATTACCACGGTAGTAAAATATTTCTTTGACGTTGGGTTTCAGTGCTCCCAGTGTTTTCGTAAATTTAAAAATAAATCAGCGTTAAGTAACCACGAGAGACGCTACTGTAAAGAGACTTTTTAGACAGTGAGTAATGAGTCGAGTTAACGCTCGTTCTCGTTGTTGAGACGACACTTGAGGTGACAACTGCTCTAACGTTTTTAAAAGATATTTTTTTAACTTGATAAAGGTGTCTGCGAAGATTTCTCTCTCTATTTCACGAACCCTCTGACCACTGTGTGAAAAAATGTTTCTACGGTACATTGGACGCTTCATGTGACCAATGTCTAAATTTAAAAAGTGGGGTATCCGAGAACACCCGTAATTTTATGTGGAAGGATGATGACGTCTGCACACTGCGCGATATTGCTCAGCACCACCAACAAATGACGGTCCTGGGTTGTATCTCCAATTGAATGGTGCGTCAACAGTTGTTCCGTAAGTGTCACGGCAAACGACGCAACGCGCCTTTAGAAATGTGATGTCGTCCGCTACTGGGAACAGTGTGTCGAGCTCACCAATTCTTTTTAAGCGCTCTGTTGATATGAGACCACAAATAATGACGTGAATGCCGGCTTTGACATATTCGCGAATAATTGGGAGTAGATCAGAGTACCAATGGCCTTCATCAATTCCTATGACGTCGTAGCCAGTTAGTTTGGAAGAACTCGGAAGGTTGGTGATTAACTTCGCAGGTAAACTGTCTGATCCGACGACAATGGTCTGACGATGTGTGGAGAACGCGTGGTCAGTTCGTCTAGTGTCACCTGTGTTGTTCATGTAAAGGACTTTGAGCCCTGACTTACTTAACGTGATTAACCTGCGGAGAGTCTCTGTCGTTTTTCCTGCGAACATGGGACCAATCACGATTTCTAGTTTACCGACTTTCTTCATGATTACTATACCTCCAGAGAAATGCTCTCTCCTGTTGCGGCAACTGTTGCTCGTTGTTAAATATCCGCTGAAGCTCTAAGTTTTTAAGATGGGACCTCGAGCTCTCGTGTCTCAAGCGATACAGTGGGTCGTTGGCGGCCACACCGCATGGGTGACAGGTGTACACGTTTTCGTCTCTCGCAAAGTGTCTGTGGGCGGGCGAGAGTACGTGGTCCCTGATATCATCCGCACCCAGTATCTCATTACACCCCACCTTGCAAACGTGAACGTCGCGGTTTGCGGCGAGCTCTAGCCACGCTTTGGCTTTGGTTGGGCATGGTTTCCACATAAGGGTCGCTAAGAACACTTGGAGGAAATTACCGAGTAATGTAGCGTTGGACTCACAAGGGTTGTTCAAGTAGACATCACTCGCTAACATAAGGTATTTGAATGGTGAGTAACACCACACAGGGATTATGTCAGATAACATACCAGCAAGCTCGTTGGCTCTCTCCTCTCGAAGACCGATCCAAGCGTCGAGAAGATACCTCGTATGGCGGACCTGAGAGCCAAGCAGTAGTAATATATATATATATATATATATACATGTGTTAGAGACTGGCACTAGCTCTAAGCCAATCAGAATCAAGTATTGATTTGAATGGACCAATCAGAGCAGAGCCAGTCAAAAATTTCCAGGGGGGTGTCGTATTTTTAAGGTGTGGTCACCCTGTATAGAACGACCAGTGATCAAATCAGGGGGGATATGCAACTGGTCGTATACAAGAGGTTTTTTGTATTAAAATTAGTCAAAAAGTGGTCGCGGTCAAGAGTATATATATCACTTGGGTCGTGTTGTTGTACGACCAGTTTTTGAGTTCCCTGAACGACCAGAGAGTTTGAAGGTCATTCAAGGTGAATAGTGCTAAGCAAGTACTGACGTCATTTGCTATATGCCGTGGTGAAAGCGGTGATGAACAGGAACAGGATGTTTAGTTGTAGCATTTAGTGTTCTGACCAACTGAAGACCAGTGGGAATAGTTCACCGAGAAACCAGACACACCCAAGCTGACAAGAAAGTCAAACATTGTACAAGTTTTCACGCAGAGTCTAACATGAAATACTCTGCGTGAAAACTTGTACAATGTTTGACTTTCTTGTCAGCTTGGGTGTGTCTGGTTTCTCGGTAAACTTATCCCTACTGATCATCAATTAATCGGAACACGAAATTCTACGACTAAACTTCCTGTTCCTGGTCCATCACAGCTTTCACCACCACATGTAGCATCCGTGCCAGCACTTAGACAAATCATCATTCACACAGTGATATATATACTGACACACACACACGTTTTTGAAAAATTAAAATACATAAAATTCTATTATACATAACCATCATACCTCACCCGATGTGATGTTATACTTACCATCCAAAAAAACGCCATATTTTTATTTGAAGACTTGTAATGATGTTTGAAAATAAAAATAAACAGTTTTTGAACTGTACTTATTTTTATTTTGGAGTTTATTGAAATAAAAATAAGCATTTTGAATTAATCATAGAAATTTCCGCCATGGAGCTCTTACCTCGACGCCATCTTATGGCCGAATGACTGATATTCCTTAGTAACGGTATTTTTAAAAAGGATCTCAAAATATTATATAGAGGATATATCTCATAAAAATTATTCCCCAAAAAGTTTTAGAGAGAGATAGAGTTTGGAGAAACCTCAAAATAATTTTAGATGAAATATCCCAAATAAAAATATTAGAGATGTAAAAGTGTTTTATTAATTTTGGAGAAAAACCTCAAATAATTTTTAAGAGATTTGTTTAGTATATAAGCAGATGTTATTTCATATTTTATCAGTTGTGTTGTGTTTTGCTCGCTTGTAAGTTGTGCTTCGGTACAAGACTCTGACATCTTCCAATGTTCTGTTTTTTATTAAATTGCATTGGTGCGCGATCAACCCGTAGTCGAATTTGCGATTCGAATGAGATTGACTCAGGTCCATAGCGACATTCTGGTCATCCCTTGTTCAATGAATTGCTTATTTTACGCAAGGGTTTGTTCGTTAGCATATGATGAAAGAGTTAGCTATAGTAAAAACACACACACGAGGGAAAAGTTGGATGAATATATATATTAAAACACACGAAAACAATAAAAAACTATTTCATACGAATAAATTTGTAATATCCGTGAATGGTTTTCTGTGTGGGTATAAAATCCCTCGATAGGTTACCCCTACAAATTAAAAAATATAAATCAGTTTTTGGATTGTTTTATTTTTTCCAAGTGTTGTATACCTACAAAAATATAAATATTTATGTCATTTTTATCATCTTGTCTGTACTCTCAAAGTACATAAATTGTTCACCTCGTGTGTCAACGTACCCCCACACGCGAGGGTCATCGTCTTCTTCTTCGGGTACCCGCGGCTCATAGTCGTCGAAATCGAACTCCGTATCCTGTTGGACACGGAAGGCCCATTCAGTGGCACCATCGGAGACGAGAAGTACACCGGGGATCTCCTCTTCCACATTGATAACTTCGGTTGGCGGTGGAGGGATAACTTCTGTTGGAGGTGGAGTGGTTTCTTTCTAAGAGAGAGAAATATAAAAAACATAATAAATACATATCGCTTGTATACAGACAGTAAAAAACATTTTAGCGCTATCTTACATTGATTTCTTGCGTTTCTTGCGGTTTCGTATCTTTACTATCCATTTCTTTTTCTCGTTTGTCTTCGTGTAAAGGTGAAAGCGTTTTGGTTTGACATGTGTCTTCGTGCTTATTTTATAATGACGCTCTACGGGGTATTACAATGGATTGCGGTTTTAACCAATCAGAGTTTCTATAATCAAGCCTCCCCCGTATCTAACCAATCAGAGTTCGTTCATTAAACCCTTCATGTCAAAACAAGTGAAGTATTATAGGTGGGAACAATATGGGTTGTTAAACGATTAGGGATGCGTATATATAATTAGCGTTGTGTTCTATTCACACCCCTTATGTCAAAACAGTATGATTAATAATAGGGTCGGAACAATGAAGCTTAAGGACGCGAAGCGTTTTGTTCTGATTCCTCCCCTTATGTCAAAACAGTTTGATATATTATAGGGTAGTGAACAATGAATTTACTTGTGGGGATTAGCGGCCATTTTGTTTGTGTACTTTGGTAGCGCGATTTTTTAATGTGTTCTAACCTTATTTACTTGTAGGGATTAGCGGCCATTTTGAGGGGATTAGACCCTGTGAAATATATATTTCCCGTGTTTAAATACGTCTATTTCTAGATATTTAAGCATTTTTATACTTATTTAAGCATATTTTTATGCTTTTTGATACTTTATTTTACACTTTTCACACATTTTAGTATATATTTTAAAATACCCGTGAGCGCGATAAGGAGAGCGTGTTAATTAATTCACACATGTCAAAATAGATGATAATGGTTTTTTATTGTTTTAACGTAATACTTCGGGGTTACAATTCATTGTGTAAGAGTTTACAAAGAAGATATGTCTGCCCAAGAGATCTTCTTGATTTTCCTGGCGATGAATCATAGCAACAATAATTCCAGCTTCGACTCCCATTCGGGTATTAAGAACAGAGGTAAGGTTAAAATCCTTTAGTATTATCCCGCGCCGGTTGTCTAACCAAATTTTATCTTCTTTCATGAAGTCAACCACATAAAAATCAGAGTCTTTGCATATTGTATATAGAAATTCAGAACTGTATAACTTCACGTTAACAAGTTTAATTTCGTTTATATCTATGCTTGTTGTCATCGTATCTAATACTAAAATGTTTTTGGAGATGTCTATATATACAAAGGGATTAGTCTTTTACGATAAAAATATATTGATTGGTAAGATACACGTTTTTACCAATCTTATCGTGTTCGGGTGAATCGAATTCGATTTTAAAATAATCGTTATCTTCATCTTTAAAGAAAAGTTCATACATCTGTTGCGGTGTTGCAGGTATGGGTCTTGAACCCATTAACTGTAGAGTTTGTTCACGAGATAGATCTCTCAAGCTCCTCATAGATATAATTTTTGCTTGATTCATGGCTGATATGGTGGAGGATCCTCGCATGTTACATGCACAAATTGCCCAATCAATGATGTAAAATCCTTTGATGAGTAGGTATATATATATTCATCACCTAACAATAGCAATTTATATATTATTCTATCACATGCATTGTTGGGTAACGGTAACATTTCCATTTTATGACATTCAACCACTTTATATTCATTGTGTGAAAAATACTTTGCTAAATCGGTAATTATTACCAACAGAGGTTTTTCTTTTGTACCTGCAATCATTTTGAAAGTGTATTAATAAAATATGACTTCTAATGTATGTTTTTATATCTTTCCTAGCAACGTTTTTACCGATATATATTTTGGGGGAATATGTACTGCATTAAGTCAACAAAAAGATTAAAAAAGATTTACATGTATTAGTAATCTTATAATATTGATTTTATCATTCGACCAATGAGAATACCCCGATATTTTATTGGGGAATTAAGTTCAACCAATCAGGTTACGCTATTTTTTTTAACGTGTTTTTTTATAAACGTTTGTTTCCAAAATTTTTAGGCACAATCTCAGCATGGCCCGTGTGAAACAGACACATAGAAATTTGGAAAGTGGAAAAACCATTGCACGGATTGAAAGTAGGGGAAAGATATTCCCAAAATGTTGAAACAACGCCGTCATCAGCAACAAGAATATCGTCAAATGGGACGGAATATTTCAGATGATGAACAAGCATACAGCCAAGAAATCACAAGAAAAAAGAACATCAAAATAACTAAAGACATTGCACAGTCGCCATTAAATTTTGCTCTACCGATAACACCGTCCAGTCACGTGTCCCCTCGGCAAGCGTCACCACGGCAAGCAAAGCTACCCCCCCTGCAAGTAAATTCATCGTCTCAAGAACAGGAGGGTTACATAAACCCTCTACTCCTGCAAGCGAAGTATAACACGTCACCACGGCAAGTACCGTCTCTAGTCACCCAAGTAAATTCTCCTCTACTACAGCAAGCGAAGTATAACGTGCCGTCGTGGCAAGCAAAGGTGCCGGCTCTACTATCGCAAGTAAACCCCCTACCTCCGCTACTATCGCAAGAACAGTATAATATACCGCTTCAAACACCGCAAGCAAAGTATAATACATCTCCTACTCCACCGCAAACGATCTCACCGCCACAGCCCGAAGATGAATTAGATAATTATATATACGATATGCCCATTGATTTCTTCGGTCAAATCCCTATTCCTTCTCCTGCGAATTTAATACGAATGTGTGATGAAATGGTACCCGTTCAACAAGGAAAACAATTATTACAAATTGTGGATGAATTAGCAAATGCTCTTTCCCCCACATTATCTCCTATTCCTCTTTCACCACCACCACCACCACAACTACCACCCCCCCCTAATTCACCCCAGCCATTATTTCCAGTATGTGAAGAAGAGGAAGAAGAAGAAGAGGAAGACGACCGAGAAGTATTGAACGATCCGCCATTGAAGAAAAGATGTTATAAACGTTCGTTAATATATATGAAACGTGAAAAAAAAGGTGATGAACATCATGAAGAAAAACGAATGACAATCTATTCGAATTATGATCAAGATATTATTTGTACACAACGCGATAAATATCGTGAGTTAGAGGGTCTCTATATTGAGAAACTATATATAAATAAACAATATTTGCAATGGCGTTCTAGAAAATTTACGAGTGACCTTATGGAAAAACGATATATAATGGATAATAATAAGGATTTGAAACGAAAGACTGATTTGAAAAAAAGGAAACCGAAATGTATAAAATGATATTGTTCTAAATAAAAATATCAGTAATGTGAAAACATGGAGGTGTGGAATGTCATGGTAAAAGAACTGGCACGTTTTGAAATAAAAATCAATAAAAATATGGAACAAAGTGTGTGGAAATGTCTTGACGATCATGAGAATTTATTTAAAAATATTATTGCACATTTAAAATGTCCACGTGAACTTTTAGATGCCTATAATCGCATGGAGCGTCATGAAATTGGACAAATAATAGCATTTTTTGCTTTAATCCTGTGTTTTTTTAGATATAATCACATTGATAATGAGGAAAATATAAAATTGTGTATACGTCAAACAATTTTAGATTTTAGAAATTCACATCTTAAATTCATTTTATTCCCTCATGATAAAAAACACACGTCGTGGTTTGGGTTGTGGAATATATTCTTTGAATTTTTTAAATTAGTCTAAATACAATTTTTCAATACTCTGTATTATAATGTCAGGATCTTCAAAATTAATATTATATGATTCTATAATACTCTTAATAATAAAAGTAGTTGATGTACAGGTATTAGATGTAATCCTTACCCTTATAGAAAAATTATATATTATATCCATATGCGGGGGGTAATATTGTAAACTAAGCGGACTATTATTTTGTATAATACTATTATTTTTAACTTGATCTGAAAATAAACTGACTTTAAACTTATACGGGTACTTGTCTTATAGAATAATTTAAACCAATAAGAGTATTTCTGACAATTTTTATAACAACAGGTACAGGGAGGGGTTTTCCTATGTATCAGCTTAACAAGCTTATCGAGATTAAAAGTATAAACCCTATCGTTACTAGTTTTAAGTTTTGATATAGGGTTATGATTTTCGCAAAAAAAAATAAAGCAACATACAAGTTGATACACTATTTTCTCAAAATAATCTAAATTATGTAGATAATTAAAAGCAGCCTTTAAATAAAACGGATCTATAAAATATAAATAAATAAATACAGCAATATGTAAATTCATGACTAAAACAACGATTAAGTCTATGTAATGTATTACAAAGATAAGACCCTCCATACCCTATGGGTTTAGGAATTGTAGTTTGCTCATCATTAATAGTAATTGAAATAAAGTGGTAAATATCATTTCTTGGGTAATAACTGTTTTGAATTTCAATAAAAAAATTATCAGAATGATTATCATTCAAATGAAAAATAGATTTCATTAATGTTTGAGAGGGTATTAATAGTAATTTGTGATAACGCTCACAGAGTTTTTCTCCATAAATATAATATTTTCGTTGTGTATGAACAACAGGTATTATATAGTGTTGTTTATCGGTTAAGATTCGCCAATCCCTACATTCATCTTGATGCATTTCAGGTTTCATTTTTTCAATATAGGCGTAGTCTTTATATCCACGACCAAGTTGTCTCGATTCAAATTCCATACATTCGATAATTTCCCCATAGTAATAGTCACATAAGTCACAGACGGCAAATAATAATCCAATGTATCGGTTACGAAAATGTTGTATATAATACACAATTTTCAATATCGTCTTAATATTGATTTCTTGAGCTTGCGCATAGGTTCTTTTACCCCCAATGTTTAATGACATTCTCAAAAGGGATAACGTTTTTTAAAAAATCGCCTTGTATATATACTATTTTCTCAATCTTTAAATATATATATTTCTACACACAGATTTTAACACGATAAAAATTTGAAAAAAGTATTATTGTAACTACAATGTATAATATTTCAACTGATTTGACGTGTATGTGTTTTAGAACAACATTAGGGATTCGTTTTAATCCACAACACAGCATTTGGTGCAACTAATCCCCGTGTATTTGTTTAGAAGAAAATCGCTAATTATGGATTCGCGTCTCTAATTCCCCAAACACACATTCATTGTATACGAGTATCACAAATCATCGGGATGACATGTAAGCTTTAATCAATGAACTCTGATTGGTCAAACTAATCTAGTCCCAGTTACACATAGTAACGCGGGATACAATTATAAAAGCCGATGTAGCGTCGAAAATAATTAATATCAGTCTGAGTGTAGGAGAGTGAGAGATGGCAAAAATATTTGAGAACGTGAACAGCGAAATTAAAGAAGATTTCATCCCGTTAGAGACAACTGAGACGAATGAAGAGACTATCGAAGAGTTGTATGCGGGTAAATATAATTGTGCATTAAACAAATGTAAAGAAGAAATATCCCCAGAACGACAGAAATTATTTTTATCGCGTATCACACATATAATGGATTGTGAATGTTACCAGTTTAAGGGAGAGAGAGCCAGTTATCGTGAAGTAACTCTTCTCGAACTTCAAACGAACAAGTATTTTATTTATCATTGTTATGATAGCAAGTTAAAACCCTACAAAGAACTAACTCGAAGGGAACGGTCTACTGTCTACTATCAATATCGATGTCATGGCCTAGACTATTTATCTGAAAAAAAATCAAGAGATTATTTTAGTCAAAGTGAACTTATAAATAGATTAAGTTATTTATTTCGTAATGTTTTTCCCCCGAATGCTATTATCGGGTATAAAGGTGGTGATAAAGAATCGTCGTTAGTTAAAACACTTCAAGAAAAAATTATTGTACATTGTGTGAATCTTGAATATTTTGGAATTGAGAAGTACGATTATTTACTTTCGTTTTATAATCTTAAACCAAGAAATTGTTGGTATCATACTAGTGAACCCACATGTTTATTGTATCATTGTAGTTTGTTTGAATGTCTTTTATTTGCTGCATGTTTGTTTCGTAAATTAGAAGATGACGATAATGAACGATCTGTACTCTCTATGTATGATAAGGAATTTAATTTTTAAAATTTATTCTCTCCTGAACATTTTTCCTAAATAAAAAAAATACACTTTTTGATTTAAAAAAAAAGATTGAATGTATTTTCCTTTTTATTTTTAGAAACACAAAGATTGTTTAAAAAATTATCCAAAGCACATTTAAGAAATGTTTATATTTTAAAAATAAAACGTACATTAGAACGGTATTATTTTGTTAAAGATGTACATGTTATCAAAAATACTATTTTTGTTAAAATAGAAGGAGAGAGAAGTTTTAAAAAAAATAAGATGATCTTAGCAACTCTTTGTACATTTAAATATATAAAAAATGATATCATTGTACGTATAGTATAAATAAAACGTTCTTAATTTTTTTTCTCTTATTGGAATTAAAATGAGTCAGAAAAAAATCATCCATTATAATGAACGTTTTTATCTTTCGAATCCAAGAAAATTCGCGACAATTGCGTTAAAATCAGCAAATAATATATATGAGTTTCAAGAAGTGTCTTGGAAACACGGTGTAATACCCTCGAGTTTTCTTAACGGTTTATTTAAATTTAAAACAAATATTCGTGCTCCAGGTCCAAATACTGATTTTTCATTGACATTTAGTAACAATAGAAAATTTCAAACAGATAAACAGGGTTATCTTACAGGAGAATTAGAAGCAAGAAAAAAAGATTGGCATAAACGAAAAATAATTCATAGTATTGATGTAAAACTTAAAAATAATATTCGTGATTCATATAACGGGGCGTTAGGATGGAGTATTGTTCAAGTTAAAAAAGAGATATTCGAACAGGGTGATTTGGGCTCATATATTGCAAAACCTAATAAATCCTATTTTAGCTCTAATCAATTGTTTATTGATCCCGAGCAAAATTTCTTTAACGGTGATAAACGTTTTGTAGATTTAGCTTATAATTTACCTGCTGACGAAGATTTTATATTGATTCAAAACATTAAATTTATAGATGAAAATTTTGTTTGGAAATATGGTCTTAAAATTGGTGAAGCTGATAAACCCTATAACGAATACGAAATTTCTATTGTTTATTCCGATGGATATACGTAGATATACCCCTATATAAAGATCGTTTTTTTCAAGATGGTCGTGTGTAAGTGTCATGGCTATTTTTCAGCGAGTACAAAATCAAGAGGGATATAAGATTTATCATGAATTAACACAATATAGTTATGTGGAATCCGTTTTTTTTTGGCAATTAGTAGGAAGTGTGGAAATTGAACAATCAAGATATCATCTACTAATATCTATTGCTGATTATGAAGCATATGTACGGTATAAATTTATACTGGAAGTAGAATGTTCAAAAAATCCCAATATGTATGTTATGCATCATGAGGAACACGATATTCCAGAAGAATGTTATGAATTTCTTCGTAAAATATGTGAAGCATGGAATGATGACCTATCCCCACGTATCAACGACAAAAGAATTGGAGAATATTTAAAGATACTAGATTATGATAGAAAACATTGTTTTAGTTATGAGTGTTTTAGGAGTATTATAGCATTATATTATGATTTTAGGGTTTATAATAAAACTATAAAATACACTTGTAAAAAATGTAAAGGGGAATGCGAATGTAATGTGGATTACCCTAATTTCATCAGTGTAAATTTTAATGAAATAAGAGGTTGTAATGTAGAAAAATATTCAATGGACAATAACATCTTATGTAACGAAATAATACACTGAATGTATTTTTTTTATTTGAAAATTAATACATTAAAAACTTTTCAACATGGTTTCTGGGTTTATGATATACAATTCCTCCTTTTTGAAAATGTCTTTTGATTTTTTTCGTTCCTAGTTTTGCAATAATTTTTACTACTTTAGCTTTTTTTTTAAGCTCTTTTTTAAAATCGTTTATAAAAAGTTTGCCGTATTTATTGACTGTTTTATTTCCTCCACGTTGCCTTTTTTTCCCTTTAAAAATACCCCCACGTTGCCTTTTTTTCCCCTTAAAATCACCACCCCGTAATTCTCTTATTCTTCCTACCATTGTTATGAAGGTTGTTTTCTCTCCCAATAGTTATCACCATAGTCTGCAAAAATTTCTTCATGGGCTTTTATATGTTTTATACTTTCTAAATACATTTTTTTATTATTTGGATTGTAAACAAAATCGGAATTATTTTTATATATAGAACCTGTTTTCCCATTATTCGCATACCGTGCTGCAGCGTGAGTTGTCAAATAAGCATCGATACACGTGTTTGCATCGTTACAAATACTATATACAGCGTTTGTGTTTTTACCATATTTACGATCCAATTTGGACTGTGTTGTTTTTTGACCCGTGTAATAAGAAATATTACGATCGGGTTTAAAAGGTTTTTTCCAAGCAAATAATCCTTCACCCGCATTTGGGATCGTTGATTTCTTGATACGTAAGTTATTTTGTTTTGCTAAATGAATCCAACATTTTTTTGTTTTTGCTGTTCGTTTACGACATCTTATTTTTTTTAAGGTTTTACTTCTACATTGAAGAACGTGACGTATACTTTGAGATTTATCATTGCGTCTTTTTTTTCGGGGTAACTTAACTCTTACCATTTTGTTTTAAAATATAGTTTTTATTCCTAAATAATCATTATTTTTTTCATGGGTCTGAATAAATTTTACCATACATTCAACTTTATAGATAATATCTTCGGGACAGTTGTATATTTCTTTTTTTAATTTTGTTATTCGTTGTTTTAAAATATTTGATGAAATAGGTATTATCTTTTCTTTATCTTCTGTAAAATTTAGTAAACATTCCCTTAAAAGATACGGTGTAAATAATATTGAAGGATCATTATCTTGAATTTCATACCCGATATAAGGTAAATTAGACGTTTGTAAATAAATTTCAATATGCACAATTTCACTCATATTTTTTTTTACTCTTTTTTTTTGTTTTAGTTTTTTTTAAATGGGTTCTTTATTCTCAAAAAAAATCCCTCCTATACTTACGTTGACATGTATTAATATACAGGATTCATACGATGTTACTATTGATCGTGTTGATGGTGAAGACGAAAACATAAATAAAAATAAAACGGCATGTTTTTCTTGTTTTAGAAAAAAAAAAGAAGATGAATGATGATCAGAAAAAATTAAAATATAGTCAAAAAGATATAGATAAAATTGTAAGTTTATTTAATAAGAAAAAAGAAAGTAAGAAAAATGAAAAAATAGACGATTATTTTTCTGTTAATCATATAGAAACTATTAGTAGAGAAAAATTTAAAGTCACTGAACAACATTTTTCTTTGGATGTTTCACGGGAAAAAACGGTTAATTTTATTAGTTTTATTCAATCGTTATCGTTGGTTTTTTCTTATTTAATTAACATTGCACGGGCAAATGTAAAAAGTGATGATGATTATGTTAGATTTATCTTTAGTAATGCGCCAAAAAGTTTTTTCTCTACAGCCGTTTTACCCGTGAAAGACTTTGACGTTAAATATTTCTTAAATATTATGGAAAAATTTATGCAGAGTAATAAAGAAATAATAGCTAATGGTTGGAATAGTAAAGTAATTGTTCAAACTTTTCCCGCAGGAATAAGTACAAATAAAAAAAAAAATAGTGTACTAAGGAAAAAAAGTATTTACAATAGTTTGAATAAGGGAAATGCTACAGATAAAGGTGGTGTGAAAAGTAATGTAAAAAAATATGGCCGTAAATTTCGCACGGGGGTATTTTATATTCTTAGCCATGTATTATTTCGTACAGTGAAAGATTGTTGTTTTGCTTTAGCAATATTAGTGGGTTTATCATTTTTAAAACAAGACTATAAATATTTTATAATGAAAAGAAAACCCAATAAACCCGTGGATGATTTATTTACGTGTGAAGAAATTCGAAATGTATATCGGGAATGTGGGATACCCGAGGGTAATGTTGATGCTACACAGTTTCATTTTGTATATAATAATTATTTAAAAAAACAGGGTGTTGATTTGTTAGTGTATGCTGACACTCATTCCGATAATATAATTTATGATTCACGAACTGATAGTGCGGGTAATCTTATTAAATTGACTAATGAAATTGTATGTTTATGGTTAAATAATAATCATTACGATGTAGTCTTAAGCATAAAGGAATTTTCTAAACTCAGTACCAGTTCTTTTTGTGTTAAATGTATGAGTTATTTTACACGTCATGAATATGTCGATAATCACCTATGTACTACAAATAATTTAACTTGTTTACGATGTTATAAATATCCGAATAAGTGTAAAGATAAAAATAATAAACTTATTTGTGGCAGTTGTGATATAATTTTTTATGATGAAAATTGTTTTACAAATCATTTAACAAATAAAATTTTTAAACCTTCTCAAAGTAATTATAACCGTTTAACACCGTGTCAATATTTTTTTTATTGTAAAACCTGTAACAAAATTTGTCCTCGATTCTTTTTCATTTTTTCTAATAAAACAGTTAAACATGATTGTAGCAAACGATTTTGTTTTCATTGTGATAAATACATGAAACAACCTCATTTTTGTTACGTGAAACCCCTTTCACTTGAATATAACAAGAGGAAAGAAAGTGAACCCACTTTATTTTTTTTTGATTTTGAAACAAAAGTAACCGAAACTAAATTGCTCGTGCCGTTTTATTGTATCGTCCAAAAGGTATGTAAAAAATGTCAACATATTGAATTTAAAAAAACAAAAATATTTGAAAAAAAGGATCAAGAAATTATCGATAATACTATTGAAAAAGTTAGTTGTTGTGGGAATAGACAATTTATTTTTGATAACAATGTTATTGAAACTTTATGTGAATTTATGTTTGAACAAACAAATTCCGTTTGGATAGCTCATAACGGGGGTAGATTTGATACTATTTTTATTTTAAAATATCTTTTAGAAATAAAACAGATAATGCCGAATACTATAATGAACGGTACTAAAATAATGAGTTTAATAATTAAAGAACAAAATATTAGAATCCTCGATAGTTATTTGTTTTTTAGTATGAAATTAGCGGATATTCCAAAAGCAATGGATCTTCAAGGGGAATGTAAGGGATTTCATCCTTATGAATTTTACGATTTAACTTATGAGGGTGACATTGTAGATCGGAAATTTTTTGATACGAAACATATGAATACAGCAACACTTAATGAATTTGAAAAATGGTATTTAGAAAAAAAGAAAGAGAAATATATATTTCGTAAAGAGATTTATTATTATTGTTGTAGTGATGTAGATATTTTAAGAAAGGGATGTGTTAAATTTTCTACAATGATCGGGACCATAGGTCATATCACCCCCTTTTATGCAAAAAATTGTATTACGATTGCTAGTTTAGCTTTGAAAGTGTATAGACTTAATTTTTTAAAAAAAAATTGTGTAGGAATTATTCCTGCTTCGGGGTATAGGGGTGGTGTAAAACAGAGTTTAATTGCTATTGATTGGTTAGATGAAATTAATCGAGAAATAGGAGGAAATTTAGAATATATCTGTTCACAAAATGGGGAGAAAAAAATTCTAGGACGTTTTGTCGATGGTTTTTATATTGATACGGTATATCAATTTCATGGTTGTTTCTATCACGGATGTCCCAAATGTTTCGACCCCTATGCATTAAACGTTCTTACAAACGAAAAATTTAGTAATTTATATGCAAATACGCAACGTTTTTCTTGGACAATAAAAAATGCCGGTTACAAATTAATCGAGATGTGGGAATGTGATTATTTAGAAGAAAAAAAATATACACAGAAACAATTAATTGAAAAGAAAAGAAAATTTTATCCGTTTACTCCTTTAACACCACGTGACGCATTATATGGGGGGCGAACTTCCCCCGTATGTTTATTTAAAGAAACAAAACCAAACGAACGAATAAGTTACGTAGATTTTACATCGCTATACCCTGATGTACAAAAAAATTATGATTTTCCTGTGGGTCATCCTACTATTTTACTGGGGAAAGATTGTAATAAAATAAAAATCAAGGACATATTTGGTTTAGTAAAATGTTGTATTTCACCTCCTCGAAATATTTACTTTCCTGTTTTACCCGTTAGAATAGATGGGAAATTATTATTTCCATTATGTTATAAATGTGCTGTGGATAAATGTAATAAATGTGAACATAATGAAAGCGATCGATACTTGACGGGTACTTGGACTAGTGTTGAGATTAATGTTGCTATAGATAAGGGATATAAAATAATTGCTCTTTACGAAATATATCATTTTGAACGCAAAGAAAAAATCTTTTCACAATACGTAAATCAATTTTTAAAAATCAAACAAGAATCTTCAGGAATTCCTACGGATTGTTTGAATGCAGATGGAAGTAAAAATGATGATAAAATTAAACAGTATTGTAATGATTATTTAAAAAATGAAAATGTTTTTTTAGATAAAGACAAAATAGAGAAAAATCCCGGATTAAGAACTATTGCAAAAACATTTTTAAATTCGTTATGGGGAAAATTTGCTCAAAACGAAAATAATACACAAGTGTGTTTTTTAAACGATTATGAAGAATTATTAAATATTGCCAATGATAAAAGTAAAAAATTAACATCGATGGAATTTATAAACGAAACATTATTACGTTGTACGTATGAAAAAATTGATGATGCAACAACCCCTCTAAAAACGGGAAATGTAATCATTGCGTGTTTTGTTACTGCATATGCACGTTTGAAATTATACGAGTTACTCGTTAAATTAGACGATCGCGTTTTATATTTTGATACAGATTCTGTTATTTATATATCTGATGAAAATAATTATACTGATGTTAAAACGGGAAAATATTTAGGAGATTTAACGAATGAATTAAATGAAAATGAATGGATAACAAATTTTTGTTCAACGGGTCCAAAATGTTACGCGTATATAACTAATTTAAATCAGGAATGTATTCATGTGAAAGGTTTTACTTTAAAAAATGAAACAATAAAAGAAAAATTGAATTTTTTATCCTTGACACAATGTGTTAAAAATCAAGATCAGATCATCGAAATTAAATATCACAATAAAATATGTAAAGATAAACTGAATCATATTTTTATTGAGGATGAAATAAAAAAATTTTCATTTACATTTAATAAACGTGTTGTTAAAAATAATTTTAATACGATTCCGTTTGGATTTTTAGATAACTGAAATGAACAATGTTTCATTACCATTTCAACACCCTTTTATGTTAACGTTATGTGGTCCTAGTCAAAGTGGGAAAACATATTGGATATTACAATTATTGAAAAATATTAACATTATGATTACACCAGCAATTGTTAAAATTGTTTATTTATATTCAATTTATCAACCTCTGTACGCTGAAATGGAAAAAGTTCTTGCGGAAAAAACAGATATTAGTGTTGAATTTATCGATTGTCAAAAGGGTATTCCCCGCATTACCGATATACAAACGAATACCCGTGAAAATACGTTAATAATATTAGATGATCTCATGTTAGTTGCAACATCATCAAAGGAAAATCTTGAAAGAATAGATAATATTGCAACACAAGATGTCCATCATCGTAATATTAGCGTTATTTTTACATGTCAAAATTTAACATATGGTAATGGTAAATTGCGAAATTTACGTGTCAATAGTCAATATTATGTTATGTTTAAAAATTTAAGCGATTATAATAATATGTATACGATATGTGATAATAAAAAAATTAATAGAAATAGATTTAATAAAGTATTAAGTGAAATTAATGAGAAACCCTATGGTTATTTGGTATTTGATAATTGTAGAAAAGGGTATGAAAATTGTAGAATTAGAACCAATGTATTTCCACATGAATCAACGATAATCTATGATTTGTAAATAAATGTAAAAAGAAAAAATAAATGTTTGTTAAAAAATATAAAAGAGTTGTTGAAATTTTTTTTTAAAAAGTATATATAGTATGGGGTGTGTATATTGTGTATGAATTTTTTAAAAAAATCATGGCAAGAAGAAGATATAGAAGAAGCAGGAGAATTATCCTTAGAAAAAAGAAACAAAAAGGGGGTAGTGCTCTAGATATTTTTGGCCCTTTGGGGTCGTTAGTTGGAAATCAATTGGGAATTGGTATTCGAAAAAGAAAAAGAAAAAGAAAACAAAAAGGGGGTTATATAGCCAATTGGTTGGGGTTATACTAAAATTCCATAAATCACTGTAAATAATTAATTTTTTTGTTTAATTAAAAATTGGCATTATTAAAACTACAACATGACTGATTGTTATTACTCTTACAATTTTTTTTACATTTTTTATTATATATTCCTACGAGTACACGACCTAAAATTGTTTCTATTTTTTTTTTTAATTTAATATCGTTTTTTAGTTTAATACGTTCATTTTTAAATATTTTTTGTTTATTATTATTTTCGAATTCATTACGACATTGATTGTATAAATATAATAAACTCCAATTTCCACACACGGCTGTATTTTTGGATTGTAATTGTTTACTTTGAATATATTGAAAAGTTAGTCCTTTTTTTACACTATAATCATACCAATATTCACGTTTATAAAACGAGACATCTTTTGCAAAACTATCAAAAAAATTCATATGTTTTTCTTTATCCACCCATATAGCAACCCAATGTTGACCGTTTTGATCTGCTTCATCCGTATTCCAAATCCAACACGAGGGATAATAAATTTTTTTAGGAAAAATATTTGCAGGAAATGTACCCAAATAATATTTATTTAAAAACTTATTTATTTTTGAAATTTTATTAATCTCGTTCGTAAATAAAAATTGGGTTAAAAAACAATGTAAATTCATTGCTTTTTGCGTCGCCATTTTCTTTGTGTTGTATAGGGTTGCGTTGAGGGTATAGGAATGTGGGTGGTGAGTGATGTAGAGGGTTCTTCGTGACTCGCAAGACCCGGTTTTCCCAAATTTATATAACGTTGTCGTAATTTTATATTTCGTATATAATGGGCAGGCATATGTAATTTTTTCAATTCTTTTAAAGCAGCCGCCTGCTTTTGTTGTGTAAGATTGAACATGTTTTGTTTGCTGACATTATGCGTTAAATCGTATAATAAATCATGATGGTTTATGGAAACACCGTTTATTTTTATTATATCTGTACCCCCAATTTTAATTTTTTTCCTTTCAAGAAATTCTTTTATTTGTTGACCACTTGTCACAGTCGGTGTTCTCCTTACCTCGGGTGATTCATCATTGGTCACCTCATTTTCAAGTTCATTACTTTTTCTTTTCATATTTTGTTGTCTTTTTAAAAAACTAACCATACTCTCTGCGACACGTTGATCATTATTAACTTTTTTCATTTCGTCTTTCATTTTATTTTTACTTTCAATAAGTTCGAAATTATTTTTGTTGTTAATTCCCTGCAATAATTTTTCGTTTTCATGATCAGTTTTGATTAAATCTAAAATTTCATTTAATTTACTCGGATTAATTAATTGCATTTTATTTACTTCGGTCATTTTTTTTTATTTGTTGGTTAAGTAATTTGTATGCTTTTTGATATATGTTGATTATACGAAAATCCTCAGATAATAATATTTTTAAATCTTTTTCTTTTATTTTGTTCTTTGAAAACTTATTCAAAATATATTTATTATCACTGGAAAGTTGGATCGAAATTTTTTTATTTAAAATATTTTTAGCAATGTATTGTAATTTATTAATTAATTGAGAATCTAACAACGTATTTTTTTTATCAATATCTGCTTTAAGATATTTTTTTAACGAGGGTAAAAAATCCTTTTTTTTTTTTTCAAAAGCTTTTTTCTTTATTTTATTTAATTGAACTAATGTTTCTAAAAATTTTAAATCATCTTCGCAACTTGATGAAGATGAAGTAACGGAACTTTCACTATCCATTTCATCACTAACATCATCGCTAACAACATCGCTATCATTTTCACTATCATCCTCCTCTTCATCATCATCTCTTGAATTATCATTTTTTTCGTCTTTTTTTTCCCTCTTCTTTATTTAATTCATCATTTTTTTCTTCATTCATTTTTTTTATGCGTAAACTGAAAACGGTGGAAATACAAGAATATGTTCACGATTTAGGGGTATTTTGTTAATAACTGGTTTTTTTATTTTTGGTTTTTTTATTCTATTCTTTGTTGTAATGGGTTTTGTGTTCTTCATTTTTTTTGTACATCCCCTTACAAATGTTGATAATTAAATGCTGTGTAATAATCTTGCAGGGGTATTTAATCCCACTCTAATTTCATTTCGAAATTCACCAACAAATATTAACGCCCCTTGAACTGTATTTTGAGAAAAATGAAAATCCACATTAACATTTCCCGACGGTCTTATGGGTAATACTGCAAGATGAGAGTCTCTATTATCTGTTAAATCAAATGCTAATATAGAATACCCGTTTATAAAGTCATTATAAGTTATTGGCATTTCTGAATAGTTGCGATTTAATACCGCGCGTAATTTTGAGTAAGCTTCAGCATGATTTTCAATTCTCCCAACAACAGCGTTATTTACGGAAACTTCAACATTATCATAATTAGGCCAGTTAAATTCAAAAATATTATGAGTATATGATCCGTTCCAATTTGCTAATGGAGAAAATACAATATATAAACGTGTAGGAACGCTACCATTAAACACATCGATTACTTGATGTGAATTTCGTCCTGCAGCTACTGATTCAGTAATACAACGATAATTGGTTGTATAATATAATGTTTCTTTATTATTGGTCACCATCCCTATATTAAGAGCATTTGATAATTGTTTTTTTGGTTTAAATACAGGAATTTTTATTTTAAAATCGTCTAGGGTAATTATAGTGGTAGCAACGGTCATAGCCGCATGATCGGCACCCATCATTACAATTGTATTTAATGCACGCGTTAAACGTAATTCAACTTTATACGCTGTAGGAATATATATTTCAGTACCCCCTTCGCTAAATAATGAACAATCAATCTCATCTATCAAATTCTGCGATTGATTTTGAAATGCAATTGTTTTTTGTCTCCCTCCTGCATTTACGACATTAGTATCATTAGTGAAACCCGTGATATCGCTCATATGTTCGGCTGTATCTAAATATGCTAAATTAAGCTCTTTAGAATCTTTATATCCCGACGGTGTTTGACGCGTTATAAATTGTATCCATGATGCAAAATGTGCAAAATTATCTGATGGCGTAATTAAATTTTCATTTATTTTTAATTCTTTTGTTTTCCACATTGTGCGAAGGGGTAATGTAATCATCGCAAACCCCGATGCTGCAGGTGCTATAAGTCCAGCAGCATTTCTAATCGATACTCTAGCCATTATTTTAGCATCGCTTGTTTTCATTAATCCAACGGCGTTCCCATGTCTTGTAAACGTGTATACTGACGATTGATTATCTACGGGCGTTGCGATAATTTCCGTTTCACGACATTCCGTAAACGTATCATTATAGGGTGATGACGTAAAAAATTGCAAAGGCTCACTAAATAATATATCATTTTTTTCCACATCTTCAATTTTTTTACTCATTTTATTTTTTTTAAACGTTAATTTTAAGAATATTTGAAAGTGTTCCCAACACTTGAGGAAGAACCATACCCAGTGCCAATGCGCCACCAAACCCTCCTTTTTGTATTTTTCTTCTACGTTTTCTTATTCCTCTTTTGTTTTTTCTTTTTTTTATGTATTTTTTACGCGTCATTTATTTTATTTTTAAAAAACAACAATAACCACAACAACAATAAAAATAATAATAATATACACAACATTATGATTTTTTTATATAACTTTTTTTTTATTTATACTTTTTTTTACACAGTCTATCTATTTTGTAAAAAACGTATTACATTTGGATCTATTTTTTTTCTCTTTTTTTTATTATCACTTGTATAATAAGTATCTAAATTTAAATTTGAGGGTAATCCCACACCCTCATTTAATAAAATTTCTTTCTTAGTTGGATTTTCTTTATTTTTTCTTTTCACAACAAAATATGATGAGGAATAATTTTTTCCACGATTTCTACCGTTTAACAATTCAGTGTAATCTTCTACGGATAGTTCATTTATTTTTTCAGTCATTATTTTTTTCTTCAAATAAATTTATATATATCTTAATTTCTTCACCTTTTAACGGCACGTTATTCTCATAGTTAATAAAGAACTGTAGTGATTGTTTAGCCTCTTTATCACTCATAAATAAAAAATAGGGGAATTTTTTTTTTTCATCATTTAATGATGTATAAGGATTTTTTTCGTCAATATAAAATAATTCTTTTATAGTATATATAAAACGTTGTGTTGCATTGGAAATAATAGTAGATGAAGAAACTGAAATCGTGCCATTATTTATTTTTTTTGATTGTTTTATTGCACTGAAATCCATTTTGTTTGCACACGTAATTCGAAATGAATTTTTGATATTTTTATATTCAATCGAATTTAAATTCCATAAAAAATTTTTTCCCACTATTTACTAACACGTAAAGAGAAAAAGGATAAAATATTTTATATTCTTTAATTATCATTTCCCCATTTTTTTCTTCAAGAACAATCAAAAGCATTATGTTGAATGTATTAAACAATCAATACTAAGCGTTCCCGAATCAAAAGGAACTAATTTTCCTGTAGTATCTTTAACTTTAA
This sequence comes from Chrysogorgia sp. JL179-B06, assembly GCA_035772405.1. NCBI lineage: Eukaryota > Metazoa > Cnidaria > Anthozoa > Scleralcyonacea > Chrysogorgiidae > Chrysogorgia > Chrysogorgia sp. JL179-B06. The sequence continues at coordinate 188,456 of JAYKKM010000515.1, read as the reverse complement.
TATGAATTTCTCTTATAATGTCTTTTTTTAATTTTCTCAATGATTTTGGGGGACTATAATAAACTAATTGTCCATCCCCCCCACCACCTTGTCGATGCCATTGAATGGGTACTGTTGTTAACAATTCGGAACAACTATCACCAACTAATCCCAGTTCTATTTCATCACAATATATAAACATTTTATTTAATCCGTCGGATACATCGGGTAAGTAATCAAAATGTTTAGAAAAAAGGGTTCGAGGTGTAGGATTATCTTTTTTTATTTCAAACAAGAGAGGTACGATTTCAAGACCTTTTTCATTTTTTAACCCTAGCATAAAAGCTAATTTTTTTTGAAAATAATATATTAATCTTTTGATTAAAAGAAGCATATTGAATACCCTTTTTTTTCTACCGTAGTCTTGTTAGATAATCGAAATTCATTCACCTGTAACCCATCGACTGCTTTACTCGCATTTTCATATACCCAATACTCAATCTCAACATTAACATTAATAATTACTTTCCCATTTGATCCGATGGTACAAAAAATTTCAAATCCCTCTAAGATATTATTTAAAAATATAATTAATGAAGATAATTCATAAATTCCGTCGGGTATAATAAATTTATCCGATGTAAAAACGAACTCACTGTTGGTGTATACCGAATTATTATTTTCTTCGGGTATAAAATTCTTATAGGTTATGATAAATGAAAAAAAACATTCATCACCTACAATATTTTTAGTTGTTTGAGGATAACAAACTTGTAAAACTTCTAAAAAACATTCATTGTTCAAAGCATCAATGGGTTGTGCAATTTTCATTTCAAAATCATTAATCAAATTCTTTTGAAGTCCTCTTGATATTGAATTACTAGCAATGTGTAAATTCATTTTTTTTTTAAAACTTGTAATTCAGCACGATAAAAAATTCCTTTAATTTCTTCACGTTGTTCGTCTTCTAATTGATATGTAACGGGATCAGTGATAAATACTTTTTTAATAAAAAATATCTCATTTGTCCATCGTCGAAGACTGCTTTTTTCAAAAATATTATTTTTTACTCTCGCAATACGTACACGCGTACCTTCTCGTATCAGATCTTGAGTGGGAATAGGATAATTTAAATGATCACGTACCATTTTATTTTTTACTTTACGTATTTTTCCTTTTTTTTCTTCGCGATAAATTTCAAAAGGTGTTGCACCAGCTAATGCTTTATGTGGGGAATTATTATAACGCTTAACAATAAGGGGTAAATACTGAATATAGTCAAATTCTCCAGTCATTGTTAAAACACGACGAACCATTGTTTTTAAAGTTCCAATTACACGTTCCACATGGGATGCTTTTATTTCTCTATTATACGTATGAAATACTTCAAAATTATATTTTTTACTTAATTTCGTACGTATATCTTGAAATTCTGTTCCTTCATCACTTTGAATTTTAAGAGGGGCTATTCCTTCTTCAATAAGAATACTTTCAAATTTATTTTTAACATTATTAGACGTTTTCTTTTTTATTAATTTCACCCAACAAAATCTTGAAAAAATATCAATACACACCAACCAATAACGATATTGATTATTATATCGGGCTAAATCTTTATTTTCAGCTAAATCAATTTCCCATTGTTCATTATTTTTATTAACAGCATATTTCAAACGTCTATATTTTTTTTTACTACTACTATGTAATCTATAATTAGAATAATCCTCATCAGTTAATGTCTCTCCTTTTAATAATCTTGAAGCTTTTTCAATAAAGTCAGCAGAAAATTTAGTTTTTTTCTTTTTACTCATTTCTATAATAAAGAAATAAAATAAATATAATATTCTTCAAGTTCATCAACGAGTTCTTTGTCGCGTAATATTCCCATAAAATCAACTTCTATATTTTTACAGGCTAACTCTTTATTTATAGTATCACCGTACAAACATAATGTATCTTGTATATTTTTACAACATCTAAAACGATAATAAAAAATTTCTGACATTACTGATGGACTTAAACGGTGACAAACCTCATCATCATCATCACTTTCTACTTTTATTTTCTTAATCTTTTCGTTGTCGTCGTCATCGTCGACGTCGTCGTCAAAATTGAGTGTGGGTTTCTTTTTCTTCAATACTCGTTTTTTGACGGGTGTAGGTTGGGATTTATGACCTGTTGCATGATTATACTTTCTTAGGGCAATAATATATTCATCCAAGGAATCTTTCTTTTTTATATGAAAACTACCCCAATCATCAGACCATACGATTTCACTTGACGTTGCGTTGTTGTTGTTGCTGGTTGTCGGTGTTGGATCATCGTCAAATTCCATTGCATCGGCTAATTCGTTTTCTTGATGTTGATAACAAATTTCCAAACCACCCCACGCATCTGTACGAACAATCAAACGGCATGTTTGCTTTTTCCAATTTTCAAATTTTACCACTTCAAAAAATATCTGCGTCGATTTCTCTTGAATGCTAATCTTATTAAGAACATTCAACAATGAGGGAATATGATCATTTTTCACTTCAACAGCGCTATTGTATGTGTACTTGTCACATCTTTTATTTGTCGGATATACTTTGGCGAGAATAGCATTACCGTTGATTTTTTTTTGTGCAATTATTTTTGCAGACAAATCGGTATACGATTGCATTTTATAAAAATGATCATATTGTTGTCGTGCGTAAAGTTCCACCATCTTTGAATCCGAGTGAAGGGTAAATGATGAATCACTGTGTGGGGAAGTGTTTATTTTATACCCTCCGCACAATTAAAAAAAATTTCCATCACAAAAATTTTATTACACTAATAACGTGTTTAATTGATTACAACATATGATATCAAATAAACTATTGTGTTTGCGTTGCATAACTCCTAAAATTTTACATAACTTTCTATGTTGTTTTTTTGTTTTTATTTTACATTCTATTTTATTTTCTAGAAATGCAACAAGTGCTTTCCCTATTCTTCCATTTCCATCGGAAAAAGGATGAATGGTTTCAAAAATATAATAAATCAAAACTGATATATTTTTTCTTTGATAGTTTTTTACGTAAAATTCATCTAAATGTTCCATATATTGTTGAATATCTAGGGGATCAACCCCCTCATGAAATCCAACAAATCTTTTGTTTTGACTGTAATGTCCAGCATTCGTTAAATGGGTCATAGATATTTCATGAATAGTTTTACAACATTCACTTATTTTCCATTTTTCATTTTTTTCCATATAAAATTTTCGAAGGGCAAAACAAAATCTCCCACATCTCATCCAAAATTCTTTTTCATTTTCTTCGTCTTCTTCCATTCGTATAACATCATACGCAAACACTTTAAATTTTATACAGTCTTTTAATTCCATTTTTTCTACATACACGTTTGCTCACTAATACTTTTATAAAAATTATCCCAATTCACATTCGATTCAGTCATTTCATACATAGGATTGTATGCAGATAAATCATAATTCAATGTTGTTTTTATATATTGTTTTATCATATAAAATAATTCTATTACATCTTCCTCAAACATTATTACATATGCAAATATTTTCTCTTTACACTTAAATTCTCCTATACGTCCTCCATAATCTTGCTTAACACCCACAGAATGATTAACTTGGGTGTGATTTTCATTTAAAACATAATTACTTTTGTTTAAAATACTTAATTTCAAAGGATCGAACTCAAAAAAATAACTTTTACTCTTACAATTTTTATACCGACATTTATCAAAGGAGACTTTACCCTTTTTTATATCATGTATAAAATCCCAAAAAATATATCTAATATTTTTTTCAGGAAGACCTTTTTTTTGTCTATTGAAAAAACTTCCTATAGGGTTATGTTCACGACAATAAAATATAAAACATGAAGTGAACATGATAAGATTTCTAATTGAACTACAATAAGTATAAGAATTGAAAATACTAGGTGATACCATTAACAAATAAATATTTAAAAAAAGAGCAAAATCACCTTTCTGGCTATGTATGTGCTTAAATTTGTGTACTAAACTTTCTTTTCCATAACCCAGGGTATAAGATATGTATTTTCTTTCAAAAGTTAGATTTTGTAGAAAATATGTATAATGGTACTTATCTTTGGATCTTAAACATTGAAATAACTCTGAGTCGTCGATTTCAAGGGGTAATACAATAAATAATTCTTTAAAACAATCGGGAAATGAAAAAAAACTACAGCATAACGTGTCTGATTCAATTAGTATAGTACGTTGTTCAAGCCATGATCTCTTCAAGGAATATTTTCTTTGACTTGCTTGTAAATTCGGGATCAAATAAGAGAAACGATCTTTTAGAATAAAATAGGATTCCATTCCATGGGTTGCTTGAATTTTTTTCATATTGACTATATAGCTTTCTTCAGGGGGGTGAATGTTTTCACAATGCATCCTGGGACATGTGACATATTTTCCACGATAATAATCAAATAATCCACATACCCAAAATAAATATCCAATTTCTCCTTGGTTAAAATATTGAAAATAAAGAACAACTCTTAAAATTGTTTCAATCATATTGCTGTGATTTTGAAATAATCTCTTACTCTTTATATAGCTTTTCAAATTCATTAAGCTAAATAAACACATTAATCTAAATAAAATAAAAAACATTGTGTTTTCTGGTTCATTCATCAGTTGAATCTCATGCAAGCAATAAAAACCCAAACAGTATGATCTTCACTATCTTAAAGAAAATTGTCGAAATCAAATATTTATTGTACGTAAATGTGAACAAATCCTAAATCCATGCTTTCCTATGTATCTATTAAATATAAATTTGGAAGTTATGGAGTATGTAAAAAATAAAAAGCTTAATTATAAACAATATATAACAACCCATGTGGCAGGAGATTGTGGTATACATAATTTCATAGATCAAGAAGTGTATATAAATTCTTTTTTTTAAAATAAAAAACGCTTTTCTCGATTTATTTTGAACTGTTTTTATTTCAAATATTTAATTCATTAAAATTACATAATTCCCCACAACAATCTAAATATACATGTTGTTGCAACATAGATTTATCAAAATGTATTTTAGTTATTAATGTTACAATATAATTTCCATTACTGCTACCATAAATCACATTAAGTAAAGATAATATATTTTCATCTTTAATAAGCACTAAATAAAGCTCTTCACCATCAAAATTTTCACGAAAATGATAATTTACTAATCTAAATCTTGAATCCTTACATTTATCATATAAAAACGTTTTTGAATAACATGGGATATTATTTATCTCAAAACAGTCAAGGGTTGAAATTAACGTGGGTAATCTCGGTTCTCTATCAATAAATACTACATGTTTTCCCACTAACTGATCATAAAATGACATAGTCCCGCTAAAACCGGTTATTAAAAATCTATAATATCTTTTCCCACCATATCGTTTCCGAAATATAGATTGTTCATTTTTATCTTCCACATAAATGTTAAAATATTTATAATCATAATCAGCACATCTAAACTGATAGGTATGCTCTCTCCATTCCAAAAAATAAAACGTTGAGTCGCGTGTTTTTTCTATCTCAAACAATTCAGCATGTAATAAATATTGAATGTCGGGGTAAAGAATTTCATCAAAATCACGCTCAGCCATTTAAATCTTTTTAAAAAAAACGTCTTTTCTTCTATTCGTCTATTTCCACTGAAACATTCACTGTATATTTCCACCGTATATTTAACTTGTTTAACACCCGACGTTTAAAACTGTTTAGTCTTGAAAGTTTTAATTCATCGGGATGAATCGGACACGGGTGTTTGTTAATACATCTTCCACAAGGATGTTTGTTATAATATAATCTTTCAAATCGTTCATCTGTTGTTTCTTTACGTTCCATTGTCATATATAAACAATTTTTTTTTTTACTCTTATTTATACTGTTTCTTTTTTTTAATTTCTGTTTTCTTCTTTAAATCTTTTAACACCATATCTTCTTTAACAACCATCTCTTTAATCTACAACAACGTTTTTGTTTTGGATCTTTCCGCGGTATATAATTCGCACACACTTCCCCACACATATTTCCATTAAGACATTGTCCACAGGGATATTTTGAATAGAATAATCTATTATATCGTGCATCCACGGTTTCCATGATATTTTTGTAAAAACCATTGTATTACATTTTTATTTATATCCTACTAAAATTTCTTTTTTATTTTAGAATATCTGTCTTTTTTAATTTTGATTTTTCTTTTTATATTTTTTTTTATAAAAAATTATATATAAACGCGTCACCCACCATGTGGTACGTTATTTGTGAATGATGTCGAATTCACATGTACGCTATCGTAATTGTGATGAACATACCGGTAGAAGTTATCAAAGAATAATTGCTGATGACTTTAACCCGTACAAAATTGACGATGAAACTAACTATTATCCAAGTCGTTTTCTAGCCAAAGAATTACACCACTTTACCTATGTTGTAAAGAAATGTCAACCCACGGTATTATGCGAATGTAATGAAGATATACCCTATGAAGATATACCCTCAACGCCTCAAACATATTACCTAGCTCTGGCAGTTAAAAAGAAACATGAATATGCAAATGATGAATGGAATTGTTCATGTCTGGGTGAAAACATAACAACAATTGTTGACTATGATGCTTCTGATCTTTTACAAAAAGAAATTAAACTAATAATAGATTCTAATAATTTCATGAAAGCTGTAGCATATACTCAATAAAAACTTTTTTTAAAAAAAATTCGTGTTTTTTATTTATATATAAGATTACATATTTGATTTAATCATAGTGATAACAAGATGAATCAAGTACAAGATCTCGTGACCTGTATCAATTATAGGGGTGTAGCATACCATGATTATACTCCACGTTATTATTCATGTCATTTTCTTCAAAAACATTTTCCTAACTATACATATTTGGTAGAGGATTGTAAACCTGCTATACTATGTAAAGAATGTAATCCTCCATTTTGTTCTCCACCTCAAGTCTACGAACTAACTCTGAAAATTATTATACAGGGAGAAGAGAAGGGAATAACCCTAAAAACAATTCTTGAAACTAAAAGTGATCATCTCGTGTATAAAACAATTAAACTAATAAATGGTAACTCAATAATTCCACAACAAATTAATTTGTAAACATATTTATTTTTCTTGTAATAAAATTTTTACACAAAAATAAAAACTCGATATTCTGTTTCTAAAAGGTTTTTTATTTAAAAAACATTACAACGATAAATATATTTGTTTCCCTCTACCCCTATGGTTAATGAAATTGTAGGGTTTAATATTTAATATAGGTGTTTGAGTTTTTGCTAATTTTACATTACCATTATTAATATTTATATATTTTCCCTTCAATGATAATAAGAGGTTCTGTAAATTCTCCTCCGGAGCTCCAAACGCGTCTACTATCATCAATTTGAAATATCGAGTTCCTTGCCAATCTTTCAGATATATATAATATCCATATCTTAACAACGAGGGAATCACAGGTTCATAATTTACTAATTGTATGGGTTGAGCACGATAATAAAATGTAAGATAAGCATGAGATTCACATTCTCCAAAATCAATCATTGAACGCAGCCACATGTTTGAAAAAATATATTTGATACCCTGTTTATATAGTTTTGCAAAAAATCTATAAAAGTAGGTTGTCAAACTATAAAATTTTCACAAAACGTTCAAAAAATATTGTCAAGATGGTCTATTGCAGTTTCTGTTGTTGTGAAGTGAATTCTTTCTATCATTTTTTCATGCATTACAGATGTAAAGAATGTTTTGTAAACCATCATTATTGTTATCCCTGTAAACAGAATTACTCACGACTTATCTATAGTAGAATAGTTGAACTATGTGAATGTGATGATAGAATACAAAGATGGAAAAAAACTTATTTGGATTAATAAATTTTTTTTTTAAATTCTACCATTTCCAAAATTCATAAAACTTATGATTATAATTCGGATGATCTTTTTTCCATCCTCCTTTTTGAATTTTTTTAGAACGTCGTCGTTTTCGTATTCGTTTTTTTATTTTCGCTTTTCTTATACATCTCCTACTCCTACACTTCATTTTTTTTGACAAGCAATGCAATATAAAAAAAAGAAAAAACGTCTATTTATACTGTTCTGTTTTTTGATTTTTTTTTAATATCTTTTTCTGAGACACATATATATATGTTTAAACTAAAAAACATTTTATCATTACTGAAACAATGTCCGTATTACAGTTTGTTAGTATATGTAGGAAAAGTATAACTTTTTTTGACACATCCAAAAATACTTGTCAGTGCTATTTATCAACAGAATCTCTTCTTAAAGAAAATCCTGACTATATATATTTTGTAGAGGATTGCAAACCTGTTACCATAATTGAAACAAAACAATGTTCTGTAATAAAAAAAAATGGTGTGGAACAACATCCGTATGAAGTAACCCTGAAAGTTATCAATCATGGAGAATCTGGAAAAACACTAAAAATATTATCAGAGGATGATGTTCCTCATCTTTTGCATAAAAATGTTAAGTTTATAAAAACTGACAAAGACTTAATAATTCCTTCTCTTGTATAAATTTATTTAATAAAAACAATGTTATTTTTTATTACATGAATTTCTTTCCTCTAAAAGTTTTTTTCTTTTTTGTCGATGTTTGTTCTTATAATCAGCTAATTTACGGATTCTTTCACTATTCCATAATTTCCCCATTTTACCCTGACGTTTTCCATATTGATATAACGTGGACGGATCATACAGTCTACCTTTACAATGGTAGAAATCATCAGCATAAGAACGAATGATTTCTCCCCCATAGGGAAGCCAATCAAAAATACAATCTCTTGCTTCTTTGAGATAAACAACCCCTTGAAGAAATCCCAATTCTTTATCTTTTACAATTTCACGACTACATTCAAAAAACGATATTTCATTTAATTTAAGAGAATTCTGTGCAGTAGTTGAGTAATTGATTAATTTCGCTGCCTCTATCATTTTTTCAGCATTTTCTGGACTACGCATTTGAAATGACCAAATCTTTCGATTGGGTATATACCCTGCCATCTTCAACAAAAAAAATAACTGACCCATTTTTTTTATGATATCGTTTTTTATACCCCAGGTTTTGTAGAAATGAAAAAAAAAAATTTTCATCAAAAAAACTTTCATATAAATAAGCTGAAACTTTTCTTTTTCATTTATACGTAATTGTCCCTCTACAAACTTAGTTTAAGAAAAAAATGGCTACGAAAGAAGAAATAACGAATGAAACTGGAAAACCCATACCCCTGCCTGGTTCCCCTCTCATATGGGATTACAACGATAAAGGAGAAGGATACGCGTACGGTGTACGTGTACGGGATACGGATACGTATACGTCGAAAGTGTTTAATTTCGAGGACTTTAAACCCGTCAAACCTATTCAGGATAATAGTGATTCTGATAGTGATGATAGTTTGAAAACATTTTTGGGGAGTGATGATGACGAAGTAAAGGAAGAAAAAGTATTTAATAGAAACAACATTAAAAAAAAAGTATATACCCGTTGTGATATTAATTCTCTTCGACAGAATTTTCCAAATCAAAAATATATTTTACGACACTGTATATACTCTCCCTTGGGTAGGCTAGCTGGGTATAAATTATATTTAGAAGTGGTAGATGGGGGAGATCTTTATCCGCATAAATATCTAACAACAATTATGATAACTGATGATTCCATACTTAGTTCTATTAATAAAGAAATGTATTTAGATTAAATAAAAACAATAAAAAGATTTGTTTTTTCAAAAAAAGTTATTGTGTGTTAAAGTACATTTTTAAAAATATATCTATTTGAAAAACACCAAATAATTTTTGGAGATATTTCCCTCTACAAATTTTATCATTTTTTTTAAAAATACCGTAACAAAAGAATATCAGTCATTCGGCCATAAGATGGCGTCGAGGTAAGAGCTCCATGGCGGAAATTTCTATGATTAATTCTATAAACCCAAATTTGATTATTTTTATTTCAATATCGTACAACTCTTCCAAAAATAATATGGACGTTTTTCTGATGGTAAGTATAAATCACATTGGGTGAGGTATGATGGTCGTTTATAAAGGTTTTTTTTGAATTTTAAAATATCTATCTCATGAAATACGATCACCTTGATTGACCTTCCTCTCTCTCTGGTCGTCAAACTCAAGGATAAACCAAAAACTGGTCGTACAACAACACCAGGTTTCATGAGATAAATAATATCAAAATTCACAAAAAACCTCTTGTATACGACCAGCTTCATATCCCCCCTGATTTGATCACTGGTCGTTCTATACAGGGTGACCACACCTTAAAAATACGACACCCCCCTGGAAATTTTTGACTGGCTCTGCTCTGATTGGTCCATTCAAATCAATACTTGATTCTGATTGGCTTAGAGCTAGTGCCAGTCTCTAACACATGTATATATATATATATATATATTACTACTCAAGCCGTTTTGGCGGCCCTTCAGGGTCAGGGTCGAACAGTGTGTACGTTGAGAAGTACTCGTTTAAGACGTTGGGTCCAGAGGCGTCTTGTGGGGTAGACACACTGACAAAGGCCGTTCTCAGAATGTTGGCAATATCTTCTTCGCTAATTTCTCGGGCTTGAGTCATTATGTTATACTCCCAGAAAAAATCCTAATTTTAGTGCGTTTGGTCTGGAACTGTGAGACACCTGTGAGGTCATCTGTGAGATACCTGTGAGGTCAACTGTGAGTAAGATAACACGTGATAGTGTATTAGATGGTTGAGGACTCACAGACGGCTGTTGAAGCGAAGATCACAACTGATGTGAAGAGTGTTAAGGTGAAGGACCCAAAGCGCGTCGCTGCTGGTAAAAAGTTGGCTGAGATATCGAAAGCTGCGAAAGAAAAGAAAATGCGTGAAATGATAGTCAACGAAGAACAGGGTAGTGAGTGGAGCTATGGTTATATTGTCGGAACACTTGGTGTTGTCATCGCCGCTGCTTCGCTATGGTACACAATTAGCAGTGAAAAAGAGACACGATTAGAGCCTGTGAGTGCTGCTATGGTTAGCACGTCAGAAAATCGTAGAACTTGTCGTCCAGCGTTAGACACATTTGATTCTTGAACAAAACACACGACAATGTATATGGCTGCGATCGATCGAAAAGAACTTATGAACGAATTGTACGATGCGCTACTTGTCACGACTGGCGCTGTGGTAGTGAGTATGATTTCGAAAAAGGCTTTGGGAGAACCATTGGGAACACCAGAGACTGTGAAAGGCACAGTGAAACTTGCTGCGGCTGTTGGTGCAGGAACGCTGTTAGTAAAATGGGTACAATCGAAAAAGTGGATACCGACAGATCCATTCAAATCAACGTAAGTTAATGGTGAGTGTTGTGGCTGGAGGGATTTTTAATGCAGTGGCTTTTGCAGGCGCTGGCTTTATGTTTTCAAAGTTCAATCACACAGGTTATGAAGCTGAGATGAAAAGGCATAACCATGCGTTGGAGCAGTTAGCCAGCGCGAAAGAAGCGTGGTATGAAAATGAAATCGCCAAGAAAGATAAGATCCAGCGTTTACGGCAAATGCTCTCAGATGCTAACGCTGACATCAATGACACAAACCATGCGTTGGAAGAACTTAGAAGCGTAATGACCATACAGTACAGCGGACGAGTGTTCACTGAGAGTCCGAGGGTTGCGGATTACTACCAACCGAGTGCGGAAATGAAGGAGTACCAATTGTTGTTTGTTAGCGCGCTAGGTTTGGGTAGTGGAATAGCGGTGTGGGTGCTAACTCGGTAAAAAAATGTTGGAGTAGTATAAGAGTGATGGACAAACTTATGAGGCAGATGAGTTACGGCTACACAATTGACGAAATCGCGAGCGAGACGCAAATTGAGTGTGGAGGCACCTTCAGGCTCTACTACTGCTCGGATTGTGACATTGTGAAAAATGTGACTGAATGTGGTGGGTACACGTGTCCAAAGTGTGGCGATATCGAATGGGGTTACGTTCAGAGTTATAGCGACATGAGACTCACACGACTAAAAAGCATTCACAAACGGTCTTGGTGGATGGGGAGGAGACTACGGAACGTTGTGAAGGGTGAGCACCTTGAGTTGATAAAAGAGGACTTCTTGAAAGTTGTCAATGCGTTGTACTCGTGCAATTTGGTAAAGGGTAGAAATGTCAGCAGATACGGGTACTACATTATTAGGTTGTGCCACAGAAGACGAGTCGAGACACTCAAGAAGGTGTCAGACCTCAAAGACGGGAAGGTGAAAGACTTGTTTGACGACAATCTGTTTGGGGTGGTGTATCCAAAGTTGGGATGGTGTGAGAGTGGTGATCGCTATTACAACGAGTGGCTTAGGAAAAAAAACAAGTGTAGTATATAGAAGCCATGGATGACGTCACAGAAAACTCACTTGTTAGAAATGGTGCAGCCGTTGTAAATCCACTAACAGGTAGAGCAATCAACGTCCACGGGCGAGTCTACAATCAACTTGTTAGAGATGGTGTTTTTAGTGACACGACAAATGTCAGCACTATTAATCCGCTGACAAACAGGCGAGTTAACGTTGGCAGTCGGACACACAACCGTCTTGTTAGAGATCAGGAAGCGCGACCCGCAGTTGAAGACCATAGCCCACGGCTGTTGAGTCAAGCGCTGAGAGGGTTCACCAGGTCCTATGGAGTCGAGGTGGTTAACGATAGAGACATCAATCAGGTAAACGGCAGTAGAAGCGCTGTCATTAATCTTTTGAGACGTGAACTAGGTGAGACCAACGGAATGAAAGTGGTAGAGACAGTTAAGGTCACTTTTGAGAAGGCTTTAGAACTCGATAAGACCACGTACAAAACTGCCTACTTTAACAGTGAAACGTTTGTCGTCATTAACGAGCGTGACATCGAAGGTGTTGCCAACCGTGGGTCGGAACAGATCTTGACGCGGATAGCCGGGTGGTTATCTGAGGGGTCTGGGTGGACTATCGACAAAATAGATGCGCACTACGTTAATATCGCTATTTATAGACCTCTGCATGGGAGTAGCTACATTGCGTTGCCAAAGGAGCTGCGCAACAGTATGAAGGGTTTGATAAATGTAAATAACGAGGGTGACAACGAGTGCTTTAGATGCAGTGGTGTCACCTTGCACACAAATTTCCCGTTGGAAAAAACTCTGACAGAACGTCAAAGTACGTCAAACATGTCAGTGAGCTGAATTATGACGGAATTGACTTCCCAGTCACACTCAAAGATTACAACAAGATCGAAAAGGCTAACGAAATTAGCATCAACGTTTTCGGGTATGAAAATAAGCAACCATTCCCTGTGTATGTTTCTAAGGAAGCGTACCCTGACCACATGGACCTACTGTTGATAACTAATGACGTGGGCAACAAGCACTACGTGTACATTCGCGATTTCAACAAGTTTATGTACCGTCAGACAGAGCATAAGGCTAGAAAACATTTTTGTAGACATTGCCTGCAGTGTTTTAGTCGAGCGGACGTGCTTGAAAGTCATGTTGAAGTATGTTTGGTCATCAATGGGAAGCAAGCTATTAAAATGCCGCAAAAAGGTGCGAAATTGAAATACGAGAATTTTAGTAGGCAGCTAAACGTACCATTTGTGGTGTATGCAGACTTTGAGGCTATCACACAGAAGGTGCACACAGCAAAGCTGTCAAGCGAGTGTAGCTACACAAATGCTTACCAGAGACACGTTGACTGCGGTTATGGGTATAAACTAGTTTGTTGCTATGACAATGAGTATAGTAAGCCAGTGAAAGTGTACCGTGGTGAAAATGCAGTCAACAAGTTCATCGGGGAGATGTTAGAAATTGTTGAATATTGTAAAGAAACATCTGAGAGTCACTTTAACAAAGAAATGACGCTGACTGATGTCGATAAGAAGAATTTCGACGAGGCTAAGAGTTGTCATATTTGTAGCGTTGAGTACACCAGCGCTGACGTTAGAGTGAGAGACCACTGTCATGTGTCAGGTAAGTACAGAGGGTCTGCACATCGTGACTGTAATGTGAACTTTAAGTTGACTGACAAAATTCCTGTGATCTTCCACAACTTACGTGGCTACGATAGTCATTTCATTATGCAGGAGATTGGTAAGTTTGGTCAAGACATAAATGTGATACCGAACAACATGGAGAAGTACATGGCGTTCATGCTTGGAAAAAACTTGGTATTTTTGGACAGCTTTCAGTTCATGGGTAGTGGTCTAGACAACTTGGTAAGGAACCTACCAAGGGACGCTTTCAAATACACGTCAGAAGTGTTTCACGACGAGGGGTTGACACTTATGACAAGAAAGGGGGTCTATCCCTATGATTATATGGACTCCTTTGATAAATTCGATGAGCGTGAGCTACCCTCCAAAAAAGATTTCTACAGCATTCTGAATGATGAGCACATCACGGAAGAAATGCATGAGCGTGCCATCGATGTGTGGGACTACTTCGACGTTGAGAGTATGGGTGGGTATCACGACCTGTATTTGAAAAGTGATGTGCTCTTGCTTACCGACGTTTTTGAGAACTTTAGAGAGACATGCCATCGCGAGTATAAATTAGACCCTTGCCATTATTTCACATCGCCTGGATTGGCTTGGGACGCCATGCTAAAGATGACCGGAGTGGAACTCGAATTATTGTCCGACATTAACATGTTCCAGTTTGTAGAATTAGGTATGCGTGGTGGTGTGAGCTACATATGCAACAGACACGGCGTGGCGAATAATAAATACATGGAAGGGTATGACAAAGAGCAAGAGTCGAAGTATTTGATGTACCTTGACGCCAACAATTTGTATGGATGGGCGATGAGTCGAAGTCTACTATACGGGCGGCTTCAAGTGGTTGACTGAGAAAGAAATAAAAAAAGTTAATCTACGCGACTATCACAACGATAGTAAAAAGGGCTTACTGCTTGAAGTCGACTTGGAGTATCCAGCTCATTTACATGACCTACACAACGATTACCCGGTGGCTCCCGAGAAGATGGAGATAACTGTCGACATGTTGTCAGAGTACTGCACGAAAATCAAAAATAAGTTTAATGTGAGTGTTGGCGGTGTGAAGAAGTTGGTGACTAATTTGAAGGATAAAAAAAAGTATGTGTGTCACTACGGAAATCTGCAGTTGTATGTGGATCTTGGATTAAAAATCAATAAGATTCATAGGGTCCTACAGTTTGACCAATCCAAGTGGTTGGGCAAGTACATCGACTTTAACACAGTCAAAAGAACTGCGGCTAAGAACGCTTTTGAGAAGGACTTCTTCAAGTTGATGAATAACAGCGTGTTCGGGAAAACAATGGAGAATTTGAGGAAGCGTGTTGATGTAAGATTAGTTACCACCGAGAAAAAATTAGAAAAGCTTGTCTCGAAGCCGACGTTTGTGTCTTGCAAAATATTTAGCGAGAACTTAGTTGCTGTCCACAAAGTTAAAGAAACGCTGACACTAAACAGACCTGCATATGTGGGTATGTGCATACTAGACTTGAGTAAAACGTTGATGTACAATTTTCACTACAATTATATTATGAAAAAGTACTCTAGCGACGCCTGTAGATTGCACTTCACTGACACTGACAGTCTGTTGTACTCAATCAAAACTGACGACGTTTATTCCGACTTTATGATGGAGTGCGAAAAGTTTGATAATAGCGACTACCCTGCAGACAGCCCATTCTTCTTTAGAGAGAATAAGAAAGTTATTGGGAAGATGAAGGACGAGTGCGCTGGAACGCCAATTGTCGAGTTCGTCGGGTTGCGCAGTAAAATGTACAGCTATTTAAAAGAGGGTGGAGGTGGCGGGAAAACCGCTAAAGGTATTAGAAAAAATATAATTAAAAAGGTAATCAGACACGAAGATTACAAAAGCGTGTTACTCGAGCAGAAACAGTTGCGACACACAATGAAGACCATTAGAAGTGTCAAACATCAGATTGGTAGCTACGAAATTAATAAAGTATCGCTGTCCTGCTTTGACGACAAACGATACCTTTTAGAGAATGGTATTGACTCCTACGCGTATGGCCACAAAAACATTGTAGTGAGAGATACCACTGAGAGTAGTGAACAAACAGACTAATTCGTAGAGTAGTTGGCTATTTGTTAGTCAATGTTGTTAGCCAATCAAAAGAGCACCATTTTGCTATCCATTTGGATAAACATCACCACTAGAATCATAATCTAGTGGGTTTTTTTTCGCGCATGAGTTGAGACAGTAGTAGTTTGTTGAAAAAAATGTGAAAACGTTGAAACAACACTATCTATTTTTTAAATACGTGAAAATGTTGAAACGACACTTTCTTTTTTAAATATGTGAAAAATGTGAAACGACACATTCTATTTTTTAAAAAACATGCAAAAATATTGAAATGTCACATTAGTAGCATATAAATCGAGTTTGTGGTCTTATTTGATGTATGTTGTAAATTTAGAATTACCGAAATGACATCGAATTTTTGGGGGTTTGGGATTTGGTGTAAATTTGGTGATGTTTTTGCGATTATATTCGCGTTCAACATTGAATGTGTTAAAATTGAGCCCGTAGCCCCACTCTCTATACTACTTTCCCAAAAAAACCAAACCTAGTAGAGCTACAAGATCTCAACATAAAACGGACAACAGCGCTTTTAGCGATCTTACAGAACATCTACATATGGCAGATCGTACTTGGTAAGAACTACAAGAATATGGAACGCGCTGCCTGAAGAAATACCCCGAACCACTACTATTTGTCAACCTTCAAAGGTGACAAAGCCAAACTTAAAGAATATTAGTTATTACAACTCTGCTGTTCTCTCTACCATTCTCTACCATTCTCTACGTACGACTCCGAAGACCAACGTACCTGGAAAACAATTTGTACTGAATGTAACTCTGTCCAGTCTGAATGTTACTCCTACTTGTTGTTTTTAGATTCCTTACAGAGCAGGATTTCCGCTTTACTTTTAACTTGTGATCTGCTCTCTTCGGTCGCTTTCCTTTGTCTCACAAGCTTTCGACTAAATCCGCTACGGCTGATGGCTCATGTGACAGAGGGGAGCGATCGGGAGGGGTGGATCGCGGGGCGGAGAGATGCGTAATGTTGGACCGCTTTTTCGTATTTATTATCGTTGTACTCACGCTCGCGACGGCGAAACATAAACATTCTGCGTGTTTTGTTTAATGTTTGATTTGACTAATCGCAAGATGCACGAGTGTTTCGAGAGTGATCACGTAGAAGGCGTATTTGTCTTACGCTAAAGATCAATGCTGATATCTTTTCTCTAGACTCCTCCACAGGCAACTCTGTCAGCCATGATGGCATCCGAAAAGGTGATTATGAGTTCACGCGATATACCTTTTCGGATGCCACAGAGTTGCGGAGGAGGCTATCTTTTCTCCGCCCATATTTTGTCATGTTCTTTCTAGAAAGATAAAAAAACGTGTAAAGAACACGTGTCGACGCAAGCACCCTTGCTCGTTGTTGCTCCATTGCTCGTTGTTGGGCCAACTTGATACAGTCTCTTGCGCGTACTCCCCCCTGCACTTCGTAATTAGGATTATCTATCGCTAATAGTTCGCCTTTGTTCACATTCATCAACATCACATCCATCTTGTATTCGTCGTCAAGAGATGTTATCACCGTCTTATATGTTTTCAATCTTTCCACACATTATCCAATTCGCACGTCAACGCGTTTAGGTGTAATAAGACGATTAGTTTGGTTTAGCCATAATTAATGTGGGTTATATTAACTATGGTTTAGCTGAGGCGTAAGTATACTCCCTGCATGAAACACACATCAAAATTTAAGCAAATTTGGTTCACTATTACCTACTTTTCTAATTTTATGAAATCAAATGAAACTTGTCTTGTGAGTGGATCTCATGTGCCTGGCGCTTGTCGATTTTCAATTTTTAATCTTGTGTACCGTGTGCCGTGTTTTTCGATTCACTACGACTTCATCAGTCTTGTAGGGCTGATTTTGACTATCAAATTTTTACCTATCGATATTTTTACGTATTTCTAAAGCAGAGCTTCTAAATATTACTCGGTCAAAATCGTTTTGCGATTCGACGATGGCAAGTATTATTTTTCTGACTCCGAATCTGGAGTTGTTATGTCCGCCATTAATCGTTCATGTCTCAACGCGAAGACTCCACATGACTAATTCTTCAAGTAAATCAAGGTCGTTTTTTTCAAATTCTTCGTCTGAAAGGCTGAACATTTCATCTACTTCTCGAAGAAAACAAGAAAACAAGTAACCTCGACTGAAATTCAGGCGTAGCATTGAGAATCTGACGTCACAAACAATATTCCTTTTGAAATTGCGGGCTCACTTGGAACACGTTTTTAGTAATGGTGGCCTAAATAATAGTGATTTCAGAGCTCAATTCAGATTTCAGAGTTTTTTTTACATCGATGATCACTTTCGACCCTGAAATACTATTCTATGCTAAAGAAAATCTAAAAGACGGAGGTGAATTTTCATCGTAGTGCCACTTTAACAATCAGATTATGAGCTTGAAATTTCAATGAGGAGTAGTTAGTGTTCGTTATTTCTTCAAAATTATTTCAAAAAACAATTTTTACTGGCCAATTGCAGTACTGCAGTTAGGAACTTACTTGAATGTTGTTTGATAGTTTCGAAATACGCCACTAATAAGTTGTCCTCAAAATTTCTGACAAAAATAATGTTTTGTAAGGATTAATGGGAAATGGGAGATCTTTTATATAATAAACAGAACAGCACATGGATGCTTGGAAATATGACTACGAGTTCAATCTACAGACATATGTTTCGCACGTATACCACAGATCATCAGTGCGTGCTTGGAACAATCTGGATGAATGTAACCAGATACTTACACACCTGCGATCCTCAGTGACAACCGCATGCTGGACAACACCGACGATCAGCACATCCAACATGAATATATATACTGTGGTCTGTGAATATATATACTTTTTATATATATGTAGTTCTGTTAGCGTGAATATATGAATATATATATATATATATATGTATATATATATATATATATATATATATATATATATATATATATATATATATATTCAAGCTCATAATCTAATTGTTATAAAATGGAACTCGTCTGGCTGGATGTTGACCCACAAGCGTTTAAGTATACACTTGCGATCGTCATTGACAACCGTTTGTGGGTCAGCAATGCAGATAGCATAAATTGTGCGCATAGGGGGCCAGAGTGCTCAAAGTGAGCGTTGCATTATCGCTAAAGGACACCCACGCTAAATGAGTAGAACATTTCTTAAAACGTCAGGCGCTCGGAGTTTCACGCCGAAGTGATATTCAGAGTGTTAAATGTTCAGTAGGTAGGTTGCTTATGATTGGATAAATAGAACTTGTTCTCGTGCTATAATTGGTTCTTAAAAGCTATCAGCTGGCTCATATATCGCTATAGTAATGAAAAAACAAAATGGCTGAATGTTTTGCAGCTTTTGCTAATGTGAATGAACAAGAAATCAGATATTTGTTTGATAAAACAACACGAAAAAATACCTAAAAAATACCATGACAAGTGTCTATATTATAAAAACAATTATACCATTCGCTCTATGAGAATGACTCGACCGAATTCTATATCTAAAGACAATCGACTGAAGTTGTCCTTCATGTATAGTATATTGAGAAATGAGAGTTACATCGAAAGGCTTAACCTTTTTATTAACTATACACCTTACCTGTTTAATTGTAAAATAGCACCACCCAATAGTCTCTCATTCAAAAGATTTTTACTCGATACTTATTTATCTGACTGACATCTATTTTTGGGGACGTTGCAGATATGACTTGTACATGGTCATTATACCGCAACTGTTCCTGTCACTGAGAGTAGTTTTCTAATGTACCAACTGCACTTACATCATCGTTGTATGTGCGCAGCTTCAACCTCGTTCTTTTGAATTCCACTCAGTTTTATTGATTTTGTTTTTTCAGTGGAGTTCGGAAGAATGGGGTTTGGGCTGTGCGTGTGTGTTGGTGCAGGGCCGTAGCAAGCGCCACGGTGCCACGGCACTGCCGTGGCATTATTTTACTCCAGTCAATTTTTTTCAATAAATTTAACAATAACGCAAGCCAGAATTAACGTGCCGATATATAAATAAGTTATACTTGTCTGGAATACGACAGATTGTAATATATAATATAAATTAATAATATCAATAGACTCGGTGGTTATCAAAATGTGCCAGAACCCACAATTAAAAATCAGTGTTTCATATACAAATTGACAAAAACATTCTTTAAAATTTTTATCCAAAATGCACAACATCGCATTTCAGAGATTCCAGATTTCAAAAATTTTCCGGTGGGGGGGGAGGGGGGGCATGCCCCCTAAGTATGACTTTATGTATATTTTTAATTTCAACGGGATCAGGCGCCTCGCATGGGTCCTCGAGTCCCGGTCGCGCTCTTTCCGTTTGGTTATTTTTTGTAATTACATTAATATCTAATAAAGTCGATAAAAAAAGCTATATCTTATCGTATATATAGTAGTAACAATTGGTCTCACACGACTGAATTACTCATGTATCGAAAGGCATTTATATACATAATTGCAAACCGGCCTGCAGTCCAGAGGTGCTTCAAAAGCCGCTGCACCGCAAATTCAAATGTAGCCACAACAGCACCTGCATGTCCAATTCCTTGTCGAGGAATTTCTAAGGTTACAGTTCTGTAAATTTAAATTTTATGAAATAACTGGCAGATTAGACGTTAGCCCTCGATTAGTGTATGATTAGTGCTAATCGAGTTTTGAACAGCCAGCCACGGAACACGGTTACATCTTCGATATATTTATCTCCCGCCAGGAGGTTATGTTTTTACCTCTGTTTGTTTGACTGTTTGTCTGTCTGTAAGCAGGATATCTCAAACATTAATGAACAGATTTTCATGAACGTTTGTAGAAGAGATGGTCATATGCCAAGGACCAATGACCAATCCATTAAATTTTGGTTAAATTTGGATGAAATATTGATAGAAATCTGTCTGTAAGCTTCTCCGTGTCGAAGAAATGAATGAATTAAAAAAACGCTTGTCGATTGCGCTCATTATATTAGCCATATAGTATGCAAATCTTTAATATTCACAAACAAGCTGAATTCACAAAACAACAGGCTTGTCAGTGTCATTGACATTGTTTATACAAAAGCCAAAACTAGGCGCACTCAACGGAACAAATGCAATCAAGCATTTTATTCATTCAAGAGAGATCAGTTTATCGACATGTAAGTCTGGCGAGTAATTGGCCTAGTGCAACCCGCTGGCGGAGGTATGCAGTTGAGTGCTTTCTATAGTCTTGTATATTTTGTATGCAAGCCTATATAACTAGAAATATAGTGCCGAAGAGGTATAAAATTTATGAACATGCTGTGAATTAATTTGTAATAAATAGTTATTTATAGTTGGTCATGAATGTTAATTTTCAACCAGAAAGCGACGACAACAACTATTCCGTCACTGCCTTTCCCACTGGGTTGTAGTTCCTCAACGAAGATATTTTTATGTATAAAGATAACACAGATGATTTGATTGATAAACTTTTGCGTCTGGAATTCGTGGACTTTTTTTGTCTGCACAAAATGGAAAACTCGTTACCAAAATGACATCTCATAACTGAGATTCTTCAGAACAGAATTAATTTCCTTTTAGAGTTTCTTAACCATATTTAAACATTCTATAACAATGAAATGAACAATAACTATTCAGTATAATAAGTTATTAACATTTTATCGCTGTCAGCCAGATAGCAGTTCATCAAGCATGGATTTGTTGCAGGCCGCACGCATTTTACAATCTTACCGCCAGGATTGCCACTATTTTTTTCTTGCAATTTCTATTGTTGCAGACTGGATAAATATTTACACGAGACATTCAGAATTTCGGGACATGCAGCAGATTGAATTGTCTGCTTTCTGTTTTGGGACTGATGACATGTCCTGTTCATCTGCGTTGGACAATGTTGTGTTCCGCATTGTAGCGAGCCCTAATAAAGAAACGCAATTTACAGCGCAATCTTATCCTTACTTCCAAAAAAGCAAACCATCTGATGGCTATGCACTGTTGGTACTAGAATTATGGAGAAATAAAATAGGAACATTACACGGGAACTAAAGTCTCCGAAAGCAATAATAATTTTGGAATATTGTTCTTAATATCATGAAGCGCGGGTATATGGTCTTGTTGAATATTTTAGAGTTTTATTTAAGTGTTTTGTCTATTCACTTTATCGACATAACCCCAGAACTGCGACTCACCTTTTTTTGAAAAATCTTTTTGTTTTTTCGAGACGAGTTTTTAGGTGCACCCCTAGCAGCAGCAACAACAAACAAAACTTGTGTCAATATACGATGTCACAAAAGCAATTATTTTAATCTTCAAGTAACTGATAAATAATAAATCATTTCAAAACAGAACACATTTTCTTTGCTTGTGGTACAGCCTGGCCCTCCGCGGTTTTTCATATCGTAGATGGAACTTTTACGTAAAAAAAACATTGTTGTGTTAGGGCCTATTTATATGATCGCGACCGGGACGTCCCGGTATACCGGGATCTCGGCTTGTATATAATTTACTGTTAGTTTCGCAGTTGCGTTTGTATGGAGACCGGGACATCCTGCCTGACCGGGATCCCGGTTGAAGCAACCGAGATCCCGGTACACCGGGACAGATTTTTTCCATATAAACGCAACATCCCGGTACACCGGGATGAAGTGAATTGAAATTTATAACGTCGAGTGACCAGGTAAAATATCCAAAAAGTGGCAAAATTAAAAAAACAATCATTGTGATGCGAACATAGTTAGTTAAGCCTGGTTTCCATATGGTCGCTACGCTGTCTTTACGGTCGCGGAAGTGAAGCAGTGAAGCGTGTTTCTTTTGTCATAACAAAAGAAACACGCTTCACTGCTTCACTTCTGCGACCGTAAAGACAGCGCAGCGACCATATGGAAACCAGGCTTAATTATGACTATTCAGATATTTTTCGAATTAGCCAATCATATAGCTTGTTTATGAGCCCCTGACCGCTCAAAGCCGGTCAGAACTCCCCGGAAAGTGGTCAACATTGACTGTGGACCAATCAAATAGCTAGATTCGGCAACAAGTTAGTCACTGCTCACGCGTGAGACCGCTGGTTTGACTAAGCTATATTGCTTTGGGAAAAGTCAGCGCTGAACGAAATTTGACACCTGGAATAATTAATTACTGCACCGCGATTTGAATATAATTAACCGAGTTAATTTATGACTATGCAATTTCTACGTTAGTCGCGTGACCGATTTGACTACCCCTAGATCCGCCCCTGGGCTGAAGGGGATGGTTTGGAAGCTCCATTGTCTTTCAAGATGACGCAATGGTCATGTTATTGTATATGCAGGAGAAGGTGTTTGTTATTCGTTGGAGAAAGGAAATTCTATGGACACGTGACGGCGAAGGACTCGCAACACGTGACGATGAAGGACTACACTAGCTTCATTATACAGAAAATACAATACGTGACCGTGAAAGTGACCGTGAAAGTGAACAACAACATAGAACAATGACTTTTGCGGACCTTCCAAACCATTCCTTCTACTAACTATGATGCGAATAAAATTAATTTTTGTTTCATTGAGAAATTATTATCAACATTTTCACGCATTCCGGTCACCCGGGACACCCGGTGCGCACCGAGATCATATAAACAGGCCCTTAATATATACACTGCTGTGGTGTAGTCTCCTCCGCAGGTAACTCTGTGGCTTCTTTTTAGTTCCGAGTCAAATCGCTTCCAAGGATGTGCAAACAATGGTTTGGTTGGGATTGCAGAGAAGTTTGGAAGCTATTTGACTCGGGAAAAAGAAACCAGAGTTGCTTGCGGAGTTGGCTAATGAAGAACGAATGTTACAATTATGATGTAGCTACGTCAACGTCAACGTCACCCGGAAGTTTCGATTTCACAAGGAGTGCTGAGTGTGCAGTTTTGTGACGTCGTGACGACGCGTCGAGGACGTAAGAACTCGTGTTTGAGCGTTGTGGCTACGACGACAGAATGTTCGATAGGTTGTATGCTTTAATTTCACCTGTGATTGGTTTTAAAGCTATTGGAAGAGTAGGATAATATCGGAGCTTGACGATCGTACACCATAAACATTATTGATAACAAAACCTCAACGTTATTTAAGAACTTAAAGGCACACTCCAGCCCCAAAAATAAGTGTTGCTTGATGAATGGGTATTAGTTTTCTTCTAATCGTTTTAGGTTTAGAGAAATTTGGCTTTGTTTATCGTATTTTTTGTAAATTGAAGGCCGCCATTTTTGTTCTGATTGCGGGCGAATGCGGTCGCTCCCATTAATTTTGGACGTCATTGAGTCGATAGATACACAAAGAAACCCTTCACAATAACATGACAATAGCGTGGTTTTAATCTATTGTGCAGGATTTCTATTCACATTATTGTGAATTAGGGTTTCTTTGTGTAGTGTTTCTATCACTCAATGACGTCAAACATAAATGGGAGCAACCGCATACGCCCGCAATCAGAACAAAAATGGCGGCCTTCAATTTACAAAAATACGATAACTAACAAAGCCAAATTTCTCTAAAACTAAAAATATTAGCAGAAAACTAATACCCTTCCTCGTGTAAGGCGAAATTTCAGAAAGTATCGACAACTGCGATGATACAAACAGAAGACAGAAGAGGTATTAGTAGTTTTATAACTACTTTCATGACCTTACTTGATTTCACCTCCGACATTAACTTAGTCTTAGTGAGCGAAGGCGCTGTTTATTTCGTTTTTATCCTGCAAACAAATGTGTCGCGAACTCCGAATTGTTTTTGAAGCAACAATGGTCGATCCCGTATTGTGTTCAAGTCCTCTTACATATTTACATTGAAAGATATCATCTTCCACAGAAGATATTTCACTCGCTCTTTCTTCCCGAACCTTCTTCTCCCTTCTTGTCTTTATCAACAACTTGATCAACTTCCATACGGCAAGAGAACGAAAAGTAAACCAACCATAATATTTATTCACTCTTTATCCCTCGGACGCCATGTATAATTGTTTCAAAATTAGCGCTGCGGAATGCCTTTAAAGTGTTTTTTTTTAACAAGTGCTCTATTATCATGCAGAACTTTCGCTTGGTTCTAAACTAAAGTAGGTGGCTGTTCCTGCAATGAAGTACCCGTCGGTGTCAGACATGGGCGCCGAATGGACATTCTGATTCATGGAAGGCCAGAGGGTGCGATCTATACTACTCCTGCAATATGTGAATCTTAGGAATACAATTTTCAGCAATTGGAGAAATAATTCATATAGGTAGAAAATTCAACTATATTATTAACGACCTGACCCCTGCAGGTATTCACTATATGAATTAAACTGATGATGGGATTTTAGCAGCTTTTCATAAAACACACCTTCGGGAGACGATTTTGCTTGGACATCGGGAAATATAGCTGGCGATTTGCTATAGAGTACCCGCCGGAGCTCTGGCGAGAGCCAAGTCTTAGCGAAAGCCCTGTTATTAGTTTTAGCCAAACTACAGAGAAAATACAGGTGGTCTCTCAGGTGATGTTTTGGCTTCATTTTTCACAGTTCACGACACTAAAGTGAATCAGTTGTCGAACGTTTTCCGTAATTTTGGATCACAAACTACGACTAGCTCTTTGACATAAACTATACAGAGCGCAGGTGGTCTCTACAAGATGGTCGCTGCGAAATGTTTTGGCTTTATTTTTCACAGTATACAAACTCTAATCGTTCACGATGCTAAAGTGAATCAGTTGTCGAAGGTTTTCCATAATTTTGAATCACAAACTACGGCTAGCTCTTTGACTTAAACTACAGAGCGCAGGTGGTCTTTCCAAGATGGCCGCCGTGAAATGTTTTGGCTTCATTTTTCACAATACTCAAACTCTAATCGTTCACGATGCTAAAGTGCATCAGTCGTCGACGGTTTGATCCCGTAATTTTAGATCACAAACTACGACTTGTTGACAGAAACTACAGAGCGCAGGTGGTCTTTCCAAGATGGCCGCCGTCAAATGTTTTGGCTTTATTTTTCATAGTATTCAAACTCTAATCGTTCACGATGCTAAAGTGAATCAGTTGTCGAAGGTTTTCCCGTAATTTTGGATCACAAACAGTACGGCTAGCTCTTTGACATAAACTACAGAGCGCAGGTGGTCTTTCCAAGATGGCCGCCGTGAAATGTTTTGGCTTCATTTTTCACAGTATACAAACTCAAATCGTTCACGATGCTAAAGTGAATCAGTTGTCGAAGGTTTTCCCGTAATTTTGGATCACAAACAGTACGGCTAGCTCTTTGACATAAACTACAGAGCACAGGTGGTCTTTCCAAGATGGCCGCCGTGAAATGTTTTGGCTTTATTTTTCACAGTATACAAACTCTACTCGATCACGATGCTAAAGTGAATCAGTTGTCGAAGGTTTTCCGTAATTTTGGATCATAAACTACAACTACTTGACATAAACTACAGAGCGCAGGTGGTCACCAAGTGTCTATATATGTCTATAGCAACGAAAAATTTAATCGGCCAATATTCAAACAAAAATCCAAACATAGGTAAACTGCCAAGAATTTTAGTGACGAGATACGGACGTTTCGAGTGGAGCCCTTCATCAGAGTAAGACGTCTTACTCTGATGAAGGGCTCCGCTCGAAACGTCAGTATTTCGTCACTAAAATTCTTGGCAGTTTACCACCTTTTCACTTTGCTATATATTCAAAACAACTCTCTACGCAGCACTCTACTTTTTTACTTCATTCTAAATACATAAACAGGTTTTTTACGAAGGGGGTAATTCCAAATCTGTTTTCAAAATTGAAATCGGTTAAATATATTGACAGAGATAACGTTCAAAATAAACAACGAAACAACAAATACAAGGCGTGCCACGGAGGGGTACTGGGGACCATTCTGATTGCGAAACATATAATGTATTCTTCGAAATAATTAATTTAAACTAATTTGTCTGATTATTTCTAGGTTAGTTGTGTATATCGTAAGGGACCAGTCATTATTTATGGCAGGGGTGGGGCCCGAAGAGAAAATGGTTGGGTAACTGAAAATTCTAAGACCTAAATAGTTGGGGGAAAATAATGACTTCTCTGAAGGGTTGGCTAGCAAAATTTTCATGACTATTTACATAATTAAAAGTTCATCATTTAAAATTTTGTTGTTGGCGTCTCCAGTTCTCCTTAGTCATCATTGCACATTAGATTTTGTTATTGTATTCCTCTCCATGTTTTCCTTCGATTCCTGCTCTGTATAGAGAGATGATCTGAAATTTACAACGATATGCTGGGAATTGGGCATTATCTAACTTTTTCTTGGGTTGGGTAAAAGATTATCGTTACCCATAAATGGTTGCGTCGGTTAAATTTCTGATCTTAATTAATTTGGTTGGGTAAAAAAATTTTTCAGGACCAAATCTATTTCTCTTTGGCACCCACCCCGACCATAGGCATAAATAATGACCTGTTCCTAAGTGAAATATATTTCAGGAAGTATCACTTGGACAATGACGAATTAACTTAACAGCAACATTAGAATTGGAGTGACCAACTTGCCAGTCAAGTTTCGTTATTGTCCAAGTGATTCTTCCGAAATATAGACGAAAATTGATTTCATTGCACAACCATAATGACGCCATAAAGATCGAATTTCAAATGCTCATATTTAGACCGTGGGAGAGTATAGCTAGACAATGGAGAGTGATAATTGCTTAAATCTTAAAAAATGCTGTCTCTCGTTTATGAATAATAAATATATTATGTTTTTATTTTTTCAGCTACATGACGGTATGACAGCCCTAGTATGCGCAGACGGTAATACATCACAGAAGTTTGCAGTAACAACTGCATGGTGTCAAACATGGCTGTGTCATTGCGCCGCTACTCTTCGTGCTGTTCTTTGCAGCCATGCTTGAGGAAACTCTAAAGGACAATGATGATGGAATCTATGTAAAGGTGCGCAAAGATGAAGGACTTTTCAACTTGGCGAGGCTGAAAATATAAGCTGTTGGTTCGTGACCTTCTTTTTGCAGATGATTGTGGGTTATTTGCGCACACGATTTTAATGGATACTTTTGCGTCAGCAGCAAAGAATTTCGGACTCAAAATCAGCGTAAGGAAAACGGAAGTCATGCACCAACCCGCACCCGAGTTACCACGCCTAGGACATATGGAGAGGATGCCAACTAAGTGGCCGCCTTCTGAAGGAAGTTCTTTACAGCGAACTCGCAACTGGTACCAGGAAGCGTGGTCGACCACGGCTGCGCTATATAACGACACATTAAAGGAGACACTAAAGAGCTGTGCATGGTCAGTGGCCGAAGATTGGGAGATGAAAGCAATGAACAGAGAGACATGGAAAATCTCTGTGTGGCAAGGTGTGGAACGATTAAGAGTGGAACGTGTGGAACAGCGCCGCCAAAAGAGGCTTCGAAGAAAAGATCCGGACGTTGCAGATCAGACGGGATTTGAGTGTAACATCTGTGGTCGTCCGTGTAAAGGTCGTGCAGGATTGGTAGCGCACAAGCGCGCCCATATACATTGACAACATAAATGACAACGAACGAATCCATTCAGTCAATCCAATATATGTATTATTTACTCTAAGCTATACTCTACTATTACTTTGTACTAAGCATCTAAATTGGTGGATTTTTACATGAAGGAGGGCTAGCCCTCTTAGTAGGGCTGGCCCTGGTAAAAGGGATTGATTTCACTTCGCGTTTATACATGGGAATATTCTAGCCCTTCTAGGAGGGCTGACTTGTTTACCGAGTTGACAACAACGTATAACCGCTGAATCCCATTTTCCCGCACAAGTTTTCAATTTAAAACCTGCGTATGAACAAACAGAACTTGTGAAATAAAGAGTTGTCTTAAAATATACGGGCGAAGACCAACTTTGTCGCGTATACGGAGCTTTGACTTGCCAGCCCTCCTTAGGAGGGCCAGCATGCGTTTACATGGAAAATTCTAGTTCCAGCCCTCGTAGGGTTTGACTGATAGGCGCGATCTCGGTAAAGAAGGCTAGCCCTATACAAAATTGAATACTTCGAAAGAAAAAGAATATGGAAAAAAAAATTTCGCTGCAAATTTCATTGTGCGCTCGGGCTGATATTACGCCGCCGCCCGCCGAACCTATCCAGTCATCGCAACAACGTGCTAGCAACTCGCTGCGGTCAACATTAGAAGCCATCCACGTAAGGCTGTATAAGATTAGGGACATCGATGGGAAGGATATTTTGTGAGTGTGGAAACTTTCTAAGACCCAACCGAGACCAGTTGCGAAAAATGCAACTCGAAGGCCTTCGGTGAGAATTGAACTCACGCCCCCGCGAATCTGACAACTGAGCCACGTAGGCCGTTGTTGGGAGCGAGTCGTGAGTTCTAGTATATATGATGGTAATGCCGGTGAACATTTATAAGGTATATTACGAGTAATATTGGCATTTACACTCGATAACTTGTAAAGGAAATCAATGGGAATATAGAAAATTATATAAAAAATTTATAATTTATAATTTATAAAAAATTATAAAATATTTCTATATAGAAAATTTCCATACTTTAAATATAAACCCCTTAGGAGCATTTACGCTCGGTAACTTCCGTAAAGGAAATCAATTTGCAGGAAGGATATTTTGCGATTATGGAAATTTTCTATATATAATTTTTTATAATTTTTTATAAATTATATATTTTTATATGCTCATATATCTAGACTGTGGAAGAGTAGCTAGACAACGGAGAGTGATAATTGCTGAAAGTTGTCTCGTTTATGAATAATAAATATATCATGTATTTATTTATTTATTAGTGTAATATTCATATTGTAAGTTAAGTTATCTGTTATGTTATTGGTATATATGTATTATTTACTCTAAGCTACTCTACTATCACTTTGTACTGAGCATCTAAATTGGTGGGTTTTTACATCATGAAGGAGAGCTAGCCCTCTTGGTAAGACTGGCCCTAGTAAAAGGGATTGATTTCACCTCGCGTTTATACATGGGAATATTCTAGCCTTCGAGGAGGGCTAGCCCTTCTGAGTTGACAACATGTATTTCGATATCTACTTTGCTAAAAGTCCTTAATCTTGCGAATAATATTGGCATTTAAGGTGGCTCGCTACTGTTTCTTGAAAGGTGGCAAAAATGCAAATTTCAATCTCGAAAAGTGCCCATGGATATTTCGGAAAACTTTATGTATAGTTAATGGCTAAAGTGTTTCATCTGTTGCTATGACAACAGTGACGTTTCAAAATGGCCGAAAATGAACATTTAATCTAATTTATTTCGCAAACGAGTCGGTGACCCCCGATTTTTTTTGAATTTAAACATTTCTTTTAGTTTAATTAATAAATAGGCAAATTTAAAAAAATTCTGTAGATCCAATATTTAAAAAAACTAAAAAAACATGATTTTTTTAGTGTAAAATAATTGGATCTACAGAATTTTTTTTTAATCTGCGTATTTATTAATTAAACTAAAAGAAATGTTTAAATACAAAGGAGAACACCGACTCGTTTGCGAAATAAATTAGATTAAATGTTCGTTTTCGGCCATTTTTAAACGTGACTGTTCTCATAGCAACAGATGAAACACTTTAGCCATTAATAGTATTTGATGCCCTGAAAGTTATTCTATACATAGCTTTAGTTTCAATCTTTTCCGAAATATCCATGGGCACTTTTCGAGATTGAAATTTGCATTTTTGCCACCTTTCAAGAAACAGTAGCGAGCCACCTTAAATGCCAATATTGGACTTTTAGCAAAGTAGATATCGAAATACATGTTGTCAACTCAGAAGGGCTAGCCCTCCTCGAAGGCTAGAATATTCCCATGTATAAACGCGAGGTGAAATCAATCCCTTTTACTAGGGCCAGCCTTACCAAGAGGGCTAGCTCTCCTTCATGATGTAAAAACCCACCAATTTAGATGCTCAGTACAAAGTGATAGTAGAGTAGCTTAGAGTAAATAATACATATATACCAATAACATAACAGATAACGTAACTTACAATATGAATATTACACTAATAAATAAATAAATACATGATATATTTATTATTCATAAACGAGACAACATTTTTTTAAGCTTTCAGCAATTATCACTCTCCGTTATCTAGCTACTCTTCCACAGTCTAGATATATGAGCACATAAAAATATATAATTTATAAAAATTATAAAAAATTATATATAGAAAATTTCCATAATCGCAAAATATCCTTCCAAATTCATTTCCTTTACCGAAGTTACCGAGCGTAAATGGCAATATTATTCGTAAGATTAGGGACCTTCAGCAAAGTAGGATATCGTCAATATGTTGGGACCTTGAGTCCGTTCGCTTGCCCCTCACCTATATATAGCTTACGGTGTTATGTATACTAGTTATATATTGTTGTCATTTTTATGTTGTTTGAGCTTGGTGGAAGTTTTTAAATAAAATTTAAAATTAATTGATTACAATATCCAAAGCTTGTTTTTTAAACACCAAAACGCTTCAGTATACTACTAAACGATTAAAGTGTCTGTTTTGAAATCAAACTTTAAGTAACAGCTCTCACGTCTTTGCTGAAGTTCACGCCGTCTTGAAGACGTAAAAATGCTCAGATATCTGCATGTTGTAAACAGAACGAAGACGATATACACCCTTGAAACTACAAAAAATGTCTTCTCTTCGTTTTGCAAGAATTATTTCAGTTGAAAGACGCCATGCCGCTATTAAGAGGCTTTAGACGGACTCAAATAATGATATCAAAGTAGGGTGTTGCGTAGGCAGTGTCAAAATACGAATTAAAAACACTAGAAGCTTGCTCTACCCGGCCGAAATAATGTGGAGGTCTAACATAAAGCTAAAGTCAAAGGCGTAAACGTGTATGAAACTAGAGTGATGTATAGAGAGTTGAGACTGAATTAATTATATATAAAAGTGCTATGCTGCTAATGCGAATCAAAAAAGCTTTACTCAAGTAAAACACAAAAAGCTGAAAAATCAAAAACACAAAAAGCTGTACTGCCGAAATTGTGAATAGAAGGTCTAACGTGTATGATTTACCAGGTATATTATAATAAGTCTAATGTATATGGTTTACCGGTGATCTATTCAGCGTTTACATCAAGTACTTAAATGTGCAGCCCTATAGTTTCTTTATGTCACAAAGGCGATGATACTGTATATTATGATATTACCCCCAAATACTTCTGTTCGCTTTCAAGGTAATTCATGGCACCTGCGTACCTTATTAATGAGTTACTGATGCTTTATGCTCCGCGACGCGTACTTAGATATGCATGCAGATGATATATATAAGATCTCATAATTCATGAGACGAAAACAAAGGAAATCAGCACCGAGATGGAGGTTTGGATACAAGACTGAGAAATTACATAAAATAAGCCAACTTTCACCACGAAATTAAGCTAACTTTCACCTCGGTTCTCAACAAACTTCTCGGTGTTTGGATATCCTGATGAAAACACTCTTCCTCGTGTGTTTCATATATTACATATACGATGCTACTTGTCACAACCCAATTCTAATTAAAAATCCTATCATGCTAGGGAATTTTCTGTTTGTGCTCCCACTCTTTGGTATCAACTTCCATTAGAAATTAAGAAAACTTCTGCTATAACTTTTTTTAAACGCAACCGTAAAACACATTTAGTTTTAAATTCCCTTAAACGCAAAGAGTGCATGCAGCATGTCTGTTTAGACGGACTGGGATGGTCATGCAGCGAAAGATGATTTGTATTACCTGCTGACATAGTTAATCCCATTGAGCTATAAAACTGTGTCTGAAAAAACAGAAAAATGTAAGGCATTCTTACCATTTACCGATGAGAAATTCGATGAGCGTCTGTCACGTTGTCTCCTCTTTTCCAAGCAGGTTGATTCGTGCTATAAGCAACTCTCAAATGAAATACAACACTGTCCTTGAGGCCGCTCGGAGTTTTGAAACGTCTCAACGAATCTTAATTTGAGGCGTAATTATACCTGTGCCTGCAGAACCACATGCAGGGCAAATACGGATGTGTTCAACAGCTCAATTTGCTTTGTTTTCTGTCGATATAGCATACGAATTGATTAAGGATGGGCACAGATGTGATACACAGTATATATACACAGATGTGATACACAGTGCGTATACATATACATGTATAATATAGATTATATCATTCAGTGTTCCATTCGAGATCCTATCACATCACTTGACGACATCATATCAGTTTGCGTATATAAGTGGTTGCTAAGAAGGCTAACCAGCCGAATGTCTTAGCGATAAAAATGAATTTTTATTCATTAAATTCAAGCCTTCAGGCTTATCAGAGCAATATCATGTAATATTGTGACTATAACACTAATAGTTATCTGACTTAGTATATTGGTCGCCAACTCTTGTGTGCACTCTTTATCTTTTGTGAACCGAATCATGCAGACACTGACACTGACACCCAAGCTTGCAGTGCGGCAATTTAGATGATACCGTAGAATCTCGAAAGTAACCGCCCCCCGAAAGTAGCCGCCCCTCTTAAAGTAACCGCCCCCCGAAAGTAGCCGCTTCCGATGTCTATAACTATTGTATAAATAAGTTGTAACATCTGTTTAACAATTTATTTTGAATGGCGTGGATTAAAACATGTATAAAACAGTAATATCAAAGACTCAGAAATTTCAGACAGTAATTATAAGTTTGTCTTTGTCATCGTTCAGACGTCCTCTTCCATTTCGGTATCTGAATATTCGATATCGAGTACGGTAAACAACTCTTATGTAATTTAATCAAAATAAAACAAAACTTTGAAACGTGCAAAATGTACAGTTGTGGTTAAAACTTGGCCGATGCTAAAAATAACAACCCGAAAGTAAGCGCCCTCCGAAAGTAACCGCCCATCCGAAAGTAGCCGCCCTTAGAGGTCACTAATTTCGAAAGTAGCCGCCACGGCTACTTTGGAGATTCTACGGTATTTTCATTGCTAAAATCGCCAACCAGTCGTCCAGTTGTTTGCATAACCGGGGCAGCCTGAGAAAGCTGTAGTTTTTTTTACTATACTCGCAATATTAAAATTCATATTATTTTTGTCATATTCTCCGGTTTAATCAAGTTCCTAACGCAACAAAATGTTTTACTAAGGGTATTTTCATAAATCGCTAACCAGTTGTTTCCATAACCGAGGAAGCTCACGTGGTGTTAGACTGTAACGAGTGCCTCCTGAGAAAGCTGTAGTTTTTTTTACTATACTCACAGCATTAAGATATTATTTTTGTCATATTCTTCGGTTTAATCAAGTTTCCAACACAACAAAATGTTTTACTTAGGGTATTTTCATAAATCGCTAACCAGTTGTTTCCATAACCGGGACAGTTCACGTGTATTACTCCTGAGAAAGATGTAGTTTTTTTTACTATACTCACAGCATTAAGATATTATTTTTGTCATATTCTTCGGTTTAATCAAGTTTCCAACGCAACAAAATGTTTTACTTAGGGTATTTTCATAAATCGCTAACCAGTTGTTTCCATAACCGGGACAGTTCACGTGGTGTTAGACTGTAACGAGTGCCTCCTGAGAAAGCTGTAGTTTTCTTGACTATACTCACAACATTAAGATATTATTTTTGTCATATTCGCCGGTTTAATCAAGTTACTAACGCAACAAAATGTTTTACTTAGGCTATTTTTATAAATCGCCAACCACCTGTTTACATAACCTTTAAGTTCGACTGGATTATGTTCGAAATTAAATAATTAAACGACCGAAACTACAATTAAGTTCGAGGCATGAAAAGTTATCGAAGTTTGCCCCAGTAGTTCACATCGCACAAACGGACATAATTATTTATAAAGGCTGTTATTTTGATCAGCAGGACATGTGAGTTGCTGGAAGTGAACGGCTCGCGAAACTT
The DNA here is from genome assembly GCA_035772405.1 of Chrysogorgia sp. JL179-B06. Lineage (NCBI taxonomy): Eukaryota > Metazoa > Cnidaria > Anthozoa > Scleralcyonacea > Chrysogorgiidae > Chrysogorgia > Chrysogorgia sp. JL179-B06. The sequence goes on along the minus strand of JAYKKM010000515.1, from coordinate 153,480 downwards.
GAACGCGTCTTCAGTAGAATTATATATGCGTGAAGCCACAGCGTTATAAATGACCCAACGCGACAAACGACTTTCCGGTGTTGCCGCAACATAAAATATACATACGTGATAGTCGTTTTGTTTATTAAAGTTTAATATATATATATATATATATATTTATAAAATAACATTTTGAAAACTTGCGCACTGATTGGCTAAGAGCCATGTTTATATAACTGTATGTAAACATGGATTTTTCCCGCCTTTTTTATAAAATGGACTGCAAGACGAACGTTTGCTAACAAACAGCTAAAATGTCGATAAATATGTTCTGTGACAGCCAACAAGAAGAAAAACGAGAAGATTGGATGCTTTTCTTCACAGTTAAGAGCGTTTATGTTCATTTGAGCAGCCAACGACGCTGTCTAGCGTGAGTAAAGAGAATGTATATTTTCATCATTTTAATAAAAGAGTCTTATTACTTATTTCCTCAGTGTTATTTTATAAAAGAAATAGAAAACATCTTTCCGTGTTTACATACAGTTATAGAAACACTCGTAAAAGTTTGGGAGAACTCGAAATAGCGTGGAAACACTCGCCCTGCGGGCTCGTGCTCCCACTAATTTTTCGTTCTCCCAAACTTCCCGACTCGTGTTTCTATAACTGTATGTAAACACGGAAAATGTTTTCTATTTCTTAATTATATATGCTCGATGCGTTGTATGGCAGAGCGTGATACTATATTGTAAGAAATCAAAGACAAGACATGCTTTTCTGTAACTCTGAGTTTCACGCTGATGCGATCTTCAGACAGACTTTATTAATAAATAATAAGTAATAAAGTCTGTCTGAAGATCGCATCAGCGTGAAACTCAGAGTTACAGAAAAGCATGTCTTGTCTTTGATTTCTTACAATATAGTATATTATTATACATATATATATATATATATATATATATATATATATATATATATATATATATATATATATATATATATATATATATATATATATATATATATATATATATATATATATATATATATATATATATTTTTTTTTAAATAGTGACTTTGTCGTGGTGACAAATTTGAATATCGCTTTATAAAACGTACTAACCATGGTGATTGGTAATAAGTTCAGAACGTTCTGAAAACTAAACTGCTTATTTATAAACACATTTACCAAAATCTAATAATGGCGTAATATTGTAGCAAAGGATGAGAAAGAGAAATTAGTTCTTAGTCTTGTTCTTTGCAAATTCCTCGTACCTAGAAGAACTGTTTAAAGATTTGTCAAATAAATAGACTTAAAATAAAATCTTTAAAGAGTTCTTCTAAGAACTCATTTTTCTTTCTCATCCTTTGCTCCAACATTACACGATTACTAGATTTTGGTAAATGTGTTTATAAATAAGCAGTTTAGTTTTCAGAACGTTCTGAACTTATTACCAATCACCATGGTCCCGTACGTTTTATAAAGCGATATTCATAAAAAATATTATTAATAAAAAAAATAATTAAAAATATTAAAATATAGAGTAAGGCCAATGGCAATGTATGTTTCAGCCTGTTTTGCATGAAGCATGCGCAGTTATTGCTTGGAAAACCATCATGACGGCTCTCGGTATGAGTGCCGGCGATATCGCGTCTTCGGTTACGATCTGCCTCTGTAGATCGTGCTATATTTTCCAAGTATATACTGGAATGTTCCTCTTAACACTCGAAACGTTTTTTTGAACCGAACATCCGAGTATGTTTGCCAAACATGCTGAAACCCGTTGATATTTAGCAGAGTTGTAAGAACACAACATTTTAACATACACAATCGTGGGTTATGTAAAGACATGAGTAGATTCCGAATTATACTGACAACGCCTTGTTCGCGAATTCTGAAGCAAACATTGTTTGTCGAACATTCATCCTTCGCACCCATTTTCCAAATTTCCTTCGACCTTCGGCTGACCCAAAAAATTGATTCTTGTTCTGAATTCGGTTCGACGGGATTAACTTCGACGTTTGACCCAACTCACTTGGCTCGACCTAAATTGCGATTTAGTTCGTCTAGTGGGAAGTACGTCGTATGACCGCGAGAATTCTTCAAATAACCTTGCTTGGCAAACTTAATTTCGCAATGATAGGGATCGAAGTATCGGGTTTTATGGGTTTTACGATGAAAGAATCTGGAGTGATTAATATCTGAGGAATCAATTTTAGATTAGAATAGATTAAGTGCTTGGTCGGTAAACTCTCTTCTGTACTCGAGTGGTAGCATCGACAAGCGGGTCAGGCGTTGCTTGAAATTGGTGTCTTTGGGATATCCAAGTAGAAGTTTCGTTGCTGGCCGCGCTGCACGTTCTCGATTTGCATTTTTTGTTCAAACACATATGGTCAGTGGCGGAAATTGTGGTGGGGTGGAGGGCAACCGCCCCACCACCTATCGTCAAATCGCTAATTTGTCGGAAAATTTCACTTTTTGTCGGAATTTCGGAAATACTTAAGGAATATATCGAAAATGGTAAAAAATGTTACAGAAGCAACTTATAAATACTTATAAATATCTCAAGTTGTTTTTTGCAACATCGCAGCGATCTGGCGTACCCATGCAGACCCATCCATACGTGGCAGATGTTTGCAATTGGGAAACTGGGACTAGCGCTCATAGCGCTCGAACAGGAGCCATCTTTTAACCAGCTGTTGTGGTCTAGTGGTTACCACATGTCATGTCTATGAGCTGGTAGACACAGGTTCAAATCCTGTGTCGGACTATCACTCAGGGTCTTAACAATAATTGAGGAGAAAGGGCTGCCTTTGCAATAAGACCAGCAAATGGTAAGATTTTCAGGTCTTCTCGGCTAACGACTTTAAATCGTACGCCCTCTAATAAACTAAACTAAATATAAACTTGTTACGATAGTACGACTGCAAACCAAACCAATAAACGTTGAAATAGCGATCGAAGTCGTCGAAATATGTCGAAAAGTCAAAAAAGAGTGAAGATTGAATGCCTGTCCTGCAACAGAGTATTCGACAGTGATTACAGACGCAAAAAAGTTGGTTACGTAGTGAATAAACTTGTCGGAAATTTAAGAGGCTTTGCCCCACCACCGAAAAAGGCGAATTTCCGCCACTGCATATCGTGACCATACCTCGCTATCAGTGTGATTTCTTCAACATGCCTAGATCAGAATTTGAAATGAGGGTGACTGTTTCAAGGGAAGCGGGGAATTCATTTCGTATAAGATCGTTCAACTTTTGCAACTTTTTTAGATATATTTAATACCCTATAGCTACGGGTTGACGTGTTAAATTTCGTATTCAAGGGCGCCATGAGTTTTGACATGTTATTTTGTAGATATTCAGAATACAGTCAGCAAATTATGCCATCGTTGACTTATATTGGATATAATTTGGCATATCACCTTTGAAAACTGACGAAGAAGGAGAGGCTAGACGATCCCTGAGACGCTACGGTCGTTTAGCCATGTCTCAGATACTCCAACCACAGAAAATGATTTTTTCAAATTTGATAACATGAGATTATATTTATCAAAATTACCGAGCAAACTGAATCAAAGAAAAACTAACGCCATATGCTCCCCAAGTTTGTATTGAGTTCGTCTTCAACCATATAATTACCAACTGGAGTGCGGAATGAAAAATTGGACTCTGGGTTAAGATAAGTAGAATTACTTCAGGTTGATTAATAGGATTAAAAAATAATTCCAGACGGTCTGATTAAGTTAAGAGCATCGTGAGATTGTTCAAAAATTAACATGGTGAAAGAGCTATCAATTAAATTATATAAAACGGAAGAGCTGATAGATCATTCTCATTGAAAGCCACTTGTAGAAAAGTAAGATGATAAATTACTCAACTTAACGTTTATGAGATCCTTTCACGTTGAGTAAGTACATCCAGGCGTTTTGGCTTGGTCTGGAATCTTCTGTTTTTCTCTTAAGATACATTATGCAGGGTTAGGTAAACCGTTTCTTTAGGACGACCAGGCAGGAAGCGTAATCTAATTATAAATATCAAAGCATATTATTTTCATAAAAGCCATTGAGTCGGACACGAGAGTAAAATCATAATATTTAATAAAGTTCTAACGTTTCGTTGTTATTGTCACAACATCTTCAGTGAATAATTTGCATGAGTGCAATGAGAGTAAATATATAATTACAGAGTTGTCATAAAATATGCATGCAATAACCAATCAGAGAGAGTTACTATAATAAATGTGACATACAAAAAGTAAGATTATAAAAGAAAGAGTGGCACAGAACCAATATCGCCATTTAGAGAATGGTTAACCAAGCTTACAAGGTGTTGAGAATAAAGGAAATGATCACCAGAGATGAACTGATGTTTTTAAAACAATTTCTCTCAACTATAGTACTATAGAGTACGAAACAATTTCTTTCAACTAAACTCTTGGAGTGACTGTTGACCAGTATTTGTCTTCGAGGGGTAATACTGAAAACATTTGCAAGAAAATAGTATCAGGAATATCAGCTCTTCGTCGAATAAAATAATTTGTTGAGAAAGATACGCTTGTTTCTGTATATAATTCTATTGTTCGTCCATACTTTACTTATTGCTGTGAAGTATGGGATGTGTTTGGTGAAACAGAATCAAAACGCCTCCAAAAGCTCCAAAATAGAGCTGCTCGAATCATAATGAATATGAGCAATGATGTAGATCATCTTGTTGCTTTAAATGCTTTAGACTGGAAGCCACTTAAAACGGAAAGAATAAAGGCCAAGTCAAAACTGATGTTTAAATTGTTGAATAAAATGGGTCCTAAATGAAATCACTGACTGATTTATTTACTTTCAAAAGGGAAATGACAAATTATGAACTTTGAGATATTGAAAGTAATCTTTGCTCACCAAACCTAACGACGTCGGAAGTTTATAAAATATTATGCAACATTAACCCAAACAAAGCAAGTGGTCCTGACAACTTACCCGGCAGAATATTTAAAGTGGTTTCAACAGAAATACCGTAGAATCTCGCTTATAAGCCCTGGGCTTGTACAACTTCATAAGGGGTTTTGAGTAGGCTTATAACCGGGGGGCTTATAACCGGGAGACCTATCTCGTTGCTTTGCGTCCTTTCAAAAGTCTTTGAGAGATGTGTTTTTAACCAATGTTACTCGTTTCTACTACCCCACTCCCAGTTTCACCACTTACAACGTGGATTTTTAAAAGACAGGTCAACAATAACACAACTTCTACAGATATGTCATGATATTATTCTCCAATCTTTGTCAAATGGTTACGAAGTAGACGCCTGCATTTTTCTCGATTTCTCTAAAGCTTTCGACAAAGTTTCCCACAGATAAAAGGTAAATTGAACGACTGGTTTAAAAATTACTTAACACGAAGAAAACAGCGTGTGGTCATAAATGGAATTTGTTGGATGTATTATGCGGTATACCCTGAAACAGAGCACTTGGGAATCTCATCTCTCACCGGAAAGAAACGCACTAACCCTCCTGCCACTAACATTCTTTCAGAGTTGCCTGCGGAGGAGGCTAACCATGACACTGGTCACCCTATCTCATTTGACGATTTTAAAATAATTTCTTCTTGCTCTTTTGACTCTGAACTTCTTCTATACGCGAAAGCTTACTCATTCGCAATCTTAAACCTTGATTAGCAAAATTTATGTGCTGATCACTCTTAAAGCGTTAAATCATTTTTTGTAATTTGGCTCATACGTCAAGCACTTTTATTATATAAAGTAGTGTGATTATCGAGTTATAATGGCATGAGAGATGCGTGTAAAACACGAGGCGATAGCCGAGTGTTTTGCTAGCTTCTCGAGTGCCATTATAACTCGATAATCACCGCAAGACAAAGTTTTCTATTTCTTTTATAAAATAACACCATTAAATTAACAACAAAGCCATGAAAATGCAGATTTACCTGTTATAAGAGGCGTTACTATGTACGTTGCTAGGTAGCCTTTGTTGAAAACACGTTGGCGATTTTAGCGATGAAAATGTACTCAACGTTGCAGTTAAAACATTGTGTTGTGTTAGTACCTTGATTATCTTTGACTTCCTTTTGTGATTTAAACTACTTAATATCCGTCAAAAACGACAAAATCTACGTGAGGAATCACGTCATCTTATGCTTTATTGAGTTATAATGACACGGTTTTTTAGCTCAGTAACCAATCAGAGAGCGTGTTGTCGCTCATTTACTTCCGGTTATTTTATAATGATTTTTCCACAACTAATAAAAGTGATAATCTCACATGTGTGATTATTTGTGGTAATCGCACATGTGGCGATTATCGCTGATACAGCACTACAGTTTAAAGCTGTTTTTTCTAAGCAATTGGACATTTTTTATATAATAAACAGAAAAATACATGGATGCTTGGAAATATGAAATTTATTTCACTCGTTCGCTGCACTCACTCGTTCGATATCCTGGTCAACACTCAAAATAAATTTCATATTTCCGCACATCCATGTATTATTCTCTACTTGGCTGTATATTTGAGGCGATGACCACATATCATATATATTTTGATGCACTAATAGTGGTGCAATGCGAGGTTTTTACGAGGCGATACTGGATAACCGTATTGCGACCTAAGTAACCGGTACATCGAGTTTGTCTTTTTCCATCCATTTTATCAACATCGCTGAGTTATCTGTCAACTGACTCCTCTGGTCCACCGCACGAATATGTCACTTTGGGGAAACATGACCAATATTTGACTAGTTTACAACATCATGATACATTAAATGTATGGCTCTACTCATCTTTAATTGGAACTTCATCTTTAAGGTTTAAGAGTCCATACAGTGTTTATTGTGGGGACCCTTTGTCTAATTTGGGTTTCAATCATTTTGATGTTCGGAGCACCACCTAAAAGAATACCATCATTTCTTGAATGAGAATGGGATCTTTTTTATGATATATGAACAAGGAGGTGGTAACCCATCCAGTTAGTGTACCAGAGGTACGGTGCTTAACTTTGCAAAGTCAAGCAGCGGTCACTGACCACTATATTATACCGGTCCGGTATCAAATGGAAGGATGGATAGAGGAATAGATGAGGAATGGAGCCTGGAGGGATGGATGGAGGGATAAATAGATAGATGGATGGAGGAATGAAAGGATGAAAAGAGAAATGGAGGGAAGAATGGATGAAGGAATGTATGGATGGATAAATAGATAGATGGATGGATGGAGAAATGGAAGGATGGATGAATGGATGGTGGATGGAATGGATGGTGGGATAGAGGTGAGATGGAGGAATGGATAGTGGGATGGATGGTGGGATGGAGGAATGGATGGTGGGATGGGTGAGTGGATAGTGGGATGGAGGAATGGATGGTGGGATGGAGGACTTGAGGGATTGAGCAATGGATGGATGAAGGAATGAAGGGATGGATGGAGGAGTGGAGGGATGGATAGTGGGATGGAGGAATGGATAGTGGGATGGATGGTGGGATGGTGGGATGGAGGAATGGATGGTGGGATGGAGGAATGGATGGTGGGATAGAGGAATGGATGGTGGGATGGAGGAATGGATGGTGGGATGGTGGGATGGATGGTGGGATGGAGGAATGGATGGTGGGATGGATGAGTGGATAGTGGGATGGAGGAATGGATGGTGGGATGGAGGACTTGAGGGATTGAGCAATGGATGGATGAAGGAATGAAGGGATGGATGGAGGAGTGGAGGGAGGAGTGGAGGGTAGATGGGGGAATGGAGGAATGAATGGAGGAATGGATGGAGGTGTGGCTGGAGGAATGGAGGGATGGATGAATGGATGGAGGTGTGGAGGGATGGATGGAGAAGTGGACAGATTGATGGATGGAAGAATGGAGGGAGGAATAGAGGGATGGATGGAGGAGTGGAGGGATGGATGGAGGAGAAATGGATGGATGAATGGATGTGAATAGGAGAAAGAAAATTATATATATACAGGTACCTTTTTCGCCACAAGTTCATCTGCAAACAATCTAACAACTTCATCAAAAGCTTCAGATTCACCAGAACCTTCTTTAATCATCTCTTGACACTTCTCAACAAATCTGAGAATAGAGAGTGAAGCACTAAGCAATAAGAGTTGAGTTTCACACTTGTAATCCAAGCTTCACATTGTTTCATGATACATACCTGTCATATGTTGTCTTTTTGGCAGATGGCTCCCACAGTGAAATTGGTTCTAGCTCATATTTAGAGAAAAACTTTCTGTGGAAATGGAGTAAGGTGGTGAAAAATTATATTAAATTATTATTTTATGATTATATGACAATAAGGACAAAAACATGAAAGGTACTGTACTGATAGTACATATTCCATTTAAAGTGCCCCTAACCTCAACATTTTTTATTGTCTTATTTGGAAGAACTTTTAAAATGATAAAGTAACTTCTTTTGAAGATTTTCGTTTCTTTGCTTTCTTTTTGAGATATATCAGTTTGTATGATTTCCAAATGTCCGGAATTTACGTCACACATGTATAAGGACTTATTGGAGAAATATGTGTATCTCTTTCATTCTCAAACGAAATCCTTTAAAATCAAGAAGTTTGGTGTTGTGGAAGAAACACACATACGTGTTATTCACACTTTAGTGTTTTTATTTGATGAGCGCAAAGATATATAACATTCTCTGATAACTCATTATGCATGTGTGACGTAAATTCCGGACAAACAAACTGATATATCTCAAAACGAAAGCGAAGAAACGAAAATCTTCAAAAGAAGTTACTTTATCATTTTAAAAGTTCTTCCAAATAAGACAATAAAAAATATTGAGGTTAGGGGCACTTTAAAGGAACAGTAAAATACATTGCCCTGAAGAGCTAATATGTTGCCCTGATGAGCAAATACATGTACATAGTTATCACGGACGAGAGGTACTAAATAGTAAAAACTCTAAATTGTTGGTACTGCGTACTGCCAAAATAATAAATAGGAGATCTAATAGTTCAAGCAAAGGCCCTTCATCTGAGAGTAAAGTGAAATAATGAGTATTAAACTATTATGCTAAAAACAATCATGTGACAAAAATCAGCCAAGCAGATATGTTAAACAATAAGAAATAATTAGTGAGATGCAATCTTTTATTTTTAGTGTTATGAAAAATATGAAAATGTAGCAGCGATCATGCCAACTTGCTTCTGACGAACCTTCGTATTGTGTCTTCAGCATAGACTATCTTCTTAACACGTCCAGGCTCTGATTCTCTACTCAGATCAGCTTCGACTAATGGAGGAAAGGCAACCACCACATCATACCAAACAGGCTTTTCTTTTAAAACCCCAGACTTTAACAAATCTCGTACTCTAAACATAAATATAAAAATCATAATTGTCTAGCCAGTCTGGAAAGCCTTGGGTAATATTTGAAAAATACCCCAAATTCCTATTGTTAACAACAAACGTTTCTTTTCTGACCATTTTTGGGTTAACCTTACTATCCAGCTATAGCTACAGCCTATACCTGTAATGCATGGATCAATTCTTCCTGTAACCATCCATTGCAAATTGCAAATTGCAAATTCCCCCCACCCCGGGGGCAAGCCTGAAACAATACAAAAACACACGAGTTTTAACACCAAAAACACACGAGTTTTAACACCATGGCTCATTTCTGTTGCTGCTTCCTTTGAGTTCCAGTTCGTTTCGCTCTTTCATCCCCCCTAGTACGTCGATTTCAGCAACTTTTTTTCGTCGCCATTTTGAATACGCATACTTTACTTTAGTTACCAGACTTCCAAGGCGGGGCCCTTTTCCCCTCCCTATACCCCCAGGCAAAAAATAATAAAACAATTCCCCACCCCCGGATTTGATTTTCTGCATTGTCCCCGCAGTTGCCCGAGGGGGGCTGGTTACAGGAAGAATTGATCCATGCATAACATCTACCTAGCAGCCAGCAGTGGTACAACCACAGGGTGGCCCCATGGGCCCAAAGCATTTGGTGAAGTGACATCATTATTAAGCTGCAGGAGGGTTTGGGTTTCTTATCGACCCCACAGGTAGGGTGCCCAAGTCATTATAGCCCACGGGCCCCTTGATGCTTAGTTGCATAACTGCCGGCCAGACTGGAAAGCTTGTACAGAAATATCTGTGGCACAAATTATCCAAAGCACCATACGGCATACAGACTACAGTTGCATGGTGCTTTGGATAATTTGGTTACGAAAGTACTTTATTTGGTTGCGAAGTTGGGTTAGTGTAGGGTGCCGTGGTCATATCCTAGAACGGTCCCTTATGTCATGGCATATATATATAGGCTTAGCTAGTCCAACCCTGCTTCCTATCTTAATCTATAGCCATAGGCGCCAAATAGTCAAATAGAGCTCGAAAACTCCCCACTCTCTAGTTTACTGCGCCAATTCTTCGAATATTTTAATAAGTGTGAATTCGATATAACGACCAAAAATCAATACCTCGATAAAACAGATCCCTTCAAATGCCGAGAGCTCGCCATTCTCCGCTAATTTCTGGAAATAAAACAATTTATTTTCAACACATGAATGCCGCCATCTTGGTTTCTTCACTCGTTGGTTCCCAGTACTTTGAAATTCCAAACGCGCGCGTGTGCTTCAAAATTCCAAACTTCCCAGAAATAATAACGAAACGATTTCAGGAATTTGTCGAGTTTATATTTCAAAACAGTTATAGTGGAAGATATCAAAACATAGTTTTCAAAGTTTACAAAGAAAAAACTGGTTGGAAAAGAAGAGCTGTTTAGCCTGCTTTGACTTTCAAAGCACGAGTTGTTCGAAAAACATGCATATTTATTTTGTGACGTAACATAATTGAATTAGAACCTTCTCGTCGTCGAAGTTCCAAGAACATTGAAATGGCTTTCCACGGGCTTCGAAATTCTTAACATCCGCAGACTATGTGGGAAGACGTGGACGATTTGCTTTGTAAAATTAATAAAGAAGATGAAGAAATCGAGAAAATGCTGCCGTGGTTTTACGAAACAGTCAAATGCTTTAAACAGGTTAAACAAGGTCTGTGGATTTTAATTGAGATACAAGATAGTGGCGGATCTAGGATTTTGAAAGGGGGTTCCAAGCTCAGTCCTATAACAATAATAATAAAAGACGTATTAGGAGCATTATACAATAGTCTCAATACTCTTACAACAATATATTCTTAATTTTACTTATAAAACTAATCACAGTTTCATTATAAGATAAAGCCTACTACATATATTACCACTATGAACAAAAAACTATTAAATTTAAAAAAGAAAAGTCAGTTAACTGCTGACTTGCTTTTAAATGTTCAGGGAACATTTAATCGCTATAACGGACGTCTCTCAAAACCATGCGTTTACTTTGTAATAACATGGTCACCGAGGGAATAAACAATGCAGTTTTGTGAAATCTCTTTGTCGAACTGGTTCAGTGAACGTGTGCATAAATTTGGTTTGCAAATACACGTTGGTATTTTTTAGTCGGAGTTGTTGATGGCGGATGTTCGCTTTTCCTTCGTCAGTGACAAAGAAGTTGCCGAAGCAAGGGAGAAACGAGTTCCTTTAGGCACTCAAAGACATGGCAGAGGCAAGGAATATAATGAGTTCCGCGATTTTAGACAAGAGAGCGAAGAGTTTACTTGTGTGCCAAGTATCGACGACGTGACGGTCAAAGAAGTGAACTATTGTAATAAGTAAAACGATAAATATATTAAAAGTTTGTGTGTAATTCGTTCTTTGAGGCATATTTTTAATGAATATTGGATGAGGGATATTTAGTTCTAAACGACCCTCATGAATATATTGATGAGGGATGTTTAGAACTAAATATCCCTCCTCCAATATTCATGAGGTAAATACGAGTAATCGTTGTTATTAACCTAAGAAGTGCAAACCAAATAATTTATTTCATCACTCCTTGCTCTCAGACGCCATGGTTTACTTGGATTTCGAGATGCCATCGGCAATTAATAAACGGTTCAGCTTCGTCGATTGGACATCATAGTGGTCAACTGCAAACTACAGTCAGTGGCGGATCCAGCATTTTGAAAAGGGTGGTTCTTCCAAGTTCAGTTCTAAGGACGACACATTTATAGTGGTTGTTTTATTGAATTTTGGGTCTCTAAAACAGCATTTCCTGCATTTCGAAGGCACTTTTGAGCGAAAAGAACATGAGTGTAAAGAACATGCTCGGCTTAAAAAAGGGGGTACTATGGAACCCTCGGAACCCCGCTGGATCCGCCACGATATTCATGCTTCACGGCGCGCCGTGGGGGGCAAAGAGGGACTGGGCTTCACGGCGCGCCGTGGGGGGCAAAGAGGGACTGGAACTGGACTAGAAATGCAATTGATATATGTAGTAGTATATATGAGAAGGGTTTCAATCGGTAACCCTCGCTAACTATAATTATTCAAGGCCGCAAAGAGGCTTCAGCCCACCCCCCATCCCACTTTTTTGCCAAAAAATATAGAGAGCTTTAAATTAAAAAGTTAAAGAATCTGACTTCCATACTTCGTGACAGCTAGCCGTTAATAGGTTTAGTTATTTCAACAGCCATCCATAGCCTACATATGTACGCAGTGTTTATAAAAGCATATATTGTTAAGTTAGAATCTGTACTTAGAAAAACCAATTGTTGTTTAGCTTTTGGATTGCTTACGTTATTTGCAAAAAGATATTAAGATATTTTAGTTGCAAAAACGCTGTGCCAAAATTATTCTAAATGCACATCAGCAACATATATAGCAGTATAGATCTATTTAGTAATACTCTTGGATGGGTGACTTACTACATATTGAGGCTGATATTAACTCTTTCTTGTCCGGCTGAAAAACATAGTAAAAAAGTCGTAGCTGGGTTGCCACGACTGTTATTCAAACTTTTCCAAAGAGTAGCTATCAAGATCTAATCTTTATCTTCTAGAACCTGTTAAGGAGATTATAAGAAAGTCTGAGTACGCACCGATAAGGAAAGATCATGTGATCATACGGCAGGGTGAGGTAGGAGACTGGTAAGTATATTTATGTTGCATTACAAGTTAATCAAGAAGAAAGAGGAAATGTGGAAGAGAATAAGAACATGGTCATGTAACATAGATAGAGCTTAGAGGAACGGATGGATCAGAAGGTAGATGGTAGGATATAGACGGACGGAAGATGATAGGAAGGAAGATGGTAGTTATAGGAAGGAAGATGGTAGGAAGGAAGGAAGGAGGGAAGGAAGGAAGGAGGGAAGATGGTAGGAAGGAAGATGGTAGGAAGGAAAGGAAGGAAGGGAAGGAAGGAAGATGGTATAGGAAGGAAGGAAGGAAGGAAGGAAGGAAGGAAGGAAGGAAGGAAGGAAGGAAGGAAGGAAGGAAGGAAGGAAGGAAGGAAGGAAGGAAGGAAGGAAGGAAGGAAGGAAGGAAGGAAGGAAGGAAGGAAGGAAGGAAGGAAGGAAGGAAGGAAGGAAGGAAGGAAGGAAGGAAGGTAGGAAGGACGGAAGGAAGGAAGGTAGGAAGGACGGAGGTTGGATAAACGAAAGATACTTTTCTTCTTTTAGTTGCTATATCATTTTACGAGGAACTGTGACAGTGTACGCAAGACGAACGGAGGACATAGATCACTTGATATTAGAGGAGCCAGCGACTCGCGTGACCGTCGTCAAAACTCACAAAGATCGCGCAAAGTTTGGAGCCGAGGTGAGCGTGCTGAGAGGCGGCGATAAATTTGGTGATCTGTGTTTTTACAAGTCAAACGGCGAACGAAATGCGACAGTGATAGCCGACGATAACCTTTACCTTCTGGTGGTCGACAAACACGTGTACCAAACCAATTTGGCCGAGCAATTTGTGGACATGAAAGATCAGCTACGTTTTATGGAAACTTCACAATTATTCAAACGTTTTCCTTACGACTATCGTATAACATTGTTGGAAAAAATGAGTGCGAGACGAATAAACTACGGGTGTAGCCTGGTGCGTCAAGGTGACCCAGTCATGAGTATTTTCATAGTGTGCAGAGGAGAGGCCTTGTTGAAGGTTAACCCAACGAAACTGAGCCAACAGTACCAACTGCAAGCCAGCGGGGACACACCGAGCGTTCAACCACGACCATTGACCGTCATCCAACGAAGGCGTGAGATTCTCAGAAACGGATACGCCGCCGGCGAGAAATTGCTAAAACAACAAAATATCACCATAGCAACCGTCGGTCCAAACGAGATCATCGGTGACGTGGAATTCATGTTGAACCTCGCAACACATCACGTGACGGCAACGTGCAACTCGTCCATGCTCGTCATGGAAATGGAAATGACGGAATTGCATCGGCTGATTTTAAAACGTGACGTCGGAATGACCGATTACCTTCACGCGAGTGTCTTGCCGAAACTGAACGGAAGAGCGAACCGCTGTACGGACGTGCCGCAGTACCGTGACCTTTACAAAATGGGGCTTAAAGTTCTTAAGCTTAAACAGGCAAATGCCCAAGGGAATAACAGAGGTGAAGGATCTCGCAAGTCAACTTTGGTGAAAGTGTCAAACCTAATAAAGCTGAGTAAGAAACTTGCAGTAATGGAGAAGGTTAAACCAAAAGCCGCGCCGGAAGTGAGGTCTGGATCGATTGTGAGTGCTTTGAAGAAAACCGTAACGGTTGCCTTAGAGATAGCTGGCGGAAATAGAACAACGAACAAGTTAGTGGACTTGACAAAAAAACTGCAAGAGGGCCTGGAAACCACGGGTCAGGATGACGTCACTGGAACAAGGTTAGATGTACAATAACACAATATAACATACCCATATACCATACACATATATACCTGCATATCACACTCACACCATATTATACCATACCATACCATGTACGATACCATACCATACACCATATCATACCATATAGTTAACTCTACCTCACGGTACTGTATAATATCTCGCTGTATCATATTGTCCTCCCTTTGTCCAATTATCTCTGTTTCATCTTGACAAACATTCATTATCTGCTTTTCAGAACTAACAAAGGAAAAACTAGAAAAGAAGGCCAAGTTCAGGTTTGTTTAAAAACTCAAATAATATCCTAGAATAAGTCTGTCAATCTAAATTACAAATTTTGACACGCTAGAAGACTAGTTGCTTAGAATTGCGTCGAGCAATGCGTAAAGCAATGCACTTTTAACAACCCATGACCGACCTGGCAATAGATAGCCAATTCTCTAATTCGTGTGTATCTTTTTTATTATTACCTTAGGAAAAAGGAAAGAAGCAATTCACAGTTAAAGAGTATCGAGTGTTGAAGAAAAAAATGCAGGCTGCAGGAAAGACGATTCGACCCTCAGATTAAAGAGATCATTGAAAAACCGAAATGTCTTCAAAACCGATTTGGTTCACATTAATAAGCGAGTCTCACGCATATAGGGCATTGCGCGCTCAGGCAGACATTTTACGGTACTTTATATGGTATTTGCCTTTACGCATCCACATTTTTATTTTCATTAATCGTTGCCATTTTCGCGACACAGGTCCAACGTCGCCAACTGATTCTTGTAATGGTGCTCATAAAACTGGTGATCCGTAAACGTTTAAATCGTCTTCTAAACGTAACGTTGCGCGGTTAAATCTGAATCATATTCTATTTTATTTTATTTTAGCTTCACCATCGCAGTATTAACTACCGTAGAATCTCGATAGTAACCGCCCCCTCGAAAGTAGCCGCTTGCAATATTTTTTTGTTGCAATATATTTTTTAAAGAAAAACTCAAAACTGAAGATTTCTGTTATGAAAGAAAAATCAATTAATAAATGAAACAAACAACTTTAGAAGCGTTGTGCGATAATTAAAAGAGTGGTCCGAATAAAATGCACACTGCACCTTGGCTGATGGATGGATTCTCCGTCGATATTCGACGTTGAGGGAACCATGCAGCTAACATTCCACAAATTTGTAGATCCATAGATATTCGCAGTTCAATATGGTCGCGAACAGGGATGGTATTCCCACTATGCCACTGCCGATACAAAAACTAGCCGCCCTCAGACACCACCATAGTCAATCGAGATATGGTCTGGAAACTCGGCAAACTTCAAAGCGACTATAATGAGCTACGTTTTGATGTTGCACCGTACCTTACACCGTGCACATCCTTTGTTTTAGGTTTATTAATATTTAAACAACACGGTTGAGCGATTAAACCCAAACGATTCTATTGGATGGTTGCTTCATTATACTAAAATACAATAGGTTCAGTGACCGTGCACCGTGCACAAAATTGCATAAAGACGAACAAAAAGATAGAACAAAGACTTTAGCTGAGTTTCCAGACCATATCTCGATTGACTGGTTGTAAAACATGGACTGGACTGGACTGGACTGGACTGATAAAACATGGACTGATAAAACATGTAACGTTATAGCTGTATTCGTATGATGTCTACATTAACAAATAATCGCTAACCCCAAAACAACAATGTTTTATCAGTCCATGTTTTATCAGTCCATGTTTTATCAGTTCATGTTTTACCAGTCCATGTTTTACCAGTCCATGTTTTATCAGTCCAGTCCAGTCCAGTACAGTCCATGTTTTACAACATGCCCGATTGACTATGACACCACTAATTCCGAAAGTAGCCGCCCCCGGTTACTTTCGAGATTCTACGGTATCTTATCACATCTCATCTTAGCCAAATTCAACCCAACCCTACAATCAGCCAGAGACAAAAGTTCTAACAGGTGAATTTCTTTAATTACTTAATTAAAGTTATTATTCAAACATTCTATCACAAGAAAGATCAATATAATAGGAGATACATTCATAGCATGGGGGATAATAAATAAACAAATAAATAATTTTAAAAGATACAGTTTCTACAACTACCTAAGCTTTACAAGATAAACAAAATTGAACCAATTTAACTTAGCTGGTTTTGTTCCGATATCCAGAGCGTCTCCACACCATTTCGTTTACATGAAATAATTCATGTAAATTTACAACAATAATTATACTGTATAAATACATGTATTACAAGGAAATGGAACCAAAGTCTATACTTCGAGAAAGCCTTAGTAAATAAGTGTTTTGTTGAAGCAGATAGATCAAGCACATTTAGCATGTGCAACGTAAAATATTTCGGGTAAATTTTTTAACATGCCAGGCATAAACTATGAAGCCAGACATAATCATCGACTGTTTTTAATAGTTGGATATAGTATGAAAACGGGAAATAAGGGAACTTCAAATTATTTTTTTATTACCGTGAGAAACCCAGGCTCTTATCTCCGCTCCCCGCCCGCGGAATCCTAGGCACTCCTGCAATTTGATTGGCTGCCTGAGCGGGCGGATTTATGGCGATATCTGACCACGGTCACGGAGTCCTAAATGCTAAAAAATGTTATCGTGATTTTGCTTAATTTTTAACTGGAAAATGGAAAACGAACACATAATTTGATTCAATTAAGCTGGAAAAAACATTATTATTATACAAGAACTAAGATTTTTGGGTTTGTTTTCCTTTCCTTATCCAAATAGACCGCATCAAAACTAGCCTTTATGGCCTCGTTTGTGTGTTAGCAATTCAAATGAATCTTTGCTTCCTAACGAGGTTGTATAGGCTAATTTCTATGCGCACAAAAGAATATTCAAAATGGCAGCCATTATGAGGTATATAATATAGTTTTAGTGAACTCAAGTCTTTCAACCGTTTTGCTCGGTCCGTATAGAAAAATATTTGCCCTCGGTATTATAAACGACCTCGGCCTATGTCCTCGGGCAGTTTCTCAAATATCTATACGGTCTTCCCATCCGTTTTAAAGTGTTTATGAAACGAAAATGAAGTTTACGTTATTTAAACGAACTCCTAAAATAACGAGGAGTGGTAATTTAGAGCTCTTTCATATCTCACGTCGTTCTCGAGATATTTAGACTTATGTGATACCGACGTCAGGAGGTTTGCAAATTTTCAGAAAATCAAGTAATTAGAAATTGAGTAAATTAACTTGGCTATTTTGGTGTAATGATGTTAAGTTTCACGAAGTATCGTAATGTGCAAAGTTTCAAGTGATTTTGTCGAATAATCTCAAAGATATACGTGATTTTCTAAAAACGTTTGTAAAATCATTGAAAATTCAAAAGAAATTAATATTTAAATCAGCATTTCAACCCAGGATAAAACATTGATTAATAAAACATCAATGTTTTATCAAAGTTAACTTGCTCAAATTGAGCTTTTTCGGAGTTAAAATAATTTGTTTGTACCGTTTCTACAACTTCCAAACAAAATATGTATTATATATTCTATTCATTTTACAAGTTCGTTAAAACATTCGCGGTCGATGTTTATGGGCAGTTACAACGGCTCGCAATTGTAACTGTCGATAAACATCGGCTGCTCATGTTTTAACTACTACTTAAAGATGCTGATTAAATATTAATTGCTTTTGAATATTCTTCATGAATTATTAATGACTTTTACAACACAGGATAAAACATTGATTAATAAAACATCAATGTTTTATCAAAGTTAACTTGCTGATTAATAAAACATCAATGTTTTATCAAAGTTAACTTGCTCAAATTGAGCTTTTTCGGAGTTAAAATAATTTGTTTGCACCGTTTCTACAACTTCTAAACAAAGTATGTATTATATATTCTATTCATTTTACAAGTTCGTTAAAACATTCGCGGTCGATGTTTATGGGCAGTTACAACGGCTCGCCTAGCTCGCCATTGTAACTGCCCATAAACATTGGCCGCTCATGTTTTAACTACCACATAAATACTTCGTGACGTCAGTGATTACTCGTTTGCATATCACAAAAGTCTAAATATCTCAAGAACGACGTGAGATATGAAAGAGCTCTAAATTACCACCATTCTTCGTTATTTTAGAGGTTCATTTTCTAAAACTTAATTTTCGTTTCATAAACACTTTCAGTAACAGTACTTCGTATTACCATTGACGACATTCCGGACGATGTGTCCATCATTCTCTTATTTCCATTTTTCATACTATATCCGGTTCTTTTGAGAACTTAGCCACTTTCATCTTTACTCATATATATTCTTGTTTTAATAGTTAAAGGGATATGGCAATAAAAAATAGTTTTGCCTTTCTGATAAACAAACGGTCATACGAGGGTAATGCAAGTGAAAAAACTACTCTGCTGCAAAACATCATCACTAATTTCCACAAATAAAAATCTTGTTATCCGCCATCTTGTTTTAATACCTTACCTAATTAACATGACGTCACAAGCAGGGTAAACATGATGAAACTTTCCTTTCTGGTACCTGAATTTATCTGGTACACTTTTAAAAGTATTGTGGTTCAATCGACTAAAGAAAAACATCCACAAAAATCAAGTTTTAGACCTATATACGTGAAATTATGGCTGACTAAAGTTTTCACTTTACCCAGCTTGTGACGTCACACGCATATCGAAAAACTATCCAAGATGGCGGATCATGGTGGAAAACAGGAATGTCTTTTGTTGAAATTAGTGATGTTGTTTTGCACAAGAGTCGTTTTGTTTACTTGGATTACTCTGTGAAGGCAATTTGCTAATCAGAAATTGCCATATATCCCTTTAACAAACTTGGCTAAGTATTAATCTCACTCCCGTGCACTGGATCAAAGCAATCCTTCACCTTTAGGAGTACTTAAGAAAACTAGTTAAAATCCCCTTAAAGTTAAACTATGAGAAAACTATCTCCACTTGTGCGAACACACAATCCGGCTTTACTTCTGAAAGGGATTTTGAGATCAAGGGTTACGTCAACAATCTGCCGTTTGACAATGCTGCACTAACTTAACAGAGCACTGGTGCCTCCTGAGATATGGAAATGAACACATAGCCACTGTCCTCCCTTCTTATGCCACACGCGCGTCTCTTCAGATTGCTGTGAGCCTGGTAGACCAGAACTGAAAGGAAATAATGATGGTGGTGAGGAGGAACAGAATGAGGTAAAGGAGGAGGATCATGGGGAGGAAGGAGGGAAGAGGAGAATGGCAAATATGAGAAGGATAATGAGGATATAAATGAGGAGGATGAGAAAGAGAAGTGGATAAGGAGGCGAATGATAAAGATGATAATGAGGAGGAATAGCAAGAGGATGAGAGTGATAAAGATGATGAGGAGGAGGATGCGAATAACAAAGATGGTAAAGAGGGGGAAAAGGAGGATGACCGTGAATCCGTGATCAAGATAAAGATGGAGAGGTGGATAAGGAGGAGAATGACAAAGATTATAAAGAGGAGGATGAGAGTGATAAAGATGGTGAGGAAGAAAGATAAGGAGGAGGATGACTAAGATGATGGTGAGAGTGAAACAGGATGAGAGTGATAAAGATGAGGAGGAAAAGGAGGGTCAGGTCAAGAAAGACGAGGAGGAAAAGGAGGGTCAGGTCTAGAAAGACGAGGATAAGGAGGGGAATGACAAAGATTATAAAAAGGAGGAAGAGGAGGATGAGATTGATAAAAATAAAGATGGCGAGGAAGAGAGATAAGGCGAAGGATGACAAAGATAATAAGGAGGAAAAACAAGATGAGAGTGATAAAGATGAGGAGGATGAGATCAAGAAAGATGAGGAGGATAAGGAGGAGAATGAGATAGATGATGAGGAAAAGGAGGATGAAGATAAAGATGAGAATGACAAATATGATAAGGAGGATGAGGACAACAAGGATAATGATGATAAACATAAAGAGGATTATGAGAGGAGAATGAAAATGATAAAGATTAGAGACGAAGATGACGAGGATAGTGACGATGATGATACAGATGATGATATTGATGATAATAACGACTTTACGACGACCATGATGGTAATATGTGTAACTCTCACCTGTTAATAAATTGAGTTAAGCGAACATAACAAATCACAGCAGCATCATCCCCCAGCACATGAACATATGGCGTTAACAGAGTTGTGTTGATGGGTGTTATCCTCTTGGACAAAACTACAGTGAGTAGAATACATTTTCAATTATACCCAGCTAACTAAAATTTTGATTACACGCGACTACCGTAGACACAGAACTTGCAGTGAAGCGTTAGGCAACATAATTAAACATACCATTATCGAAGTAAAATTTATGAAAGTCCAATCCTTGAATAAGATTTCCGTTCGCCTCAGGCTCAAACGAAGTTATGGCAGAGTCACATAATTTACTATAAAGAAAATAACAAAGTAAAATATAATATACATGTAATTTAGAACATTTAAATATATTATAGGTTTATTTCAAGTGGAATATTCAATTTTTCAAAACACAATTTTCAGTAGCACTTTAAATATAAACATAAAAAACATTTTATATTTATTTTATAAAATAATAAGCAGACTTGAAAACAAAGGCGGGAAAATTCCGTGTTTATATTTTCTTATCTAAACATGACTACGGGCCAAGTAAGAGGAAAGTTATTTAAAAAAACCTTTACTGCAGCAGCAACAACAACATTTCTCCGGGAGCAACGACGATAATCATACCTATATGTTTCATAATCACCAGTTGTGACACTCGTGATCAACTTTTGAGTGATTTTAATAATCTCCTGTTCCTGATCTCGTTTGGCTGAAGGTTCACCATCACAGTGAGTCGCATCTTCATCTGAACCCTAAACATAACACATAGAACTTCGTGAATGGGGACGGGAAGGGAGGTATGAAGGGAGGGATGAAGGAAAGAAGTAAAGAAGGAAGCAGGGGAGGAAGGAAGCAGGGGAGGAAGGAGGGAAGGAAGGAAGGGAAGGATTAACGAAGGAAGGAAGGAAGAACTTCGTGAATGGGGACGGGAAGGGAGGGATGAAGGGAGGGATGAAGGAAAGAAGTAAAGAAGGAAGCAGGGGAGGAAGGAGGGAAGGAAGGACGGGAAGGATTAACGAAGGAAGGAAGGACAGGAAGGATTAACGAAGGAAGGAAGGAAGGGAAGGGAAGGAAGGGAAGGGAAGGGAAGGGAAGGAAGGGAAGGAAGGGAAGGAAGGGAAGGAAGGAAGGGAAGGAAGGGAAGGAAGGGAAGGAAGGGAAGGAAGGGAAGGAAGGGAAGGAAGGGAAGGGAGGGAAGGGAAGGAAGGGAAGGAAGGGAAGGAAGGGAAGGAAGGGAAGGAAGGGAAGGAAGGGAAGGAAGGGAAGGGAAGGAAGGGAAGGAAGGGAAGGGAAGGAAGGGAAGGAAGGAAGGGAAGGAAAGGAAGAGAAGGAAGAGAAGGAAGAGAAGGAAGGGAAGGAAGGGAAGGAAGGGAAGGAAGGAAGGAAAGGAAGGGAAGGAAGGGAAGGAAGGAAGGAAGGAAGGAAGGGAAGGAAGGGAAGGGAAGGGAAGGAAGGGAAAGGAAGGGAAGGAAGGGAAGGAAAGGGAAGGAAGGGAAGGAAGGGAAGGAAGGAAGGAAGGGAAGGAAGGGAAGGAAGGGAAGGAAGGGAAGGAAGGGAAGGGAAGGAAGGGAAGGAAGGGAAGGAAGGGAAGGGAAGGGAAGGGAAGGAAGGGGAAGGGAAGGAAGGGAAGGAAGGGAAGGGAAGGGAAGGGAAGGAAGGGAAGGAAGGGAAGGGAAGGGAAGGGAAGGGAAGGAAGGGAAGGGAAGGGAAGGGAAGGAAGGGAAGGAAGGAAGGAAGGAAGGAAGGAAGGGAAGGAAGGAAAAAGGAAGGGAAGGAAGGGAAGGAATGGAAGGGAAGGGAACGGAAGGAAGGAAGGAAGGAAGGGAAGGAAGGAACGAACGAACGAAGGAACGAAGGAAAAGAGGGAGGAAGGAACGAAGGGAAGGATGGAAGGGAGGAAGAAAGGGATCGATGGAGGAAGGAAGCATAAGGATGGAAAGAAAGGAAGTGGCATACCTTCTTTTTGGATGACTGTGTTTTTACTGAATAAAATGAAATAGAACGAGAATTCAAAGATTTAAGAAAAACATAACAGTTTAAAAAGTAATAACAAAAAAGATGTAGTACGTATGGAACGAATGATACGAATACGAATTAGTTCAATGATAAAACTAAAGCGCTCATACACTAGATCGTTTTTAAAATACAGCAGCATATTTTAGTCGTCTTAGTCCTCTGACAGGATACGAAAGATCAGAAAAAGTTAGTTGTTTATGTAGTTATATTGAGATGGTATCTTTGCCGTTACTTGCCTTTATAGTTTTCTTTGATCGTTTTGTATTGGTAAATTTTTAAACACTTTTTTAATGTTAAATGTGAAATGTGAATGGTTACATAAAACCTCTTGAGCTCTTTTAAAAGTATTGAAATCCTTAATCCTAATAGAGTATGGTAGAGAATTCTGAAATGTTAACCTTTTTCGCCTAGGTGTTTTTAAAAATTGAGAGTAACGCGGTGTTTACTGTCGTGGCGAGTTACGAAAAAACTTGAACAAATAATTTCTTAACATTGGCAAATTGGTTTGGTGGCGTTCGTTGAACAATTTCCTGCTTTGTATTTGATTGTTTTTTGCTATAAAGCGTATTTCGATCAACATAAATAATTATACTTATTTATCAAATTTAAACATTATTATAATTATTTTTAAAAAATATAATTAATAATTATATATAATTATGCACATAATTATAATTAATTATATAGTATAATTAATTATTACAATAATTATCATAAATTAATCAAATCATTATACACTGATTGATTCATTGGTTTTAAATTTCATCGTTTAAATGGATTAGTCACCTGATGAGAACCTACGAGCCACTATAGTTGTTAGTATAGCTCCCTGAAATGGATAAGAATGGCAAAATGATCAATGCGATATGGATGGCGTTGGGATGTTCTGCTGCCGACGCTGACCAGATGATTGAACACTATTGCTCCAAAAACGAGCCTTGTTTTTCAAAAAGCGAGCCGCGTTTTGTTCTGGCTCGCCTTGTCTTCAGTCGATCATGGCAGCAGCATCGTCATCAAAACCGGAGCCCAACATTTTTAGTATTGTGTACCTGTGTGAAAGTTACTCTTTGCAATCATTGTGGTTAAGATTGCTCCCTAGAACGTACCACAGAATCAATATTTAAGAAAAATAGCAACATCTAACAAATAAGCAAATTAATTTATTTCGTCATACAATTAAAAGTAGACTGTTAAATTCAAGATATTCGTTAAACATGACTAGTGGATAAATAATCACTATTACTAATGAACAATCTAAGTACGTGCTCTTTTGCAGTCGTTTAAACTTTTTAGAATTGATCCTTTCTTTTTTCCCTTGCCTTCCCTTGCCTTCCCTTGCCTTCCCTTGCCTTCCCTTGCCGTCCCTTGCCGTCCCTTGCCTTCCCTTGCCTTCACTTGCCTTCCCTTGCCTTCCCTTGCCTTGCCTTCCCTTCCCTTCCCTTGCCTTCCCTTTTTCCTTTCCTTCCCTTCCCTTCTCCTTTCCTTCCCTTCCCTTCCATTTCCTACACTATTTCCTTTTCCTTCCCTATACTATTTTCCTTTCCTCTCCTATTTTACCCGTCGTAGATTCACTTTTCATCTTAAAGTTTTCTTTCTACGTGTATTTCTAATCTATCAGCTCTTAAAAACGTCCAATTTATAAAAAATTAAAACTAACCAAACGTTTCCGACTATGAGGTCGTCATCAGGATAACTAAATCCTATAAACGTTTGGTTGTGATTGTACATAAGTTAAACATTTAGCCTTTTTACTGTATTGAATATACAAATAGCGAAAATGTATATCACACGAGTCACGACTATTAATGACGACCTAATATTTCCTTTTTCTTTTCCTTATATCACCTATATCCTTTGCAGTTTTTGCAAATTGTTTTCACCAGACCACTCTTCAACAACTAACCTTCAGTTTTCTGCGAGCATTGAACTTCTTTAGCCCATCAAGTGTACCTTGGCGATGCACTTTTGAAGCCACCCCATCCCGGTTCTAAATTCGACAGTGAATAAATAAACATGCACACCAAATCAATACAGATTGTACGGGAAATAATATTAATTTTGATTCCAGTAAAGTGCCACTACGATGAAAATTCACCCCCGTCTTTTAGATTTTCTTAGCATAGAATAGTATTTCAGGGTCGAAAGTGATCATCGATGTAAAAAAAAACTAAAAAATGGTATTTTGAAGTAAGTATTTTGAGCTCTGAAAATACTATTATTTAGGCCACCATTACTAAAAACGTGTTCCAAGTGAGCCCGCAATTTCAAAAGGTAATATTGTTTGTGACGTCAGATTCTCAATGCTAACGCCTGAATTTCGGTCGAGGTTATTTGTTTTCTTGTTGTTTTCGAGAAGTAGATGAAATGTCCAGCCTTTCAGACGAAGAATTTGAAAAACGACCTTGATTTACTTGAAGAATTAGCCACGTGGAGTCTTCGCGTTGAGAATCTGACGTCACTTCGTTACGCTGGTCAAGAACATGAACGATTAATGGCGGACATAATAACTCCAAATTCGGAGTAAGAAAAATAATACTTGCCATCGTCGAATCGCAAAACGGTTTCGACCAAGTAATATTTAGAAGCTCTGCTTTATAAATACGTAAAAATATCGATAGGTAAAAATTTGATCGTAGTGGCACTTTAATAGCTAGAAAGAAAACCATTAAAGAGACACTCCACGTCATTCAGTGATAGAAACACTTTGAAAAGAAATCCTTCACAATAGCATGAACAGAAATCCTGCACAATAAACTAAGACCACGTTATTGTCATGCTATTGTGAAGGGTTTCTTTGTGTAGTGTTTCTATCACTCAATGACGTCAAAAATTAATGTGAGCAACCGCATTCGCCCGCAATCAGAACAAAAATGGCGGCCTTCGATTTACCAAAACACGATAAACAAAGCCAAATTTCTCTAAAACTAAAACGATTAGAAGACAACTAATACGCATTCTCGTGCAAGGCGACAAAGAACTTTCATTTAAGCAACACTTGTTTTTGGAGTGCAGTGTCCCTTTAAAAAGCAGATTATAAGTATATTATACCAAAATCCAAGAGTCTTTCAAAGCTTCACTTGCAGTGATTCTTTGCTCGGGATTCACAGTCAGCATTTTGTTGATAAGGGTCTAAGAATAGCCAAGAAAGTTAGAAAAATAGAGAGATTAATTAAGCCCCACTAACAGCATACAAATTCACTCTCCTTATTGGTCGTTTAAAACGTGTTAACATCATATGCATATACAGGTACCTTTGCCTCATCAGTGACTGTGTCCCATTCTGGGGAGGGATACTAAACAAGAGGGGAAAATTCATTAGAAACTGTAGTTTCATGGGATAAATACAAAGCAAAATTAACAAAATGCAATTGTAGTAGAAAGGGCAGGATAAAAAATATAGGTCCTATTATGTTTCCATTGTGTTTCTGTGCTTTGAAGACAAAATAACTTACATCATAAATACCAGTTTTAATCTGACCATACAATTTATGCTGATCCTCATCCCAAAATGGTGGATACCCAACAAGTAAAATATATAATATTACACCTGAAAAGAAACAACTAGTTAATATCACAATGATTATCTCATATGTATACATTATTATGAGTATATCTCATATACACAGGAGTGAAATGCCCAATATTACTTGTAATATACCCAATTCTTCTCCCGGCATTACCATCATATACAGAACTCGTGACTAGGCTCTCGGCAACGACCTCCGTAGCTCGGTGGTCAGAGTATACTGCACTATAGCATCGTAGGATCGCGGGTTCAATTTCAGCTGGAAGGCCTCCAGTCCCTTCCACGATTTAATTCATATGAAATCCGATCCGGAAATGTCATACTGTCAGTTATTTTTATTGACAGTAACGAGTTGATTTGGTATCGTTACTACTTGAAATCAATATACTCAGTATCGTATCATTACTTCCGATACTTGAAATCAATATACTCAGTATCGTATCGTTAATCGTTACTTCCGATACTTGAAGCCAATATACTCGGTGTCGTATCGTTACTTCCGATACTTGCGGTCAATATACTCGGTATCGTATCGAAAACTTCCGATACTTGATATCTCAATATACTCAGTATCGTATCTAAAACGTCCGATACTTAAAGTCAATATACTCGGTATCGTATCGAAAACTTCCGATACTTGAAGTCAATATACTCGGTATCGTATCGAAAACTTCTGATACTTAAAGTCAATATACTTGGTATCGTATCGATACTTCGATACTTGATGTCAATATACTTGATATCGTATCGTTACTTCCGATACTTGATAATCAATATACTCAGTATCGTATTGTCTTACAATATCCAGTCAGGGTTCTATCTACGATTTTTCGTTTGGGGGAGAAGCAAGGACATAGCCAGGATTCGGAAAGGGGTAGCCTGTGTACAGCCTGAATATACACCTGTAATACAGACTGTATTACAGGTGTATATTCAGGCTGTACACAGGCTAGAAAGGGGGGAGCGAGCGCCAAAGGCGCGAGCATCTAGGGTGGTCCGGAAATTTTTGAAATCTAGAGTCTCTGGAATGCCATTTCCTGCATTTTGGGGAAATTGGAATACTTACTTCATGTACACTGACCTGAATGATCACAACTTTTTTGGAGGGGAAGCTGGGCTGTTTGGGGGGAAGCTTCCACCCCTCAAACTCCCTAGATAGAACCCTGCCACCGCCATTAATTAATCTGGCATAAACTGTAACATACCACATGCCCACAGGTCAACCGCTGCCCCATAATGCTCCTTCTTTAAAACTTCTGGAGAGAGATAGCCTGGCGTGCCAGCAAATCCTTAAACAGGAATTATTCTTCGTATACATTAAAGGGACAGGAAAAATGAAGAGAAAAAACTTTCAAGGTTGATTATGTGAGTGTAGCTAAATAATGCTTTTTTATCATCAGTGTTCCTCATTGGCCAAGTAAAATAAAAAAATAGTTTCTCGTCCGAACTTTTTTAAAAAAGGAAAACCAGCGCTCTGTACTTCTTTTCTAATATAAGATGGATTTCACATCAATTACAAATATAAAAATCTTGGCAGTTTACCACCAAAACTTTGCTATATTATACAAGATGGCGCCTGGCTTCAAGACAACATCTACACATAGATTTGGGCTAAAACCAAAAGGTGCAGAAAGGCCCCAAAGGCACAGAAAATTTGTCAGATTTTCGGTACCAAATACTAAAAAAATATATTTTAATTTGACGCGGCGAAAAAGGGCGCGCGGGGACGAGAAACTAGTATATTTTTTAATTGGCATTAGATGCAACCGATAGTACTACAGTTTAAGTACATATACTATACTTGCGTGAATAATTGGTAGTATTTGGTGAGGTGCAAATGTATAATGGGCGAGTAAAGTATGTGTGCATACTCGCTACTAATGACGCTAAAATTTAAAATGAATTAAGTTGTAATTGTATTAACTGAACACTTTTTTTTTTTTATCGATTTTATTAGATATTAATGTAAATACAAAAAATACCCAAACGGAAAGAGCGCGAACGGGACTCGAGGACCCATGCGAGGAGCCTTCCCGTTGAGATTAAAAATACATAAAGTCATAGGTCAACTGCTTGGAATTCACGATGCACCAACACACACGCGCAGCCCCAACCCCATTTTTCCGAACTCCACTGAAAAAACAAAATGAATAAAACTGAGTGGAATTCAGAAGAACGAGGTTGAAGCTGCACACATACAACGATGCTCCGTGGAATCCAAGCAGTTGGTACATTAGAAAACTATCAGTGACAGGAGCAGTAACGGTATGATGACCATGTACAAGTCATATCAACGTCAAAAGTAGATGTTAGTAATGATACTACCGGTAAGGTATGTCTAAGTTTTTAATAAATAATGTTGTTTAAACTCCCTTACCATACCAGCCATTCTTATTATTTTCTACTTCAATAGCTAGTCCAAAATCAGCTAATTTTACAACAGCATTCTTCATTTTTGATTCCAAAAGTAAATTTTCTGGCTGAAATTAATCGGATGTACATCATATATAAATAATGAATTAATTGGATGTACATTGGATGTAAATTATTGGATGAATAGCCCTTTCAGCGGCTGCTATTAATAGCTCAAAATGCGGACAAACAAACCAAATTTGAAATTATTGCAAATGAGCTATTTTCTTTTGTTATGGCCGCAAGAATTATGGGTAAAATCGGTAAATGTGGACAAACACTGACACAGCGAGTTGCGAGCATGTTTTTGGATGAGTAGATTACAAATGAATGTTAATGACTCGGTTGATGTTGACCAAAGCACTATATAGTTTAATTTGTAACTAAATAATGTGGCGCAGGAGCGATTGTACAAACGAATGTTACGTCCCCATGATTGGTTGTTCCTGTTATTCCTCGTTCGTGTTTCCGTTCGCGGGCCACCGTAGTACTTGTTTCGTCAATTATCTTTCGATCTTGTGGTCTATAATCTCTGCATTAAATGCACTACGAAACTTTTTTTCTTTTTTTTTTTTATAAAGGTGCACGTATTTTTAATAGTTTTAACAAGAAATAATGTATGTATATATACCTATAATATAGAATCTTATTTATTCTAGCTCTTTATTTTAGTTTTTTCTTTGTATTTACATAGTGATTATCACTGCAGGACCTACATTGATAGCAGTTTTAACTGAAGTAGTTATCCTGTTAAAATATGTTCTTAATAAAAAATAAAATTATAAAAAAATTATAAAGTGCGGAAGGCAATATCACGAAGGCAATATATCACGAAGGCAATATCACAATATAGTTTTTTTGCTAGTTGTGTTTTTTTGCTTTGTGTCGCATAATAAACAAAATGCCGACACGTTTATTTTAAGTGAGACTGAGAAGTTTATTTTCACGCGGGGAAGGTAGATTTTTTCGTGAAAAATTGCGCGGAAAACAGAGAAATATACGCGCGGAAACGTGATGTCATTCCGCCGGAAATGAATAAATTTGTTATCTGTTGAATAATACACGTATATAAGATTACATAAGAACAATATTCTAAAATTAACTACATGCTTATCTTTTTGCTTATGTATATATTTAGACAGTTACTGTTACTGATCAATCAACAGTGTGCAGAGAAATTTGATGATTAACGTAGATCAGATCAATGTCGATATAATATTGTGGGTAAATGGTAATATATTGGTAAGATATTGTGCAATGTTGTAACTTTTGCGCGGATGCAGGAAAATCGGGAATAAATGCGCGGATTTGTAAAAATATCGAAATTTTGGGCGGGGAATTAATTCCCCTAACCAGCAAAACTTCTCAGTCTGTGTGACAATGCCGGAAAGTCGTTTATCGCGTTGGGTACTTAAAACTGTGGCTTACTACAAGTCTAAACACGCATTTCAAGTTTTGCGAGCCGTTCAATTCAAATTTCGTTTGAGGTTGTAAAAATTCTAGTATTCCGTTGCTAGACAACCGGTTGCTAAGGACAGGTCATTTAGCGCCCAATTTCGCCCAATGTACTTCGTCAATGGCCAATAAATTCAAGATGGATGAAGGCGCGTGCGACTTGAAACGATCAAAATCTGCGAGTTCGATACTAGACAGGAACAGAATACCGTACATTTAATAATTACATGTATACGCGCATACTTATTACAGTAAACCATCAACTAGTGTCTGTTATAAATTGTATAGTGTCACAGTTGGCACAGTGATAATGTTCGTCAGGCCTGACGAGAGGGGGGGTCAGCCTGGTCGTTGACCAGGGGCCCATGGCCAAAGAGGTCCCATTTTTAAGCAAACGTTATACATTAAAAAATTACAAAGAATATGTTATACATTTATCTTAACTGTGAAGCGATAAAATCGTTTTTATAATAATCAAGAACTGCAGTTTAGCTGAACTGCAGTTGAACTGCAGT
This sequence comes from Chrysogorgia sp. JL179-B06, assembly GCA_035772405.1. Taxonomy (NCBI): domain Eukaryota; kingdom Metazoa; phylum Cnidaria; class Anthozoa; order Scleralcyonacea; family Chrysogorgiidae; genus Chrysogorgia; species Chrysogorgia sp. JL179-B06. Next base: position 122,773 of record JAYKKM010000515.1, on the reverse strand, counting down.
TTAACCGTTGCATTGCAGTGTCTGTAAACTCGCTAATGGCACTGGCATAGGGCCCTTTATGGCTTTATCACTGCGATAAAGCTTGTCTGCGTGATACAAAAGGGCAAATTTGGGAATCGGGGGGTAGACGGGCCCATAAATTTTTTTTGACCAGGGGTCCTAAATTTCTCTCGGCAGCCCTGATGTTCGTTATATGGTAATGAAATCCAATAGTTATTGCTTTTGGTCTATTCTTCCACGATATTCTTGTATAAAACATTCCGCTTGAATTGCTTCAGATCTCGGCGCTTTTACTCGGTATATTTGGCATGAAACTTCAAGTCAATTGTTTCTTTTATTCTCGTGGGGTCCGGTTAGGGGTGCGCCTATATGCGAGTTTTTATAAGCGCATGCGCCTATAAACGACCATTTTGTCTCGGAAGATTATCGAAAAATCTTGAATTTGCGCTTATGCGGGGGAATAGGGTATAAGCAATATACTTTATGTGACGTACTTGATGACGTCACATTAACGTCATCGAGAAACACAAAACATTATACTACATTTGTGAGTGCTCACTACTTAATTACTGTATATAGTTGAAGTCCATTTTAGCCTTGCACTTGCAGTGACACTTGAATCTGTGTGACTCTTCAACAAGCATGATGGCCGTAAACTGTCCATGGATAATATTTTTCACTGCTATAAGTGTTTTATTACATATCTGTTGCCAAGATGTTGAGAACCAGTGGCGGCACTACGTGGGTGTGAGCTCTGGTGCGAAAAAACATTTGGGGCCCCACCCTATGTAGGGGGTCCCGGGGACATTTTCCGCCAGAACATAATTGAGGGTCTCAGAAATGGCATTTCTTGCATTTTGAGAGCACTTTGAGTAAAATCTAAAGACCACAAATTACTTTTTTTGTAGTGTATCCATTATTTTTAAGAAAATATTATTAATAATAGCACCATTAATAAAAAGAGGCAGTTTGCCGTATATGGGCTTTAATATGGGCTCCCTCAGCCCCGGTGCGGCACACCGTTTGCACACCCATAGTGCCGCCACTGTTGAGACCACCAGTTCGGTGAACTGAAACATTCAGCTTTGTTCACTATTATCTTGAGAGAATTTCATAGGTCGTTAGTCTTTCATTAGATTTACTCTCTTCAAACGTCTTACCATGATTTCACTGAGGACAAAATGTTAACTGCATGCAGATCATTCATGAAGGTATCTGATATTGTACTGATTGGTTTGCTAATGTCATAGTGAGCCAGCGAGTTACACAATTGCCTCACTCCAATAACTTGTTCCTTACTTGGCATATCCACAAGTTAAAGTATATATGCATGTCCAAACTGATTAAGCCTTTACACTAGTGTGCAACATCTCATGCAACTTGTCCGGATTTCCAGTCATCGCATGAAGCGACTCACTGCGAACACTCGCAAACACGCTGCGGCAAGTACATAACCAATCAAAACAAATAATATTATGTCAACATTTCAAATCATTAGTAATTAATGGTGAAAGCTGCACAAAGGAAATCATTACCATGTCAGTGGTTAACTTGCCTAGATTAAACGAAGAAACTACATAAATTAATCGAACTTTCACCTCGATTTGTTTGAGGTGCTATATACCAATTTGTTTGAGGTGCTATATCTGAAAAACTCAGAAGAGTGCTTCATCAGGATATCTAAACACCTCGAAAAAATCTTGGCTATCGCTGCATCAGTCTTGAAACCCTGTGAGTTATCGCAAGGAGCTGCATGGAAATACAGTGGAAACCATGCAAGGTATCCGCCTTTACACTTAGGCAACATTTTGTGCAACTTGACTCAGAGTTTTTTCATCTTTGTGTTTGCTGTAGTCATTGCAGAAATTGAACTTGATTCTACTTTCTACAACAATTGCATGCAACTTAATTGGACATTCACCATTGCAAGCAGGGGCGTCACCAAGGGGGAACTGGGGGGGCAAGTCCCCACTCCTCTTCTTGACAGACCAATTTTGAAATTCTTCTAAATCCGCAAAAAATGCTTGGGGCGGGGTGGATGGAGTAGGTCCACATAATACTTTGGGTTAGGTTTTGGGGCATATTTAGGATTAAAATTTGTGACTTAGTTTTAGGGTTAGCACTACCAGAAACAACCATTAAATTTGGTGGAGCACTTCTGCTGGAAACAAAGCTATTCTGCCTGGTTTCAAAGCCATTTTGCCGAGTTGTAGCGATGTCTGCGATGACGTCATTATTTTGTCTCCCCCCCACTTTACACTGTGCAATGGTTTAGTGTGACTTGTTTTGCAACACTATTGCAAGACAAGTCACACAAAACATTACACTGTTCACCTTTACCTTAGGAGCTAAAGTTACAGTGTATTTCTTACTTTACCTTGAGATCTCTATGGACAATACTAATGCTATGACAATGTTGGACACTCTCTAATATCTGCTGAATACAGTGACTAAAAATAAGACAAGACATATTTTATGCTTTTTTCTAAATTACACTGTTCCAAATGGGCTTCACACAATAGACCGATATTTGTAAATATAGCGGCGATGTCGTGAAAACGAGGCTCTTCGGGGCTTATACCGTCGCTAGGACCTGAATCACGTTGATTGATTGGCTGTTGTTTTTGGTCCAACAATTGTGATCCAATCAACTAACATGATTTTGGCCCCGAGCAAAGGTATAACCACTGAAAAGCCTCATTTTCATGACATCGCCACCATATTTGCAATCGGTCTATACACCTTTAAGTTTAAATATCATAGTAAGGTCCTTTAAAGTTTGGGTAATTTACGACATATCAAAAGTAGCCTTACCTGGCATCTGACTCACTATAATATTCTCGAGCTACAATATCCTCAAATAATTCTCCACCAGTAACTCTACAAAATTGTGAAATATATACAAATATATATATATATATATGTATATATATTATATACAAAATATATATCAGCCCTCATATATAAAAATACAAATCTTATATAATCAAGTATGCAGGATTAATGTGAAGTATTTCTTACAAGTCAAATACCAAGTAATGTACGCTTTCTTCAGAAATACTTGCATGAAGTTGAACTAAAAAGGAAAGCAATATTTGTTTAAAAGTCTGTATTAATTCAAATAATAAATTACTTTTTAATAAAATTAAGGCATAGCTGTATATTTGTATTATATTTGTACTTAGAAATTCAATAGTTTTAGTTTTACGGACCATCTGGTATTTTCATTCTCGGATTTTATGCTTTTTGGCAGCATTTGCTTTGAACAGTGATTTTTCTGGGCAAAAATTCTTTGACCCACAAAATACAATTGGATTGCAGCTAGGATGAGCCAAGTTTGTATTTGTATAACACAACCAGGGTCTTAGTTTTTTCAGTCACAGCTGTTTTAAGTGCTGACAGCATGACTTAATAAACCAATAGAAATTAAACAATTGCCCTTCTAGCAATAAATTGGATTATGTGCATAAATAGCATACATTAATAATAGCGGCTTTTTGAAAAAAATTGTAAAATAAATCACAAAGCAAATTAACAAATTAGCTGTCTGAGGGATAAGAGTGAATACATTTTTTGTGCTATATGGAAGCTAGGTGATCTGCAAGTTGTCGATAAAGACAATTTCCATCAAATATGATATCTTTCAACCACTACATTACTTCTTCTATATTTGTTGTATCAATTGCAGTTGTTAATTGCTACCTTCTGAAATTTATCTGTCATCCTCAGCTAGCAGTTCACAATCATTCATAGATCTGAGTGATTGCATCACAATCATTCATCATCTTGGTGTAAATACCTTTTAGGGGGCTTAGTGTATGCCTATTATAATGTCACCTACCTTATGGGTAAATTTTTAAAAAAACTTCAGCCTTTAATTGTATAATATGATATTAAAGCATACAAACTTGCTGACTTTTGTCACATGGTACAGTCTGCATTACGTTGGCTTTAAATTACACCTGCATATCAGGCAACAGCTGATGTCCAGTGTCCATCAACATCTGCTTGTGCCCAACTCTGTCAGGCACTAAAGGTTATATATTAGGGTGTTCTGCAGACATATTTAGCAAATCTTATATATCCGTTGCTAATTGGGAAGCTTAGAATTAATGTTATAATTTGCCAAAGAATTTCACAGATTTAAGAATCCATCAAGACAGTCTGTACGTGGTATCTCAGTGGGCAAAACTCTTATTGTTTGGTAAATTGTCATATGATATATGCCATCATCAAGGCATCATCAAAGTAAAATTAATTTTACACATGCAATTAGAATATTGATTGTTATCTTCAAAAAGTATGTATGGATTTTAAGAATTTTTACCAGAAAATCAACTATTTTAAGGTGAATAAACACAATAAATGTTTATTTAATTTATCAACGACTCCATAAAGTTTTTGTGTTTCTCGATAATGTGATGTCATCAAGTTACATCACCAGACAAAAGATGTTTGCCTACATATTCCACACATAAAACATCTTGGTTATATATACCTTGAATATAATATTATCCACTCATGAAGTAATATAATTGGGCGCTGTCTAGCAATGGAATACGTCCAAACACCCTTAGCACAGTATTTCTATGCTTGATTTAAACAACTGCTATCAGTTTTATACAAGATATTAAAAGTATAAATTTATACAAGATATTAAAAGTAAAAAAATAATTTCAAATCAGATAGTAGATTTTCTGTGAACTTTGATTAAATTTACCTCAATAAAATAACGAAAATGCAAAGAAAATATACCTTTCTATAATCAACTGCAACAGGATCAGTAACATGTATATACAATATGATTACTATGGGGAGGGGCGGAAAAAATTTGTCACCAAAATCAAGAGTGTAATTTATTAATAGTTAATTGGTTTCAGACTATATATATATATATATATATATATATATATATATATATATATATATATATATATATTATATATATATATATATATATATAGTGCAATACATTTAAATGACAAATTATGAACTGTACTTCGCCGGCTTTGCCGACAGTTGCCCTTGAAAAACGAAGCGACTTCGAGTGTGGCCAATTCGCCACAGCGGCCAATTCACCACAGAAGCCAATTCATTACAGTTTTAATTGCAACTTTTTCCAATCAAAAAGTAAAACGATGGCTTGCCTAGGATATTATTTTTGAACGGCTATTAATGAATTCACAGCAAGGGCCAACATGTCATAATAATAGTTATATAAGGAAGAAAGGAATTGATGAATGCGTGTTTATCAAAAAGCTCTTTAAATCGCTTTAAAAATCAGTATATTGTTATTGCTGGGAGGAAAATTTCAACATATAAACTAACATAACGGTTTTTAGTTAAAACAGAGGAGATCTGTTGCAGTAACAATTAAAGTACACATTTATAAGGAATCACCCTATTTTCAAAACTAAAAGATTGAAAGCACATCTTCAACTTATGGTTTCGCTGATGGGCCTGACGGCCAGCGAAAAATTTCGACATTCTTTGTCCCCGCGAAAGTGGAGAACATAATGTCACTATTTGTTTTCTCTGGCGGCTTGCGAAATGGCCTTTAACAGCAAACCATACACTTTACGTACTGTACCTATGTTGGGATGTTTCAAACGCCTGCAAATCCGAGCTTCTCTTTCCAATTTCTGAAGATCTAAAAAAAATATGCCCATATAACTTCCGGGAATAATACGACGACATTGGTTTGAGTAGAGAGTGTGGGAGCTTTCAAACTCAGTCAAAGGAAGCAATTTGCAACAGTAGAGATCTGCTCATTAAGATACTAGTGTTCAGAATTATCTAGAAGCTCCGCTTAAACACGTCGTCAGTCCATATTATTTCGATGGTTCCCACGGTATTTCAGAGCGATCAGCAAGGAATAAAAGTCTTAAATAATAAACAGAACGAGAGGCCGCAAGGTCACGACAACAAAACCAACATTTCCGAGTTTTCCCTTGAAATGATTGAAGGATTAAAATGACAAGTTGAAGAATATCAGAAACCAGCAAGCATCTTATTTTCAGAAATGATCTTTTTTCGTCACAAGGGCAATGCACATAAAACATTTACAAGTGAGGTACCATGAACAAAGATCGAGAAACGCCAATGTCATGTATTAAGAAAGCTGAGTCAACACAGCGTATTGCATTTAAAAAGAAATATCTCTTGAACATTACAAGTGATCAACATTATCTCACGCTGGAATGAGATCCGAGGAAATGAAACTCACCTCTGGACGACAACTTCCTTGTGTTTATAATCTTCGCGGCGTATTCATGCTTCGTATCTTTCTCCGTACAACGGCGAACAACGCTGAAAGCGCCCCTGCGATGAAAGAACATCAAATTTCGGTACCTTTTAACACCAGAAAGATAGCTTTCTGCTCGTTAAAACACCCCGTGTTGTTCAACCATTGCTCTGTCTTACCGACCGTGTTCTACTTACTTGCCTAGCTCTTCTTTAAGATCAAACGTGTCGTGGAAACTCGTCAGTTTCTGCATATTCGAAGCCATATTGTACAACTTCTGATCTCAGTGTTGTTGTTGAATTAGTCACGTGATGTACACACCTGTTTCACCACACCCGGCCTACAAGCGCCTGTTTAAGGGTTGGTAAACTTTGCAGGCTATACTTCTAGAAGCATTGCTGTAACACAACAAAGAAACACAAGAAAGAAACGTGGTGATTGAAGACTTAACGTAGTATATTAAATTATGCGGACTTGCAGCTTGGTTATATATTTCAATATAGTAAATTCTTTGCTACTCAAGCTTTAAAGTGTATATGAAATGAAATTTTTTATGATTGTATTTGAAAGTACGCTGAAATTAATGAAAAATGGCTTTTACATGTCTTTTATATCTTATTGCGTTCTTGAGTTATAACGCTTTATGTAATTTGAACTATGACGTCACAAGTGTGACACAGCATGACAACACAACTGAAAATCAGGTATATCTTCAGACTGTTTAGACTAAACTGGCTCAAACTTTGCGGACTTACTTCATCAACAAATCCAAGCATTCTTTTGATTTTTATGTGGTCGCCATGGTAATAGATTAGTTCCCAGGCTCTCTTTCTCTAAAAACGAAATCTTCCATTTTTCGTCATTGTAGGCAATATTTTTTGTTTTAATCTGTCTTTATGCGTTGAGAATACCAACTGGTAAAATCCTAAAACGTTGCTTGCTATGTGGTGGTAAACAAACAATTATTTTAAAGAAAGAAAGTGGCCTGGAAACTAATCTGTTGCCATAGCAACACATTTAAACTACATCGATGCTCAGTTTTATTGACTGAGTACGTCTGCAAAGTTTGAGCCAGTTCAGCGAAACCAGTCTGAAGATATAATATCTTCAGACTTGCTTCACTGAACTTTTTATACCTGATGTTCAGTTGTGTTGTCATGCTAGCTATGTCACACTTGTGACGTCATAGTTCAAATCACATAAAGCGTTATAACTCAAGAACGTAATAAGATGTGAAAGGCATGTAAAAGCCATTTTTCATTAATTTCAGCATTCTTTCAAATACAATCATAAACATTTTCATTTCATATACACTTTAACGCAAACTCAGAAAAATATTTCTGCGTGAGTCGCAGACGGGAATCAAACTGTAGCGACATTTTATATAAGATTTTACGAAGATAACATAATACCACTAATTTGTAATTTAAACCTGGTTTTTGTCTACTTATTTTATACTACTTACTTACTTTTTACTCTACTAACTTTACACGTTTCCTTTAATAGGTGAGTTAATATAAATAGAAACATTTAATAATAATATTGCAGAAGCGCGTCTGTAATATATTTAATTATTAGCTTTATTTATTATCATAATTCGTTACAGCATAATTATTTTATTTTATAAACCAATCTTCATTCACCACAGCACTTGCTGGTCCACATGCGCGTCGAACGCACTTACATAATCTTTGATTACTCCTAGTACTTATAGACGTTCTCTGACCGTAGAAGGTTGCAGTTCTGGCAATCGAAAGCTCGAGCGACCTAATAAATTTTATTGGTCAGAGAACAATGTCTATACTTATTACAGGGGCCACGGAACACGGGGGCTAGGGTGGGCTATAGCCCCTCCACTTTTTTCGCCTATTATTTTGGAACATTTACTGAAAATGACTTCTCGTCAAGTGACTAAATTAAGTGCTTCATAATGCACTTACAAGCCCTCACAATGATGAATGAGTAGAACTGTATTTTGAACTGTATTTCATAGTTAATAATGGTTAAACCTGAATACAAAACAAGTCGTAAACTGTAATATAGCAAAATAAAAACTTGTGAAAAAAACTGTGTGATTTAACTGCACCATTAAATTGATCCAAAAATTGAAAGCTGTTTGAAGCTATTCTAGCAAAAAAGGAGGCATTTCTAGCCATTTCATAGGCCCTAAATTTCAAAATTTTCCGGGAGAGCATGCCCCCAGAACCACCGTAGGTCGGTTTTCCTTAGCTTTCCTCACCTTCCCTAGCTTTCCTCACCTTCCTTAGCTTTCCTCACCTTCCTTAGCTTTCCTCACCTTCCTTAGCTTTCCTCACCTTCCTTAGCTTTCCTCACCTTCCTTAGCTTTCCTCACCTTCCTTAGCTTTCCTCACCTTCCTTAGCTTTCCTCAGTCTTCTGAAGGCTAAGGAATACTGAATATAAGGAAGGCTGAGGATCGAAGGATAATGAAGGCTATAAAATGTGCCGTAAATGCTCTGGACCACTATATCCTTGCGATAGTGATTTCTACTAATCAATTCAGTAATCAATTGCATGTTTATATTTATATTTATATTATTTATATTATTATTGGTAATTATTCATTACGCGGATTCCATTGGATTCCAGGTTTTCCATCTTACCCTACTTGCAGCTACCCTCGCTTGCAAGCTTTGATCTATTTATTTTCAAACTACGTTTCCCGCCTTGATATTGTCACAATACAATAAGTCGTTGAAAGAACCTTTCAACGCAACATCTCCAAATCTCACATTGATCAGATGACGATCTGTTGTTTTGCATATCCAGCTGTCCTTATACGGCAAACTATGTGCTAGAGGTGCTCACACCCTTCTGGCTGTACTAACTAACGTCAGTCTGTGAAGTTGTTTCGCCTTTCGAAAGCATGTCAGGGTTAGTGAAGCCGAAGAAGTATGACTGGAAGGATTCGAACTTGGCGTTGTTTGGTTCAGATCTTGAGAAACAGGTGAGAGACTCATCAGGAATCTGTCTTGCGTTGTATCTCTTTGAGAGCGTAGGTTGACCAGGTAGGGCTGACAGAGGTCAGGCGGCTAGTCGAGTCAATAGTGAAGTGTCCGTGCGTACCTACGCAAAACGTGAACGCGGCAAGACGAGACGATTTGCGGACATTGTGAAACGTAAATCCCGAGCACATTTTCAATGGATGCCTGATTGAGTTGAAATCTTGCGTTTTAATAAACATATGATTTTGTAATCTGGCCTCCCAACGATCAAAATTAGCGCGCGTCTCGTTCTGTCTGGCCATCGAACTCATGCCATGCATGGGTAAGGCTAAATGCCCCATGAGTTCCCGTCTCAGCAGTCACGAACATATGTCTTTCAGGATCAATGATATTGATGACGAGTGTCCGTGGTCGAACTTCTCATGTCATAACTGGCCCAAGCTCCCGTATCGACGACGTTTGTCCATTCTCGTATATTAATTGAAAACCTTGCAGGAGTCTGTGTAGCTGGGTTCAATATTAATGGTTCGCACCTCATTGGCCACCAAAATGTTATGCAGTTCATTTCCATCATAGTCAGACATAGTTCAAAAGTCTAAGATAGTCCGAAGTTGCGTTTTTTTTCACACTACCTAATAAACCTACGGGAAAATGTTGTTGACCATTTCGCAACCCGCTGGGCGCAGATACCCAATATTGGTCATCACGAACGTTAACCGAACTGCAGGGACGCAGGATTCTAAACTCATTCTGATTTCTCAGGCTGCGCGTATCATGTCCTCCGCCCGTTATTTCTTAGCTAGCGATTCTATAATGGCGTCAGGGTATTATTAACAAACTTATTTTTTAATTAAAAATTGACAAAGCCGGCCCTAGACAAACAGGGCTGACTTGCATCTTTCCTCGGCCATAAAACAATTTTGAATTGTCATTGAATTGCTCCTACCGCAAAAATAAACCATTAACAAAATATACAATTAACGAGTAAGCCCTCTGCCCTCCTACCTTGGGTTGGATCATATAAACTATGGATCTATGGATCATATTATTTTATAAACAGCGCGCCCCAAAAGGTGTTAATTTTCCAGTTTGACAGCAGTTCAACAAAATCATAAACATTACTGATATGTAATATTTATTTATTTATATATATATATATATATATATATATATATATATATATATATATATATATATATATATATATATATATATATATATATATATATATATATATATATATATATATATATATATATATATATATTATATATATATATATATATTATATGTTGAAAGGATTTGTGGTGAAGGAAAATTTCGAGTGTTAGAATACATACATTTTAAGACCAAACCGGGACCAGTTGCGAAAATGCAACTTTAAGGCCTTCCGGCCGGAAGGCCTTAAAGTTGCATTTTCGAAAATGCAACTTTAAAGCCGGAAGGCCTTAAAGTTGCATTTTCGCAACTGGTCCCGGTTTGGTCTTAAAATGTATGTATTCTAACACTCGAAATTTTCCTTCACCACAAATCCTTTCAACATGTAGTTTGATCGAGTGAAATGCCAAATATTACCTATATATATTATATATATATATATATATATAAGTAGAGTGCTGTTTTCGAGCGGCTCGAAACGTCAGTATCTCGTCACTAACTCTTGGCAGTTTAATACCACCTTTTCACTTTGCTATATATATATATATATACGCATGATGTGCGCATGACCGCTGTTTATCCCACAAGCGGTTGTCACTGGCAATCGTTTGTGTATAATTAGTACTCATGTCCATATCTAGATTGTACCAAGCTACACTGATGAGCTGTGGAACAGCGAAACACGTGTCTGTAGATATTGTACTATATATATATATATATATATATACATTGTATACTTTATGTATATATATATATATATATATATATATATATAAAAGTAGAGTGCTGCGTAGACAGTGTTTTGAATATATAGCAAAGTGAAAAGGTGGTAAACTGCCAAGAATTTAGTGACGATATACTGACGTTTCGAGCGATTTTTTTTCATCTCGTCTTACTCTGATGAAGGGCTCCGCTCGAAACGTCAGTATATCGTCACTAAATTCTTGGCAGTTTACCACCTTTTCACTTTGCTATATATATATATATATATATATATTATATATAATACGTAATATTTATGAAGAATAAGGTAATAGTAGCCTCCTTCGCAGGCAACATCTGTGTCTAATTCCTAGCTGCAACGTTTTCAGTTTTGTAACGTTTTGAAGGGTTGGAATTAACATTTCAAAAGTGCATTGTAAAAACATTTTGTCAAAAAATTGGAGGGAATGGGGCTACAACCCCAGCGATAGGCGTAACATGCGCGAAGAATATGCGTAACATATGCATAACATACACGAAGAATACGCATATCATACGCAAGGATGATGCAGCGTAACAATAACATATACGAGAATATGCATATCATATGCGGGGCGGTACGCGTAACATACTGTACACGAGGAACATGCATATCATATGCCCTTGCATATGCGTAACAATAACATATGCAAATATGCATCATATGCATGATGCGTAACAATAACATATGCAAAGAATATCCATATCATATGCAAGCATATGCGTAACATACTCAAAGAATATGTATATATCATACGCAAGGATGATGCGTATTTAACATATGCGCGAAGAATATACATTAATCATATGCAAGAGATGATGCGTAACGAATACGCACAACATTACATGACATACATGCGAAGAATATGCATTTCATGCACAAGGATGATGCGTAACATATGCGAAGAATACGCGCGAAGAATACACACAATATACGCCACTAACAACATATATGCAACATACGCGAAGAATATATGTAACATGCGCGAAAAATACGCGTACAAAACTTGCACATTCTTTAAAAAATGCATCGCTGGCCGGTTTGCAGTCTATAATGTTTTGGTCGAGCCAAAGAAATAATTATAAGAGCATGGTTATTTCTTTCTTTGGCTCAGAATAGAGAATAGAGAATCCGAAATTCATATCATAATCTTCAAGTTCTTTGAAATGCTCAATCTTTACAAAATAAAATAATTAATCTATCCAAATCCAAATAGTGAGTAATACACATACCACCCCTTGAGATTATACAGGAAGAAAAGCTTCTAGGCGCCGTATCATTTAACGCGCACCACGAACAAGGAAAAGCTTGTTGTGTTTCGTCGTAAAAGTAAAACTTAACATGTCAAAGACAAGTGTAAACACTAGTGAGCAGTCTTAAGTTTATGGGGGGCCGAGCATTTATACTAATATGTAATTTTTTTGAAGTTTTTCCTAATTTGTTTGATCATTAGATTATATACATAATACGTCGCAACGGGGGCCCAGGATCTCAGCATAAAAATAGAATAAATAAATAAACACAACAAATTTTGTTTATATGAAAATGTTTGATAATATGAAATAACTAAATTCGCTGCTATATTTTAAATCCCTTTACAGTTGGCACGCAAAGGGTGCTCCCTCTGATCAGAGATATGTGGCATCAGAGCCTATTGACAGAGTGACAATGAAACTTGAAGAACTTGCAACTTTTTCTTTTAATAACTTTATTTTTAATGATATAAAACAAGCGTTCACTGATATAAGTTTTTATTGGTACAAGCTTTCGGCTGTCAGACTACAGCCTTCAACGGGTTAAGAAAAATATGGAAATCTACACCTATATATATATATATATATACAAGCAGAAAAATATTAAAGGGAATGACAGGATGTGACATAAGATATAAGCATATTGTCCTGGAAGAGGCTTCGAGTTGTTGTCGGCTTCTTTCCTTAATCCGGTGTGCCAAGATTCTAAAGTCTTACGTGTTCGATAATTGCCTCTATCAATAATCCGTCCGTTTTCGAAATCAATGACATGATCGTTATTCCAAGCGTGGTTAGCGATATTTGATCCGTTTTGTCCCAATTTTACATTCCTTATATGCTCCTTCTTTCGAGTTCGAAAACATCTTCCTGTCTCACCAATGTAACTCCTTTCACATTCACCGGATTAACGAAAGAAGTCGACAACAACTCGAAGCCTCTTCCAGGACAATATGCTATTCTACTAAAGAAACAATAACACATTATCCATTAATAACACATTAAGATAACACATTATCTTATGTCACATCCTGTCATTCCCTTTAATATTTTTCTGCTTGTATATAATATAGGTGTAGATTTCCATATTTTCCTTAACCCGTTGAAAGCTGTAGTCTGACAGCCGAAAGCTCGTACCAATAAAAATCAGTGAACGCTTGTTTTATATCATTATGTTTAAACCTGATATCGGCTCGTATATTTTTTCTAACTTTATTTTTGGCACTTAATTAACTAATAATTGCATACACTATTCATACAAACATGTATGTATGTACAGAGGATATATAAATCTAAGGTAATAATAAAGGATAAATCTAATGTAATATGCCAAAAATTGGCAAAGCACAAACGGGACTAAGTCCCATGCAAGGTGCTCACCAGTAAGATGTATAAGTAATGATTTAAAATGGGGGAAAAGAGAGGGAGATAAAGAAGGAAAAAACTTAAACAAAATACTCAAAATGTAGTTATTGAGTGTGAACTGAACATGTCAGGATTAAAGTTACTAACAGTTAAGTCAAAATAGGTTTTTCATAGCCTAAGATTTAAACATGGAGATGGTATGAAAGGAGTTAGGAGGAGCAGATTTAAGTACGCAATTCCACAGTTTTACTATTCTGATGTAATACGACCCTTGGAATGTGCTAATTTTACAGTATGGTGTTTTTAGAAGAGATGAGGAGCCTGCACGAGTCCTACTTACAGTGATAGGGACATACTGTAAAATATTTAGATCTGTGATGTTATGCGTGCATTTATAATAAAAGACTAAGTCTTTCATTTCTCTATCATACACAAGTGGGATCATATTTAGTAAAGTTAAACGTTCCGCATAACTCAACTCCCCGCGATTTTTACTCAAAATCCATAACGTCGCTCTCCTCTGGACACCTTCGACCTTCTTTGAAATTCTTCCGCCACTAGGACACCAGATCTCTGTTGCATAAGAGAGCTGTGATTTCACCAGACTCAAGTATAAAGCTCTCCTGACTTGGGTGTTGGTGATTTTGAAATATGTCCTTTTAAGGAGACCAAGCATTTTGATTGCCTTTGCTATACCATCTTTAGTATATGGGGACCCCATTTCAAGTCACTTGATACGAGAATTCCGAGATCCTTTTCGGTCTGACAGGTGGACAATTCATTGCCACAGATGTGGTATGGATATTTAACCGGCTTCTCTTTCCTTGTTATCGATAGCATGACCTTACATTTACCTCGCTTGAAATGTTAGACCTCCTACACACTATTTTGGCAGGTAGTTCTTAATTCTTATGAACATTTGGTTCCGTAGCTACCTTTCTCAAAGGCGCCACCGTGTTGTTCTTGATGGATTTTCTTCTGAATGGCTGCCTGTAACATCTGGTGTTCCTCAAGGTTCGGTCCTCGGACCGCTTCCGTGTTCCTTATTACCCTTATATACATCAACGATATGGCTGATGCAATCACTCAGGGATCGCACTTACCCTTATTTGCTGATGAATCGAAGTGTTTTCAAGTTATTTTCAGCAATACTGATGAAGATAAACTCCAGGAAGATCTTAAGACTAAGATCTTAATGCTCTTTATAATTGGTATATCACCTGGGGCATGGAGTTTAATGTCGATAAGTGTAAGTGCTGAGAGTTGTTAGAACTCGTACAATTTATGATCGTCAGTACTAGTTTGGGTTCTAAACAGCTGTCTGTTGTTCAGAGTGAGAAAGATCTTGGAGTGTGGCTTACTACTACTCTTAATTGGAACACCCATACTGATCATATGGCCCAAAAGATGCTTGGTCTATTGTATCGGACTTCGAGAGACATTGATGATCACATGAGGTCAACACTTGAATATGCCAGTCCAGTATGGTCTCCATACAAGAAAGTGAAGAAACCGAATTATGCCGAGTACCTCAAAGTGCTACGCCAAGAGTTGTGAAACGAACATTGTGAGGGGTCTAGGGTCATGCTCCCAAGAAAATAATGTTGGAGTGCATTTAGTGCGATTTCTGCGAAGAATGTTCCGAGAATATACACCAAGTACTTCCTTACTTTAGATATAAAAATCAAACGCCAGCAAATAAGGCACAGCATTTCAGCAAATAAGGCACAACATTTTAATATAGCTAACGTTTCGTTGTATATCACAACATCATCTACGCCGACACGCCAAAAACTAATTACTGCACGTCAGTACGTCGAGCGTTTAGTTGAAATTCGCGCCAAAGATCTTCGGCATACCCTGCATGGAATGAAGCCTGTCTTGTTTGGCTTCACAGTCCTAGCGCGAGAAGTGAGTTGTAGCGTTCCAGGTTGTACTTACTAAGTTTCGTCACTTTCGCATAACTTGTCGCGCGACAAATATTTGGTTTGCGGTCAAATGTTGCGAAAATTAGTTGAACTTTTCTCAACATTCTGTTGAGGCCTGCAACGAAAACAAATTATTGTGTGACACGTTGTACGTAGGTACTGTAGTTGCACGTGCCACATTGCAAGTACAATTGTTACGAGTTTTTCACAAGTTGTCCCAATTCCTACCTACATGCTTGCTTGCTTCCCGTTATTTCGTTAGACAGTAAAAAAAGTCACTAAATTCAAACACTATAGTCTGCTAAGATATTTACTTCATCCTTTCGCTGCAGGTGAAAAAGGCTTCTGCTGCGACCGAGCAGGCTTGGCTAAACGCTGGACAAAGACCTGGCATTCAAATCTGGCGTATTGTTAAATTTAAAGTGAGTGTACTCGTTCAAAGATGGCACGACATCGTACCTTGTATTCACCTCACTCTTTACTTTCTATAAGTTCACTTTCGTGTGTTTAATCTTCCTGTTTTTTTACCAATGCATTTCTGAACTTTGTGCTGTATTCTTCAAGGTGACTCACTGGCCCAAGGACGAGTATGGAAATTTCTTCAGTGGAGATTCGTACATAATCCTAAGAACATATAAAAAACAAAACACTGACGTAAGCTTTGGTTTTGTATATGAAAAAACAGTCTAGTAGTTAGAAATGCACATCTCAAACTCATTAAAAATTCATGAGCCGAAAACAAAGGAAATCAGCACCGAGACGGTGGTTGGGTGTAATGTATGAAACACGCGAGGAAGAGTGTTTCATCAGGATAAGTTTGTTGAAAAGAAGCCGAGGTTTTTTGACAAACTTCGAGGTGTTTGCATGGATACCCTGATGAAACACTCGTTTCATATTACATCTCAAACAAATCAGTATTTTAAAAGAAAATCGAGGTGAAAGTTGTCTTGTGAAAGATATCCAAACCCCAGGGCTGATTTCCTTTGTTTTCAGCTCATGAATTATTAATGATTTTAGATTATCAATAACATGAAACTCTGGTTAAGATCCAGATACTTAAATACGTTTATGTGGCGAACTAAGTTACATATATGTAAAACCTGTAATTCTTTCTGATGACCAACAAGATGCTCTAACCATTGAGCTATATATACCATCATGGACTCACAGGGGTTCTGGAAGCTTTTCAAAGTTGTGTGTCCTGCGTCTCACAGAATGCCATAAACAGGGTCACGCCCTTCAGAGAATATAATAGATAACTATATATACATAGTATACAAGATACATCACTGCAACTTCAAGAACTTTTATTATTGAACATATACTGAACAATTTGTGAAGAGGAGTTACAGATAGTTGCATATACAACTGATTTACAAATTGCATCAATATCTAACACGTTAAGAAACTCCTTATGCGAATGACAAATAGCCAGCGCATTCAATCTCGGAGCAGTCATGGTGCTCCAAAGCCAAGACTTTATGCGACGTAGCTTACTGAAGTTGCGTTTAGCTTCACTGGAGGTAGCTGGTTTCGGCTAGGCTCTCTGACGCCTTCGCATTCCCATAAAGCCAACGAACAAGTGTTGCCATTCCACAAAGTTTATTTCTGTCTTCACAAACATAGTGAGCTGGTGAAGAGTTTGCGTCACCTTATAATAATAATGTAAAAACAACCGAAAAGATGTACAGGTACTTCGCATCCAGAAAGCATCCACAGTCCAGAAAGTGCGGGTGTCCGGACACTCGCTGCTTCCAGAGCCCCGCATTTACTCTTATTAAAAAACTCATTTATAATTCATTAAACGAGATATCAAAGGAAATTAATATTTAATAAATATTTTTAATCGTTAGAAATCCTCCTGATTTACATCAAGTTTTCCGTTGATTTTCTCAGTTAAATCAGTTTATATCTTATAGTTGATAGTCATGAACACTTTATATGCATTTTTTTCATAACTATAAGTAATATAAAACATACGCATATCCGATCTTTATCTGATGTACATACTCTCGCCTTCTGCCTTCGTTTCCGTGGGGTTTTTTTTTCAGACAAAGATCTGCTGCTTATGTTTTACTTAAAACATTTTTAGGAGCTATTGTACGATCTTCATTTTTGGATTGGGAAATACTCGTCGCAAGATGAATACGGGACCGCGGCTTACAAGACTGTCGAACTGGACACCTTTGTAAGTTTTCTCATTAGTAAAAAGATTTAGGGATGAGCCGATCGAGAAAAATCCAATTTACCGATCCGATAAATTCCGATACGATTTACGAGCTGATCGGCCGATTTATCGATGGTTACCGATATTGGTCACCACAAATTATTAACAGTTGAATTTGGGGCCAAACTTCACTTCGCATTGAACAAGCCATGGTACGCATTACCAACCGCAAGCAGACTAACACCGTCACCGATGCAAATGTGATGTTAACTTTTAGGCTTCATGTTTGCGTCGGTTCGAAGGGCGGATGTGTCAATGCTGGGGTGACTATTTGAGACTACATTCGTTCACATGTCTCTGGCTTTTAAAATGCGTTCAACTACAATCGCGTAAATTTAGAAAGAAAAACAAACAATATTCTAAATTTTCCACAATGAAAATAGACTTGCAACGTTCTAGTTTCAGAAGATATTAAATTTGACAGTTTCATTGTGGAAAAGTATCTGTGTTATAAACAAGTTGGCGTTTTTCTTGACAAACAAAAGGAAATATCACAAGTAGAAAAGCGAGAATGATATTTATCGGGGATCGGCCAATAACCGATCAGCCTGAATGTTGCCGATTATCGACTCATCCCTAAAAAGATTTAAAGATCATGTGTAGAAGGATGTGCTAGCTCACGTAACTGAATACACCTTATTCCAAGATGGCCGCCGCGCGGATAAACATATTGAAAAATTAAATATTACGCAACAGTCGCATAGTCGCATTGCATCCTGTTTACAAAATGCGATTTTGTTGCACGTCACATGTCGCATGGTTTTGTCCACTGATCTCTAATTGGATCGAGCAACTATTGTTTAGAAGCTGCGAATAAATGAAGACGGAAATATTTCGCAGCGGCCATCTTGAATGGACCACGCTATATAGTTTTACTGTAGGCGACAGAGACTATCTGTCTCTGATCTTTTCACATGCTAAAATGAATCAGTTGTCGAAGGTTTTCCCAAAATATAGAACACAAACTACGGCTCTATAACAGTAACTATGAAGCCAGAATTAGCGCGTGGCGGCCATATTGCAGTGAGAACGGTGGTCAATCCGGATTCATGTAAACAGCCCCTAAATAAAGACTGGATCACGCAACTATTGTTTAAAAATTATGCCGGTAGTAATTCGTGGCGGCCATCTTGTTGGGACCATGTTATATAGTTTTACTATAGGCGACAGAGACTATCTGTCTCTGATCTTTTAAGATACTAAAATGAATCATTCATCGAAGGTTTTCCCAAAATATAGAACACAAACTACGGCTCCATAACAGTAACTATGAAACCGGAATTAGCACGTGGCGGCCATACTGCAGTCAATCGCTATTTCTGGCTTCATAGTTATTGTAATGGAGCTGTAGTTTGTGGTCTATATTATGGGAAAACCTCTTTGACAACTGATTCATTGTAGCATCTTAAAAGATCAGAAACAGATAGTCTCTGTCGCCTACAGTAAAACTATATAGCGTTGTCCCTTCAAGATAGCCGCCGCGAAATATTCCCAGCTTCATTTTTTCGCGACTTCCAAACAATAGTTGCTCGATCCAGTCTTTATTTAGAGATCAATGGAACGTACACCACAACTAATGTTGCTTACTTGCTTGCCTAACAATTATAGTCACCGTACGCCGAGGGTCCTCCCGTTAATCTATAGTATCATACTATCATGTAAAATTACGCCTCGAAAAACGTTGTCGAAATAACTCATGATAATCAAGTATTTGTATTTGTTATTTAAGCTCAATGACAAGCCAGTGCAGCATCGTGAAGTTCAACAACACGAGAGCGCTTTATTCAAGACCTATTTTACATCTCTTACATTCCTGAAAGGAGGGTAGGTTCCAGGCCATCTGATGGCGTGACGAAAAAGGACTGGGACTGAGAGTAGAAGAGAAGTTCATTTTGGAATTATTAAGGTGGCTCCTATGGTTTTATGACAGCGCGCGAGCTGGTTGCTAATTCGTCAGCACGCCTAAAAAAGCCCGAAAATAAACGCAAATATCATGCGTTTCCTACAGTGAATTATATGGAAAACTTGCGCACTTCAAGATGAAGCTTATACATTTTTAATTCTGTTTTTTCAAAAAATTCTATCAGACAAATTTTGCTTAATGTTAAAAAACATTAAATTTGGTGATAGTGACAAAACTATCTGAACAGCCCTACATTTATTTTTGACTAAAATGTTTCGCGAAGCAAGACTGTAAAGTTTGAATAAATTTCACGCAAGGAAACGCGAGAAATGGAAGAGAAAAGATGAAAAATATCAAAAAAATGTTATATTTTAGACTCGTTGTTGCCATGGAAACGAGCTTGGAAAGGCAAATGACAACACAAAAGTAATTACGAGAATATCATTGATGTTACTGGAGAATTTCATGAACATAAGTCGCAAGGAAATATCAATGATAATCGTAATTAAAGAGTCTATCTCACGTTTGAGGATTTTACATATCCGTAATGTTTGGGTCTTCCTGAGCAAAATCATAATATATATTATCAGTCAAAAATTTCATCTTCATGGAGTTTTTCGCTGTCAAAGTTACCTGATGAGATGTCACAAGAGGCATTCCAAACCAGTTTTCTTTTGTTACTTGCCACAAAAAGCCTCTTGTGACATCACATCCGATAACTTTAACAACCTCGTACCCAGGCTTTTCACACGCTCGGCGGACTTTAACAGCAAAAAATTTCATGAAGATGAAATTTTCGGCTGACAAGATATATTATGATTTTGCTCAGGAAGACCCACATATTACGAATATGTAAAATCCCCAAACGTGAGATAGGCACTTTAACACAAAGTAATATAGGCATGACAGTATGACACATCAACGTTATTTTCTCAGGATTCAGAAGCTTTACGAGAACAAAAACCTAGCCATAACCCAAATATAAACTCTAGTCCTAACCCTGAAATAAAGAAATACTAACACTACTTTTAAACTCAACATTTCGATCATGTAATGTTCTGTGTCCGGCACACGAAGTAGCAGCCGTAAATGCCATTATGGTACGAAACTGAACTTCAAACTTTCAAAACGTTTCAAAACATTTCCAACTGTTTAAAGATGCAAAACTGAACTTTCGTTCTGGTCCTGGTTCCAGTAATCCTTTTTCTTACATTCAGATCACCTTTTTGCCACTCACCCATCAACTCTATTTAATTTAATTTTCCCTTTCTTCAGCGCTGATACAGGATTCCGCCATGTTGAGCCCATTAAATACACTCCAAGACTTTTTCAATTCCGTCGTAATAAGGTGCTACAACAATATTCGCTTTGTTATATGTTATATATACGCTGATGTAGTGAATTAGGGGTAGACAAAGTTTCGAGTAGACAGACGATACATGGACGATCGTCAAGCTCAACAATGCTTGAGATGCTATCGACTGTCTACTCCAAGCCCCTTCGTCAGTATTTAACAAATAGATTCCATTTTGCCGTTGTCTGTTCAGTTATAGATGCACAGATGACGTCAGAACGTGGTAAGAACAAAAAAATGGCCCACGAGACGATAGTCGAGTGGGTCACTGATGTTCTTACCCGTTCTGACGTCCTCTGTACATCTATAACTGAACAGACAACGGCAAAATGGAATCTATTTGTTTTATACAATAAAAATTGAAAACAAAGCATTCAAAAGGCTTATTAGGTCTTTGGTAATTTCTGGGGCATGAAAAAGATAAAAGCAGTCGGCTGACGTGATCTGGCGTGAGCTGACGTGATCCGTGCATCTGTCCTCTAATAGATCATGGCCAAGAACCAATGAGAATGCGCGTAGTAAACAGGTTATTGTATAAATATATATATATAATGCAATAATATAATGCAACGCTGGCCCCATGCGCACTTCACGCTATCTGGATGTTCTGATCGCCGGTGCTGTCCCACAAGCGGTTGTCAATGACGATCGTAAGTGTATAATAGTCCATCCAGACTCATCCTGATTGTTCCAAGCTACACTGATGAGCTGTGGTACAGCGAAACACGGGTCTGTAGATTGAAATAGATATAAAGGATTTATAGTGAATGAAAATTTCGAGTGTTGGAATACATACATTTTAAGACCAAACCGGGACCAGTTGCGAAAAATGCAACTTCAAGGCCTTCCGGCTGGAATTGAACCCGCGACCCTGCGACGGAAGCCGTTGCCGAGAGCGTAGTCACGAGTTCTGTATATATGGTGGTGGTAATGCCGGGATAAGATTCTGGGTATATTATAGGTAATATTTGGCATTTCACTCGATCAAACTACATGTTGAAAAGATTTATGGTGAAGGAAAATTTCCAACACTCGAAATTTTCCTTCACCATAAATCCTTTCAATATATATATATATATATTCTAATTCAATTATTTCTAATCTGTAGGGCGTTGTTATGGCAAAGGAAGTACCTTGCTTCCATGAATCTCTGCAGTCGGATGACGTGTTCATTTTTGATGCGGGATTGGATCTTTACCAGGTATTTTAAAACATTGTCGTACGAAATGCGTGTCATAACTTGTTTTTTCTCATTCTTTTTTCTTTTCTTTACACTATAAGTGGAATGGAAAGGAATCAAACAAAGACGAGCGATTCAATGCTTTACAATATGTTCAAAATCTCAAGGTATTACTGGAAGTTTATTGATTTGTTTTTATTTAAACATATTTGGAAAATACATTTTCTCCAAGAGCAAAGCTCATCGAGGGAGATTATGTAAGGGACGGGGGTGTAAGGTTGAGTAGAAGAAACATGAAAGGAAAATACAGAGAAGTAGAAAAAGGATATAAGACTGGAGGACGAAGCGCGTAGGAATCGTAGAGAATGATAGGAAGGAAGGAATGCAAAACGAAGGAAGGAAGAACGGACGCATGCACACACACAGGCAGACGCACAGACAGATAGACACACGCACACACGCACATATATACAGATATACTGACAGACAGACAGACAGACAGACAGGCAGACAGACAGACAGACAGACAGACAGGCAGGCAGGCAGACAGACAGACAGACAGACAGACAGACAGACAGACAGACAGACACACACAAATATACAGACACACAGTCACACACAAAGATTATTAAACAATACATCTATTTTTTATTTAGTCTAGTCGAAATGGCCGACCAAAAGTTGAGACACTCGGTATGATTCTTATCTTTGTTTGTCATTGATTTTGTATTATTTGGTGAATAAAAAGTAAATGTGAGTACGTGTTGCGTCATACGTTAAACGCAGGCCTATTGGTCGTTGGTGGGTCTATTTTGTGAATCTTAGTTTCTTCGTCCGGTTCGGCCTGAGCGAAAAACAAATGGCCAAACCTTTCTCGTAAGTCATTCATCTCGCGAAGTTTACGGACCTCGTTTGATGACAGAGTGTTCGCTCAAATACGTCTCAAACTCATTAATAATTCATGAGCCGAAAACAAAGGAAATCAGCACCGAGACGGACAACTGGATTACCTGGTCTTAAAGGGGAACTGTACCCAAAAAATAAATTACTTTTAAATAAAAGGCCTTTAAGTATCATGTTTGGAAATGTTATAGTTTTACGGTATCTGCTTTTATACTCGAGAAATAACGTTTCCATTCTCGTATTTTATGCTTCTGGACGCCACCATTTTCGAGTTTGCTCGACGGCTCAGACTCGAGGTCCAGCGGGAATTTATTTTCAATTTGACGTCACTTGAGTGCAAGGAACAAAAGAAAAGCACTCAATGACGTCAAAATTGAAAAGAAAACCACCGCTGTACATCAATCCTGAGCCGTCGAACAAACTCGAAAATGGCGGACAAGCATAAAATACGAGAATGAAAACGTAGAGTGAATGAAAACGTCGAGCACAAGAGCAGATACCGTAAAACTATTAACATTTCTAAACATTATACTTCTTTTTTTTTTTTAATTACTTTTATTTAAAAGTAATTTATTTTTTGGGTACAGTTCCCCTTGACAATTTCCACCTCAAATTTCTCTTAAAATACTCATTCGTTCGAGATGTAATGTCAAACCCTCGAAAGAGTGTTCCATCCTCTATATCCAGTCACCTCGAATTCGGTTAAAAAACTCGGCTATCGCCTCGTTTTTCAACCTACTTCTCGGGGACTGGATATCGGATGAAACACTCTTTCTCGTTTTTGATCACATGATTAAAGGACATAATGGCAACAAAAAGAAATACATTTTATACCAAGGTATATGACTTAAATATCCGGAATATCGTATAGTTTGAGGTTGAAAATAGCACGTAAAGCGTATTAAATGAACTGTGACGTCATGTGCTTGGTAAAGCGGTCAGGGTCTCATCTCCGCTATGAGACCCTGGGTACGAGGTTGTGAGTGTTGGTGGAAATCCAAAGAAATTAAGCTTCTTCTCAGTGTTATTTTTGTGATCGCTATTACAACCACAACTGGGCAATACATCATGACTCCACGATAGGTAGCACAACAGTAAGAAATAGAACGCTTACCGGCACATGACGTCACGGTCGTATTCAAAATGGCGGCCCAGGATCCTGTTTTTCGATGGTTTATTTAAAATACGTTTCCAGCATTTTCTTAGCGCGAAACTACTATTTAGGGACATTTAATAATAATAATAATAATAATAATTTATTTATATAGCGCTAATTCTACTAGTTATCCAAAAGCGCTTTACAATATATATACTCTAATCTAACAAGAACTATATTTACATATTAAAATGAAAGTAACAATATAAAATATATATAAATAAATAAATAGAAAGAAAATACACGTTATTAAAAAGAAAATACACGTTTAAAAAGAAACGTCTTGATGGCAGTTTTAAAAACAGTAATATTGTTCATTGCTCTAATATCTTCAGGCAATTTATTCCATAAAATAGGAGCGTAAACGGAAAAAGCATTATATTTAGGAATAAGCATCACGTTAATCCTGGGAAACCGCAAACGGCAAACTGCAGTTAGCGGTTATAGAGGTTTGCCGTAACAACCATAATCAAACATAGTTTGACGCTACTCTGGCTTTAAAAAGGTTTTTTGAACGCAACTTAAAAGTTACGTTCGATCACCCCGGATGAAGACACTAGACTGGAGTGTCAAAACGTTGGGTCATGGACAGTAACTTTTAAGTTACGTTCAAAAACCTTTTTAAAGCCAGAGTAGCGTCAAACTATGTCTGATTTATCACCTGGTTGCGTTGGGAAATTATTTATTAACCATAATCAACTTTAGCATGACGGGGTCTGGGAACGAGAATGGACGGTCCCTTTACAATCACATAATTTAGAGCCGCCATGTTTGTTTTCCCTTCGCTCACACTACTTTATGTAAATGCTCAAATCTCATATACAATTCAATGTTAAACGTTAAAAACTTAACATTTAAGTAGCATAAAAATACAAGAACTTAATTTTTAGCCTTAAACGCGAGTGTATTTAGTTTAAGTTGCTAAAAAGTCCAGTGTTCAGCAAAGTACTGATATTTTGTACTTAAGTAAAAGTAAAAAGTAACTCGTCAGTTTATACTTAAGTAAAAGTAAAAGTATGGCCTGAAAATCTTACTTAAGTAAAAGTATGGCAAAAAAATATTCCAGAAAAGTACTTCTGAAACAAACTATATATTCTCGAACCACTAACCGACATGACAAATGACAATTGATAATCTGGTACTGTACTTTAATCTGGGCGCTGTTTAGCGGCGCCAACTCGACAGTTGCCAATTACGTGTGCACATGCAAACAACTTCACGCAATTTCTCCACTATATAGATCTCCAGCGGATGGATATAGTGGACCGAGTATTTCGCGACTCCGCGTTCCGAATTTCTTTTTTACTTTGCTGATAAAACAAAAAGTAACGAAGTTAAAAAGTAATTATTTAACAAAAAAATTACTTCGTTACAAGTAAAAAGTATTTGTTGAAAAATATACTGCTAAAAACCCTTGCAGTAAGTCACTTACCACTAGAAGGGCTCCTTCTAGACCGCAAGACCATGGTCACGTGACATCTTGAGGTTTGCGTTTTCCAGAAAAACGCCTAATACTAATTCACATACTTCGATATAAAAGTAGTTATTTTTGAAATGTTCACGAAATTCGCTTTTAGAGGAGGACAGAATTTCTCCCAAAAACGCATTCAACACGAAGCTTCAAACTGGCGGAAAGAAGAGAGAGAAAAAGTCGAAGGTGCACTGTCGTTCATATTTCATTTATGTTCTACGTTTGTTCTTTACATTCACCGTGGTACTGTTGTTGATATTTAATTTATCTTTTACATATAGGATCAAGTTGATGCAACCACGGAGAAAAAGTTGTTCAAGTTAGTATGTTTATCGCAAGGGTTAAAGTGCCATAAACCCCTCAAAATGTTTTTTTGCTTTTCCAAATCTAGAAAAAACGAGCAACTATTGTTCAGAAAATTAAACCGGAAGTCCGCCATTACTAAGGGACTAACTGAGGATCCTATGAGGTTTTTGTTGGATTATGTGCTCTTATACCATCGACAAAATAAAATAATTTTACTATAAAGAGGACCAGAAGACATTTTTCAAATTACTGGGTAAAACGATTCATGTCCAGCTACCTACAGATTTACTGCGACTTTGGTCCCTTAGTAATGGCCGCCGTTGGTTCTAATTATCAAGTGAGAGAAACCTAATATGAGACGTCAAATTAGGTTCAAGATTTTATGCATTTAATGTTAACAAAGAAACTATATTGGCCAGACACTAAACCTATTTCGCGAGCGTCACAGTTTAATTTGCTTGCAAACTGGGAGCTTCTAATGATCTCTCGTCAATTTACATTATGCAAATATGCAAGCTTCAAATACAATAGAAAGCTCAATCCAGTCTTATTTTTGAGATCAGTGGTTCAATTCCAGCCGGAAGGCCTTGATGTTGCATTTTTCGCAACTTGTCCCGGTTTGGTCTTAAAATGTATATATTCTAACATTCGTAATTTTCCTTCTCCATATATCCCGAGAACACGTAGTTGAATCGATTGAAATGCCAAATATTACTTGAAATATTTGTGGTATATCTGGGCAAAGCTCAGTATATGATGACGCAATAAAATGTTCATAACTTCGTTTATATTTGATTTATGGACAAATCCATCCATACTTTCAAATGGTGGCATATATTTTCAACAGAATGTTATCTATAATTTAATTTCAAGCTGAGACCAATAGTTAATTTTATTATTTGAAGGATATCAGATGCAGGTGATAAACTTCAGATGACACAAGTGGCCACAGGAACTGTAAACAAAGATGATCTTCACTCAGAAGATGGTAAGATTTACTTTACTTGGTTTCAATTATAGAGTGTCAACAGTACACTTTGTTACAGCAGCGATAGCTAAACAGTAACGGCTGTTGCTTTGTTATTTATTTGCAGTTTTTGTGTTGGATCAAGGCAGTCACGTGTTTGTATGGGTGGGGTCACGTGCCAGTGAGGAAGAGAAAAAGAATGCACTGCCAATGGCGCATGTAAGTCTTTATACTCTTATGCCGCCGATTTGATTTCAAAATTAATCTTACCAAAACCTAAACCATGACCCTAAACTACTCCGCCCTTAACCCTGACCAATCTTATCCTGAAGCAATTATTTGAGTTGGAGACGTCAAACTAAATACCTGTGACACATTCAAGTATTTGGGTTCTAAAGTTAACGAATACCGATGACTATGAAATTGAGTATAGAATAAGCTGCGGAAAGGCCACCCTTACCGAAAACCAGAACATGCTGAAGAATCAGAAGATTAGGATGAGTCTAATGAGTCTATTTTTGTGAATGCTTTGGTGAAGAGCAGACTAATATATGGTTGTCAGACCTGGGATTTATCGAAGGTTCAGTCTAAGACGTTGAATGTGGTTTATCGGGGATTTTTAAGAAGGATGATCAAGGGTGGATTTCGTAGAAAGAAGGGCACGGATGGAAGTGATACCTTCAAATATTATTATACGAACGAAACGCTCCACGGAATTTGTAAATCTTACGATATTTGTACATTTATCAAAACTCAGCAAACCAAGTACACGTATCATGTTATTCGAAGTGACTGGTCAAACTCTTCAAAAAGATTACTCTTCAATGCCAACAAATACAAAAAGAGCGGCAGACATCTGCTTACATTATTTCAACAAGTTTCGAAGCTGCACGATCAGACGGAACAGCAAACAATCCAAGCAGCAATAAATAGAGAACGCTAGACCTGTGAATCGAATTTAATACGAGAAGCAGTGAAACCAAATGAAGGAATGAAAGATCGAGACTTGGGGAGATTTTTTGATGGAATGACAGGCTCAGACACATAGGAAGGCAAGCAGGCAGACAGACATGGAGACAGACAGACAGACAGACAGACAGACAGACAGACAGACAGACAGACAGACAGACAGACAGACACCAACGTCGATATAGACACAAACATGGACACAAACACAGCATTTTCGGACTGACCTATGTGCCATTGTGCCATGGGACATCCATGGGCCCCTCCACGAATACGCTGAACAGACTACATTAATACTTTCGTACCTAAAGCACTCGCATCTCGTAGGCCCTATTCAGGCCAACAGTGGTAAAAGAGAGGTTTAGATAATATGGATGACTTAATATAAAGATAATTTTTGAGTCTTCATAGGTACTCCGAAACATAATACCTTTCCTTAGTCTCAGATAACATCTCTCCTGTGATTAGTGATCTTCACCACGGTAGCCCGAGTGAAAAGCAAGCTTTATTAGGTTGATTAAAAACAATTTTCCGTCGTTACGGAAGCCGCAAATTTGGAACGTTTTCTGATTGGTTGCTTGAAATTTCCGAGCACACACGACAACCAATCAGAGGCGGTGTATGTTTTAAGGATTATCTGTATGATACGATTTACGATTGTCTTCTTGGTTCTGATGGTGACGGCCATCTTGAATGGACCACGCTATATAGTTTTACTGTAGACTATCCGGCTGTCTCTGATATCTGTCTCTGATCTTTCAAGATGCTAAAATGAATCAGTTGTTGAAGGTTTTCCCGTAATTTAGAACACAAACTACGGCTCCATTAAAGTAACTATGAAGCCGGGAATATTTCGCGGCGGCCATAATATTGGAATGATCATCGTGGTCACTGCAATATGGCCGCCACGCGCTAATTCTGGCTTCATAGCTACTGTTATGGAGCCGTAGTTTATGTTATATATTATGGAAAACCTTGGACAAATGATCAGAGACAAATATACTTTAGAAGACGCGCCCGGAGGAAGTGTGTAATTTATTTTCGCAAACTGTGACGGGATGTGTTCATAGATACTTTACTGTGATTGGTTGATTAATGAGGTTGTTTCTATGGTTACACGGTCAGAGAATCACTTGAACTCAAGACTGCTGTCAGCGAACACGTTTTTATTCAAAGCACGCGATAAATATTTTGATCTATTTGAAAGGAAATTCTATTTTGGAAGAAGAAAATGAATAGTTTTAAATCCAAGAATAGTTCGCCTGAATACAAAACTTGAATATATCCTCTATTTCAGCGCCGAGTTACATAACAATCTGAGTTAAATTTCTCAAAGATTATCTTGTCGCAGGCTGGTCGATAACTAGTTTTCCGAGGTTGACCGCAAGGCATCATGGGACAGTCACCTCAATTATTGAGGTATATGTCCCACGATGCACAAATCGCAAAATTACACACTTTCTCCGGGCTCATCTTGTCATGGGCCTCTGCCTATAGTAAAACTAAATATAACGTGGTCCCAACAAGATGGCCACCACGAGCTACTTCTGGCTTCATTTTCTGAACAATAGTTGCTCGATCCAATCTTTATTTTGAGATCAGTGGATCAAACTGTATAGTACGACAATCGTACACGAGAGAGAGGGGGGGGGGGGGGTCAGCCTGGTCGTTGACCAGGGGCCCATTGGCCAAAGGGAGCCCATTTTTAAGCAAACGTTATACATTAAAAAATTACAAAGAATATGTTATACATTATCTTAACTGTGAAGCGATAACATCGTTTTTATAATAATCAAGAACTGTAGTTTTAGCATTAATCGTTACATTGCAGTGTCTGTAAACTCGCTATTATGGCACTGGCATAGGAGCCCTTTATGGCTTTATCACTGCGATGGGGACCCTTTATGGTAATATTAATTCATAAATACAATCATTATTCATGACAGAAATCTGGGACTGTGGGACACTTCACCACATCGGTATGCGGCTCTGGGGCGCATCAATACATCTTAATACTTGATGTTATATTAATATACTGTTAATGAACTTGTAAAATGAACATGAACAAACATTAAATTAATCAAAATACATGCATGTTTTGCTCGTCAATTTGAATTTTGACTTTTTACTGTAAATCCCAGGTTAATGGCAATTTAAATTTCAGAAATTTTGAAAGCTTGTCTGCATGATAAAAAAGGACAAATTTGGGAATTGGGGGTAGAGGGGCCCATAAATATTTTTCACCAGGGGCCCTAAATTTCTCTCGGCGGCCGTGGCTTTAAATCTCTGTTTTAATATATATTTGTTGTCTTTCTAAAGAAATATTTGCAGCAGAGTGATCACCCTTTTGCACCAACGACTGTGATTGTTGAAGGCAAAGGGGAAAGCAAGGAGTTTGACAGTGCATTTGATTAAATGACGTGTCAGCTCAATGGTAAGTGTAGTCTTGTCCGAACAATTCCCATCTCTATTTTATTCAAATTGACTTTCTTTTCTTAAAAAAAACTCAGTGGTTATTTGTTGTCTTATTCCGTTTTAGGAAACCAGTAAATCTTTTTCTTTTTTTCTATTCAGAATCATTTCTAATTCGTTATGGTCAGTTTCCCTGTTCAGGATTTTGGATTTTGTGAAGAAATGCAATGAGTGTATTCTTAGACATTAAAATTTAATAAAGTAAAGTTAAACGTTTAGCCTGTGTAAATTGAGTTAACCTATATATCCGTTTGATAAAAGCTTTTAGCTCAGATTTCTAGTTGACTTAAAGAGTGAGTGTCAACCGTCGTGCATTGCGCGTTTGTGTTTATCTTTTTATACGATAACGAAGTGTTTTGAAGTTCTTCATTGCCAACGTGATGTGGTAAATACTTCGGAAATTCGCCGAGTCTTCTCAGAAAACCCTATAGAGGCTTTCTTATTCATCCACAATCCAAATACGTCGACTCGGAACCTGGTTTGTTTGTTTGAATCTCGTCACTTGGTCTTCCACGCTTCGCGTCAGTCAAGGCTGACATAATTTGAAACGAAAGTCAAGAAAACGTCGAGTTTTGTGAAAAATACAGAAATAATTACTTTCTAAGGTATATCTTCTTTCAATTGAAAGACAAAATGAATAATTTATATCAAGGGGATTGACAAGATTTTTATGGATGCAGTTAACCAAGGGAATTTCGTGCTTCGAAAAATGGCCGACCGAGCGTGCAATGAGTCATGGTTGACACTCACTCTTTAATATCTTATATAGACAGAATGTATATATAATAAAACAATTATTGAATTCGGTTTTCGCATGATATCTTGTAATATCAAGTCTCGGTTTGTGTTATCCGCCGCAGCCTATAACACAAATCTCTGCGTTGATAACACAAGATATCATACTCAACCTCATCCAATAATTGTATATTAACAGCAGCTAATAGCAGGAGGGGGTGGTGGGCTGAGACCTTCTATGTGGGGGGCCCATTACCCCGAAAATTTTGAAAATCTAAATCTGAAACGGAATAAATTTACTCTGTTTTGGAGGCGTTCGGCTCCCATGGTCACGTCACTGCAACTGACGGACAAAACTTGTGAAATTATCTAATCCACTGGTAGTTCGTTTTGTGAGTTATGATTTTGACATTTTCACTTGGCTTACCAAATTTGTTTTGCCCTATCTATTTCGGATAATGTCAAAGATTTCTTTGGCATCTCATGATATCATCGAAAGCAAGCTATATATGCTGGCTCAGAGACTCAATCCAGCACAACTCGGCAGAGAGTATTCGCAATATACTTTTCTTAAATATTCTTTGAATATTGGTTTGGCGCGTTCATGTCTATAATCTTTACAACGCTTGTTGTCCCTCCCGCCTTGTTATTCAAAAATCACAAATACAATAAATTCAATTGTTTACAATTGTCGCTATCACTTTTGTTTATAAGAATTTTAGACGTTTCTATCTGTCCTGAAGATGTACCGGATGATTTGGCTGAAACAGCAAAGGATTGTGATAGGCAGTTGGTTTTTCGTTATTGCTTTTATTCGACCGAAGTGTACATTAGAAAGAACAGATAACGGCAGTGGCTTGCATTGCCCCCCCACCTTCCTTCTATCTCGCTTCGTTTTGCGTTCATTACAAATCCACAGGAACTGTGGTGTATTATCATATTATTTGATTAACACAGGGGGTAAAAAACGACTCAAAAAGTAGTTCAAGACTATACGAAAACAGCCTGTGCAGTGACGTAGCCTTAAGCTTAGTTCCTAGATAAAGACAGCCATATTTTAGTAAAAGGAAACCTTTCTGTACACCAATGCTTCGTCAAAGTCGTTGTTCGTAGCCATTGCAATGCATACTAAAAGCAGGTTTCCAACTGTGTCACCCCGCCTTTGTAATTCTTGCCATACAAGCGGACCAAGTTAATTAAGGTTCAGCTCGCAAGTCCAAAGCCGATTCAAAAGTCAAATCGCCTCGGTGCTCACGGGAGGTCGGAATCGACGACGTTGACGGTAGAACTCACAACGGTTTTCTCGCAATGCCTGAGTCTGATTTCGATGTCGATACGTTGGGGACACTAACGTTAGAATATTTCGAAAGAGATGCATCCTGTTCCGATGTCAGCTCGAACGGTTCGTCGCCTTCGCATTCTAGCGATGCTTATTTCGAGAGTCCAGTGAGTTCGCCCGACCAGAAGAGCTCTCCCGAATGCTCGTCCGATTATTGGAGCAGCTCGCATTCTGAAGGAGAACTGCCCAGTGACAAGGTTCCTCCCAAAAAGGGGAAAGCGAAAAGAAGTACGGGTATGAAGGAAACCGTGTTGAAACGAAACGAGAGGGAGCGTAAAAGGGTGAAGTTGATAAGCGAGGGATTTTCTACGCTTCGCAAGCGTATCTTGGTTCAGCCGAACAATCGTAAGCTTCCAAAACTGGAGATACTACTACGAGCCATCCATTACATCAAGGAAATGCAAGGGATGCTCGAGGAAAGCGACATGCAGTTAGAGATGGAAAAAACTGAGAACTGTTGCACGCAACATCAGCCAACTCAGGTAAGCTGTTTCATGCATATATGGAAATTTTTGCTGCGAGCTTCACAAGCGTTCGCGACACCTCAACGCGAGAGTTCAACCAAATGGAGTGACTTCTTACCAACTTTTATTCTTACTAGAAAGACGATGTCTGCGTAAGGACTGGGGAATCGCGCGCGCGATTTCCATTTATGACTTGACTGCGTGGCACTAAAATTCTGATGATTTATAATCATGACTGAAACATCTTAGACGTTTCCTTAGGGCAGTTGATTAACGAAGCAAATAATCAATAGATTACTAGAATGATCAAATAAAGGCTTAGGTATAATCTTTGAACCTTAAAGATCGTGGTTCCTATAAGACTCAGCGGTTGTTATATTAACAATTATTATAAAGATAATATTTGGCACCAACACCCGATTTGATAGAATGACAAGTTCAAGTTAGGTATTATGATATATATTTATTTGAGTGTCTATATGTGGTTATATAGCTTTCGAGAAACTAATTGGGGACATATAAGTTATGAAATCTATGTCGCGGGTTCAATTCCAGACGGAAGGCCTTTAAGTTGCATTTTTCGCAACTGGTCCCGGTTCATGGTCTTAAAAATGTATATATTCCAACACTAGAAATTTTCCTTCACCATATATCCTCAGAATATATATATATAACTCACCCTCTTTTCACCCATCTGACGAAGCAAACGTTAACTCATGACCTCACTGGCAACTGCATGCATGCACGAACCGTAAGTCCCACTTAGCAACCTGCATATCCTTTCGTAATCCGAGCATGCATGTGCATTATATATATATATATATATAATTATACTCACTAAATTCTTGGCAGTTTACCACCTTTTCAATTTGCTATATATATATATATATATATATATATATATATATATATATATATATATATATATATATATATATATATATATATATATATATATATATATATATATATATACGTGTAGGTTTGGTCTACGAAATGCAAAGAGTGCTCAACAACATATAGTTAGAGCAAATAATAGATTTTCGCTTACCTCAATTTCGTCTGTAAAAGAATCTTCAGGCAGTGACTGAAGATTCTTTTACAGATGAAACAAGTTGTAGCAGACCAGTTTTGAGGTAAGCGAAAATATATATATATATATATATATATATAATATATATATATATATATATATAATATATATATATATATATATAATATATATATATATATATATATATATATATATATATATATATATCTTCAAATATAATCGTCGTTTTTTGGGCATAATATTGAAAAGGCTTCTTTCGAGCGGAAAATGAATGCATGTCTGCACGGACGTCTATGCAGCAAAAGTAAAAATATTTCATCGATTTTCTGGCTTAATTTCTTCTAGATTCGCTTTTTATGTTCTCCAACAGACGAACCTGATAACATTCATTCAAGCTACACACCTGCAGGATTTCAAAGACCGTCGTACGATGAGGTTGCCTACAAACAACAACAAACATCGTCTTCTTCCCCAGGGATTATTTGGGTCCACGCCTACAGGCAGTGAAGATATATACAAGAAGTTATGGACGGTAATTTCAATGCAATATTTGGAGGTAGCTGATATTTTGGCAGGAGTATATATAATTAGTTAAAACCGACTAATATTTAGGATGGTTTTGTGGTCCATGGTTATGTGAAGAGGAAAGAGCTATACGCGCCTGTGTATGCGGGTGCAATGTATAGCATTTCTTCTTCGCATGCAGCTACGTGGACCATTTTGATTCTATCCAAACGTATTCATAATGTATATGGTGATATGAATTATTATTTTAGCCTTGAAATATCAAGGAATATATTTACTTGTGGTACAATGAGAACATCAGACACACTGACAAGCAGCAGGAAATAATACCCGGCGACTGCCGGCTCTGCCGGAACCGCTTCCTCCGCTCCTGATAAGGACCAAGTGGGTGGAGATTTTCGTAGATACGACAATTTACGACACTTTTTCAGGAGATCCCACAGTCCAGTTATATATAGAGGTCAGCAGGACTTCATCCTATGAGATATAATGGATCCGTAGTTTGGATCATGGTTAGGATTAGGTTAGGATTAAGTTTAGTGCATTAGGTTTAGCGTTAAGATTATAGGGTCAGGATTAGGATTAGGTGAATCCACTATATCCCATACTTACCGAGATTATCATCCCGACCGCTGAACGCTTATCCTGCAGGTAACCCGTGGATTCACAAAGCAATCCCTTAAAAATTAGTATTGTGATTACATGGAGACAATTTCAACCCTCGGACTGAATTTAAAATGAAACAAACTTGGCTTCTTTACAGTTGTGCTGCGTATGCAGTGTATATAGAAATACAAATAAAACTATCCAAATAGTCTATATATAGGAGCTTGGTCTAATTTTTCCAGCGAAGGCCCCAGCTCTCTGACGAAGGGCCTTCGCTCGAAACGGTATAGACCTAGCTCCTATATATACACACACTATTTCGACAGTACACCGCGAGAGTTTCGGTGAAGGCTAAAAGGGATGACTCAAAAGGACCTTCTCATTTTCAAGAACTAGCTGTCTAACCCTAATCCCAATAATAATCCTATCCCTAACCTTGATCCTAACCTTAAACCTAACCCTAACCGTAGCTAACCTTAACCTAACCAAAAATAAAGAACTAACAAAAACAGAAAGGTCCTTTTGAGTCATACCTTTTAGCCTAAACCGAGAGTTTCTTCACAGTTTCCAACGTGTTTTTACTAATTTCGGTTTCAGTCCTTAGTTCCTTCAGCGCGACTGAAACTCCTCCATGTAATGAGTCCCCTGATTGGATAACCATTACCTGATCAATCTAATTCAAAAGTAGATTATTCCTCTGCGAAGTTATTGCACTGATGTTCTCAGCAAGTTGGCGCAAGCATTGTTTGGTTATATTTGGTTATATTTGGTTATATACTGAAGTGGACATATTGTTTCACACAGTTTAGTATTATTCTTTAAGTCTAGAGCACAGTTATAGTTAATTAGATGTACACAATGTGTCAGCACTAATTATATATATATATATATATAGCACTAATGATAGATGCATAGCGATATAGATCCTTGAGGATTTTTACTATTTAAAGTGCCTATTTTTTATGTATTATAATCGTTGGCATTTTCTGACAAAACGTGCGTGACATTATCATCAGCTACACACATGAGATGTATCTTGATGCCTTTTCCCATGCTAAAGTTGGTTGACTATTCCGACTGGAAGAAGGGCCGGGTAGCCCCAAGATCTTATCGCCATCGGCCCTTAAAATCATACTAAGAAAAGTTCTGAAGAAGTTAAAACCTCCATTATATTTTAGCAATAATTTTCTCCGCGACAGTCACGCGATTTTTAATCGCGAAAATGCTCAACATCGTAATCTAGATAACAACTATAATTGTTATCTAGAATAGATAACCATGGCCTTTAAGTTTATAAAAAACAAGTCAAAACCAGTGACCGATATTTTGAATTTTGAGGCTACATAGAAAGTCATGAAGCCAAAATTAATTTTGAAAAAAATCAGTTTCCAACTAAATCAGTTTTGTTTAAATGGGCCTATCAATTCCGTATTTTCCGGCCTTTCTTTGACAGCCACACCACCCCTGACTGGAAGCGACAATTAACCCATCAACCCATGGACACGCGAAGATATTGCATAGTGATTCAACATGAGAAAAATGATACTTTGAGAATTGTATTTAAATAGGTCTGAGAGCAAACTCTCTTATTATTACTCGGCTACCCCTACCGACAGGTTTTGCGAGGCTGGTGCGATTGCATCATCATATTTCCCTGCGCAGGCGATCGTAGCCCGAGATAACGCATAGCGGGCGGATCTTGTTTTACTCTTGAATCACCCTGCAATGTCTTTGCGTGTCCCTGGGATGACGTCACTTTCTGTATGTGAAAAGTAAACGGCCAACTTTAGCAACTGCTTATGATAATTTTAAACTGAAGTTTAATCAGAAAATGCCAAAGTTTAGAAATATGTAAAAAGCGGAAACATGAGATAGACACTCACTTTATAGATAGCATTGCTGTCCAGTTGAGATTGAAAAACGTTGGAAGTTATATTGGCTAAAATTTTTAAATTTCGAGTTTTAAATCGAAAGATTTCTTTCTGTTAATACAGGATGGCAAAGCATAGTTAATTTTGTCAAACCGTTGAATATCGCTTCAATATATGGTTGACTGACAGTATTGGCTGTAGATTGATATGAAAAAGACACTCCCTGCTGACCGTTGGCATTAAACAGATGTCCCATGGTGATCTGTAATTGACTTTCTTTATCAGCAGGATATTGTTCCTTAAGCAGTCACATTCAATGAACTGACACAAAGCATATTTCATTGTTATATTTTAAACTTCAACTGAAGCAACAACCAAAGTTTGGTTAATACAGCTATTAACGTTTTTCATAACAATTCCCGAGCAAAGTTTCAAGTCGGAGACACGTTGGCCATTATTCAAACGTTTGACAAAAGATACGGTTTTAGGTACTCTTATATTTAAGCGGGAAAATTAGTATAGGAAATAACACGGTTCGAGAAGAATTAATGAAACATCGCACGCGTGTTTGGCGAAATATTCATAATATCACGAGTGCGAAGCACGAGTGGTATTATGAATATTTCGCCAAACACAAGTGCGATTTTTCATTAATTCTTCGAGAACAAGTGTTATTTCCTTTTAATACCTTTTCAATCAATTTTACGCGTTCCTAAATACCCCTAAATTTTACTACGAAGTGGGAAATCTGGTGTTTGTAAATATTAAAATCCAAACATCCCGGATGTGATTTTTTACTTGGGGTATTTTTTTTACTTGTGGTATTTTTTTTACTAGTGGTATTTTTTTTACTAGGGGTATTTTTTTAAATACCCCTAGTAAAAAAATTTAAGTTTAATACTGATGTCATTAGCCAATCAGGAATGAGTAAAATTGATTGAAATGGTATTATCATTGTAATAGCACGAAATCGGTATTATCGTTAAGCGAGTATTCCGCCATTTTTAGCGGAACGTTTTGCACAAAGGTGAATTTGAATTGGATCAATTCCATGCACAGCACAAATTTTTGTTTTCTGATGTTTATAACCGATCACTGGTTAACTTACGTAATATTTTGTGAGACTACTCGCAACCAATGAAACTGTGGTAATTTCAATATATACCTGTAAGCCATAGACGAAGCAACTCTTATTTTTTGAAGAGAACTATTTAGTTATAATATAAGAATGTGTACTTTACTCTTTTGAATTTGTAAAAATAGAGTACTTTTAAAGGTACTTATTCCTCTTTTGAAGTTAGCTTACGTGATATATATATATATATAAGCCATGCACGAAGTAACTCTTGTTTTGAAGAGAAGTGTTTAGTTATAATACAATGAAGCATGTCGGTATATACTTCAGTTTTGAATTGGTAAAAATACTGTACTCTTAAACGTACGTATACTTATTCCACTTGTGAGGAAATCATTCGCACATAGTGTGTTGTATTATTATAATAACCAATATTGTTAATCTGACAATTTCGTGTGCTCGAAACACATTAAAATGTGGGAATATGTGAACACAATAAAAACTAGTAAAGCCTTCAGTGTTATACGTGGTAATTTGTAATGAAACTTGAAATGCAATGGTGTTGCAACTTGCGGCAACTGTACACGAACAATTCGCCAATTCGGCAGCGTGAAACGGCACCAATTGTCTCGCAATTTTCGCAGAAGAAACCAATCAGAGTATAGCCATAGATGGAAGAGAACGCAAAGCATAATTCAAGATGGGGACCGTAAACAAGCGATGAGCTATATAGGACTGAGACGCGGTGGCGGCCGTAAATAAACATTAACGAGTTTGACATAGCCGACAAACACTATTAGCCTGTGTACAGCCTGAATGTATATATTCAGGCTGTACACAGGCTAACAAACATCGAATAACTTATATATGGACTCCGAATGTTACTCTTCTTTCTTTTAAACACTTTTAAAACAGTCGGACGGGTTCACATTGGGTCATTGGGTGCTTTATAGAGTACGAGATTGGTCATTTTGGGCAAGAATTGCTGTTCGCCATCTTGTGTTGACGTATAAAGTCGTAATATTTGAGTACGAGGTTTGAAGAAATCTCGTAGATACCGCGACTTTTAATATCACACGAGCTGAAGCAATTGGCGCCAAAAATAGGGACTACAAAATTATCACGCTCTTTGTCTTTTCTTTGTCTCAGATAAAAAATGTTATTGTTCAATGGCATTTGTCTTCCTTATCGTTCTATTCGCCAAATTCTCTATAGATAACTTAATTGTTCAAAAGGCGATTAGCTTTACCCAGGATTATAGTGAAAACTCGTCGTGAACGAATTAATTATGAAGATGACTGGCCAAAGAAGTTTTTGAAGTTGTCAGATATCATGCAAATATAGTAATGTCCTAGGAACTGCTTGAACTGGACCAGTTGTCAAACAGAACGTATATTCTAAACAAAAGACCTAATTAGATTTTAACCAAAGGTCAACAACTTGGTCCAGGACTATATAAGTTATAATCCATGAATTACTTGGTCTTTCTCGTTTTCGAGACCATCCTGGACGCGTTCGCCTTCAATTAACATCAATTGATACACCCTGCCAAGATTTTAACCACCCGAACCACACATCTTGTCACTTAATCTTGTAGCTAAGTTGTAAATAATGAATTCACATTATTATACACTTGAACGCTTTTCTTTTTGAAGTGTTTTGACGTCGAAGCAAATATACAGACAATGAGAGGGGCTTAATTAAAGGTGGTCAACACCGACTCACGTTCGGTAGTCTCGCTGCATGTGCTTGGTAATTTCACAGCATGTCGTATAATCGTATAGGCGGCAGTTTTAGATAATTTTCACTTGATCTACTTGGAGTCAGTTGCTTAAGCAAATGGGCTTAGTAAATGGCCTGGCAAGGCAGTTTGCTCAGCTGTTTCCTCTCGTGTGCGGCGGAGTTTTCGTGATAATTTTGCCACGCAAGGCCGAGAGGAAAATATCTGTCATGTTTAATATTTTTGGCCTCAAAGGCAGATTCTTCAGCCAGATTAATCAATTAGCCAATGAAGTTGGATTACTTGCTCACGTGATTTCAAAGTTGAAGATGGCGGAGACTTTCAAAATATAATTTCGGACTTCGATTCAAGATGGGTGACGACAAGATTACACTAACAGCACTTTTAGTAGTTCTTTTAGTTCGAAAAATTCGTTGCATGAGGAGATTAAGTTGAGTTCGAGTGTTTACGACAAGCTACAGAAATGAGTATTCCCGAGTATTACATACCGTTCTGAGCTAGCTTTGTCGCAATCTCTTCAATCGCCACTTGTCTTTTATCTGGCAGCCATAATCTGTCCATAGCACAACAAGCTTCTCCTCCAGCATGATTTCACTCAGCAAAGTCTCCGCCATCTTCAACTTTGAAATCACGTGAGCAAGTAATCCAATTTCATTGGCTAATTGATAACTGAGAATATAATGCTCTATATTCCACAAACTGTCTGAATTGAAGCATACTAATGAGTATATTCATTAGTATGCCAATTAGTATATAGAGTATTATATAGAGCACACTAATGAAGATATGGAGTACGCGATCGTGGGTGTGACCATATTCTAAGTTCTCGCTAGTTCTCGGGACTAGCTATATCATAGAGCACACGTGACCATTGTCTAACCTATATTAGAAAATGGTCAATTCGAGTAATTCGAGTGTAAACATGGCAGAAAGAAAGAAAATTCTTGCTGTATTATCGATTTTAATCTCTCTACTACCTGTGCTTACTTCTCTTCAGTTAGATGATATTCTTCTTTGTTATTCAATCATGTCTATAACTGTCAAACAACTAACACTCCTTCATGCGGCTCTATACATTCCAACTCTACCCTATCTCGACAACTTCGTCGAAGAAATTGATATAATGCGAGGAAGAGCCCGATACCTAAAAACTTGACCCGGGTGTCCGAGTTGTCCCTATCGATTGTGTTACAAACATATCCCTAGTGCTAGGGTTTCCCTATATAGCTAAGTGATAGGGTGACCCTACTAGTATAGGGTAAACCCTAGTTTGCTTATAAACGCAACGTATAGAAAAATAACTACACTAGAGTCACCCGGGCGCTAGGGTAACCCTATTCCTAGGGTAACCCTATTCCTAGGGTAACCCTAGCGCCTTGGGTAACCCTAGAGCCTTATGACTACGGGTCTGTTTCCAGTTTTTTGACACGTTTCCTTTGTTCTTTTTTCGTCTTCGTCTTTCCTTCGAAGTTCCCTTGATATAAATTCTTTTTCCAGGATTTTTATCTTTGGGAATCTTCAGCTTCATCTTATATGCAGGCCATGTGCCCTTCATTTCAAACTTCGGGTGAGTTTCGCTTAACGTCATGAAGACTGGGGTGAGAAATGACGCTAAAATCGCGTCATTGTTTGTAACCTTCCAGTCTTTGGAGGGGGAAGCTTTTACCCGGGCGGCAGGTAGGTCATATTTGAGGTTTGTACCATACGGATTTGCTTCAATATGGATGCCGTAAGACTTCGTTCCACCTCGAAAATTATTCGATCCCGAGCAGCAGCTGAGGATTAGTAATAAAAAAATCAGAAATTTCCAAGGATTGTGCATTTTAAAGTTGAAGGACGGGACTCATTGATCTGAAAAGCAATGAGTAGTAGTAATTTGTTTATGTTTTCATTTTTTCATGTTTTTATATCGTGCTTGATATCGCGTTCGTAATTTGCGTGTATGTGAAGTTCATTAGAGCTGCAAGAGTACAAGACATAAGTACGCTTTGCGGATCTATTTCAATTGTTTGTTGATAACGCTACTTGGCTTTGGCCCATTGTGGTTGCATAATTTTTGGCGTAATTAGAGCAAACCAGCATAATTTATAAAAAAGCACTGCTCGAGCATAATTATAAGATTTTTGCACTTTTTGAAGCATTAAATTCTGGTAACTAGTTACTATAGACCTCTTTCCGTGCGCGCAGTCAACACAACTGCTAGACAAATATGGCGTCAACCAGCATCGAGTCAGATAACTCAGATTCAGAAGAAGAAAGAAATCAAGCTGTTCAATTTCAAGGGATTGTCTTAGCTTGTTATGATTGCCGAATGGGCCAACTGTTGTAAACCAATACAATTTATAAA
This sequence comes from Chrysogorgia sp. JL179-B06, assembly GCA_035772405.1. Lineage (NCBI taxonomy): Eukaryota > Metazoa > Cnidaria > Anthozoa > Scleralcyonacea > Chrysogorgiidae > Chrysogorgia > Chrysogorgia sp. JL179-B06. The sequence continues at coordinate 80,460 of JAYKKM010000515.1, read as the reverse complement.
AATAAAATATTCGAAAAACCTGCTAAACATTGTAATTATTTACTTCTGAATTATCTTTTCGCTGTTATATACATAGAAACGTTGTCATTTTGTGTGCATAATTTTGGAATCTGGAGCATAATTTGTGAACTTTGGCATAATTTTTGGCATAATTCGACAAAACTGGGAGCAGTGCTAGCAGCATAATATGCCACTTTTAGGATCACAATGGGCCAAAGCCTAAACGCTACGGTACAATATGGGTAAAGGGGTCATACTAATCATCCTACGAACTACACGACGGACGCAGCTCAACGCGGACGGGTCAAAGATTTAGTAAAGGCGCCACAGGCTGCCACCATACGACCCATGATGACCTCGGAGACACAGCAAAAGTTGGTGTTAGGGTTGATATCCAATCTAATTTAGTCGTATTATAAGTGACTATATACTACTTAAATTCCATGCAAGATTTCCTTAAAGGGATACTGCAGCCAAGATACAAATGTAGTTCATATGAAAGATCTCACTGACTTTAGTTTATTCCCAAAGTTTCAACATTCCTATCAATTTAGTTAATATATTAAAAAAAAATTCTAGTTGAACTTGAAAATTTGAGGATTTTGACGTCATATTTAATGTCATTCTATTGTTGTATATAGATGTATATAGATACATAGATGTATTGATGCATTGAGGTATTGTTGTAAGAGCATTGAGACTATATACTCAATGCTCCTAAAACGTCTATATTATTATTATTATTATTATTATTATTATTATTATTATTATTATTATTATGACAAACATCACATCACCACAGGTGCCCATCTCAAATTTATTATTTTTATTAATTTATTTTTTATTAATTTATTTTTTATTTATTTTTTTTCTAAATATGTGAGAATGCTAAAGGAAAAGAATACTTTTCCCTTTCTCTCGCCGCAGGCCTCCGCGCTACGCGCCTCCGCCAATCTCGTTCAGATTGCGCCTCCGCCAGTATCTCCAACGCTGGGGACGAGATTACACAATAATTTCTAGCATTGTCACATATTTAGAAAAAATAAATTAATAAAAAATAAATTAATAAAAATAATAAATTTGAGATAGGCACCCTGTGATCTTACCTGTGATAACTATCCAAAGCTTCGCGCTGTAAGTCTCCCAAGATCTTTTAATAAAATGATTCGATGCTGTCAATTCTTATAAAAACAAACATGTTGAAGAACAAATAGTCTTTGGGTTTTCAGCCAAATCAGACTCAGTTATTGCCAAGCAGTTTTGATGACAGGAATACATTAATTGCGCACCATTTAAGTGTTTAATTTCTGGTGGAGATAGTGAAAGTAGAAAGTGACCTGTGTCGTATTGGCATGTGGTTGTTTTCATGTTTTTTTTGTATGCTTGCATTATTAATAGATAGAGCCGAACCGAGAGGGGCCGGGGTCGTACCCCTTTTGGATCTAAAATATCGCACATTTTAGACTTCGTTCACGCAAGGAGTTGGAAATGGTGCAAATAAGTCACATGGTACCAAAGATAGAAATTGTGTGAAAACATCACAATTAACCGCGGTGCGATTTTGAAAACGATTTTCAAACAGTGCGAAATAAAACCCTGGAACCTTACGGTGTCGTGTTAAAACAAGACGCCTGCTCAGCCGTTCACTCAGTTTCGTTTTCCTGCGTTTTTGTATTCGGTTTCAAGTAATGAGCTTGTTGTTCTCGATTCCCTTGAGAACAGTAAACAATACAAAAACGCAGGAACACGTTTCCGTGTGTACGGGGGCTGAGTTTAGTAGTGAATTCGGCAGATTTAAGTTTGATCGATTCAATAAAACATGTAAACACAGATTTGATCGAGTGTACGGTTATCGAGATCGCGGACCAACCCGGCGTTCTGAAATCGCTTGCAGGTCTACCGCGATCGGCGTGTGCGACTGTAAACATTGTGAGCGCGTGTTTATGATCAAGATACTTGCCAGCAACATTCCTTATCAATTCCTTATCCATTCCTTAAAAATTTACTATATTTTTTTGGATAGTTTGAACGAATGGCGCATTAAAATGAGCACACCGCGTGGTTTCGCAAAGCCTATCGGGATGATGCAATAATTCCGAAACCTGGTGGAGGCTATTTCAGATACGGTAGAGCATCTAGTCACCAGGACTTTGGTGATTGTTTATATAACACATATGCTTCGTTCTTTAAAAATCCCGCTTTAATTTTCTGTTTCGATTCAGAAAAGCAGGGTTATTACTGAATCGAAACAGAAATTTAAAGCGGGTTTTTTTAAGGACGAAACCATACGATCGGAAATACGTATTACCTGTATGATGAAATACATCATGGAACTGCTAACCCTAAAACAACTGAGATCTTAACTCTATAACCCCCCGCCTAATGGTTTTCTAATACTAACCTTAATACTAATAAAAGGATCATCCAGAAGACGACTCGGACCTAGTACCTCACGGTCACATCAACTGCGAGAGTTTCCATCTCAAGTACGCGCAAGTGGTTTGTCAGCGGTTCAGAAATGAGGACGCTAAGGTTGAGTACAGTTTACTGGGTATTCTCAGTGAGGAAAGTTCCGTCCCTGGTTCGACAGGAGTATGGCTTGTTTTTGGCGAGTTCTTTTATGGATTAAACAGACTGCTACGTTATGTTTTATAAAATTTCAATTTCTTTGTTGGTATTAAGATGTTTTTAGTTTTCATAGTCTAACCTAAACCCTAAACCCGATCCGCTACTGTCAGTACTGAAATGGGGGTAATTCCCTCGTGCGCGCGGGGCACTACGTCACAGTTACTTGGTCTATTTGCCAATCTTGGGGCTGTTTACATGAATCCGGATTGAGTTTCATTCCGGATTGAACTCATACCGGTTCTGTTAAAATCCCTGTAGGACTGCGTAGTTACATGAATCCGGAATGAGATGCAGCTCAATCCGGATTGAGTTCATTCCGGTTCTCATTCCGGATTGAGTTTCGTTGACCTAGAAGACTGAAACGAACAACACATGCCGTTGCGTGCTTTTAACATTTATAGACGGCAATTTGCAGCTATAGAGATAATATTGTCGACGACGTTTTAAATTAAAGGTGAAGTAAATGCTTGTTTACTTGCAACCGCATAGATTATCGTTGATAGTAATGCTTTCCCCCTTTTCTTTATGTTAATGTTCTTCGCCAAATTATCAGTTAAGGCTTGAAATGTACAAGCGCAGAAATCGTTGAAAGAAACATACCCGCTATACTGTTATTGATCCCCATCTTGAAATTTAAGATTTCGCGCGATTTTTGATACTGCGATAGAATTCCTATGTAAATGCGGTTTGAATTCACTCAATCCGGAATGAAACTGAATTCATGAAAACAGCCTCTTTACTGACTACCAAATGTAAGTGGACACATGCGCGGGCACGAACTACTATCTGTTACAGAGACGGTTGCTTTTTGTTACAGAGGTTCGGAAACAGTGGTGCTAGGAATCCGCACGTGGTAGAATGATGAGTTCGTTTTAGACTTAGCTTCGTCGCATCTATCGCAGTCCCCATTCCACACCTGTAGCTGAGCATCCATCTTGCACAACAGGCAATCTTCGGATTGATCAGAAACAGGTGTCGAATTCGAGACTTGCGTTCTATTGGCCAGCGGGACGTGGACATGCAAAAACGAGGGATCATCGGGAACACCAGATGCTAGCGGTTCACAAGGAGAACTATGGTGAGATGTTGGCTGGTACAATGTACAACCCATTACGAGAGGAACGACATTCTGAGAAGCCGAGACGTCTTTGTTTGGCGCGTGTGAAGCTTTCATCGATGCAACGATAGCTCTCCGACGACTCATGGTGAACTTATCCAAAAACCTATCTTTTTTCACAAGAGCCGGTAGTCCTTCATTCTCAGTCAACGAAAAGCACGAATTTTCCGGTTTAAACAGCACGTCACTTTCGTCATTTTCCGACACATCATTCCGACCGTTCCAAACCATCGCCAATTTCTCAAGCTTTTCAGCGATGGGTCTTGCTTTGCCATTTTCGATACACAGCTCATCGCCCTGCATAAGACATAGTTCACCAAAGGTCGGCCGACTTCGGAAAGCAATCGGCTTGAATCCAGAAGACTTGAAAATAACAAGAGGCCATTTCATCAGCGGCTTTCGATCTTCGACATCACTCCTAATTTGACTGTGTATTTGAATTTTAGGTAGCTGAATAGTTTTGATGGCTTTTTCAGAATACCCGTTCATGTTGAATATATTTAATGGTAAGATCTCAGGACTTTGCAGGTGGTTAGTTCTTCGTGGTTTCGTAGAGCCACAACCACCAATAGGTGGTAGTGCTGGTACATGTTCCTCCTTGGAAGATTTACAAGTAATTTTGGAGTGTTTTATTTTGTTATTTCTCCGTAATGGTTGCGTCTTACGTTTGGGAGCCATACCAAGTCCATGGCCAGCGACTCCATTTCGTCCATCGACTATCTTCTCCTGCGGAAGATCTCCAAGACAATTTATTGGAAAGAACATCTTGGCTTCTCGTTCTGCACAACTGCACTTCAAGACTTTTCTCCAACTAAGCTCATTGGTCACTTCGGTAACTGTCAATTACTCTTCGGTAACTGTCACTGTTGACTACTCTTCGGTAACTGTCAATAGAAGAGTACTTCGGAACCGACGACTACTCTTCGGGAACTGTCGATTACTCTTCGGAACTGTCGACGAGTACTTCGGAACTGACGACTACTCTTCGGGAACTGTCGATTACTCTTCGGTAACTGTTGATGAAGAGATTCTGTTGTGAGTTAATTTTTTCTGACGGCGGAAAATTTGCGTTAAAGAAGTAAAACGTGAAAACTATGACGCGTGATGACCGCCAAAATTCAGAACTTTGAGTTTTGTTCTTTTAAAGTATTTTCATCGGAGTTCTGAACATTCTGAACTAACTTTTACTAAGCAACTTTTTTTCGAACGAGTTTTCCATTCAGGCTGCTTTTTCATTCGGACGAGTTTTGCATTTGGACGGATTTCTTATGCGAGTGAGTATACCGTGTCCATTGCAAATCGTAAAGCGCGAGTGGCAAAAACGCGCGATGCACGAAAAGGTTGCGTGTGGGCTTTCTGTTCTAAACAGATCAAATATGCGCAGTCTTCCCACGCAAACTTCTCGTGCATAACACGTTTTCGCCACTCGCTTTACGGTTTATAAGGGAAAACGGTATACTCGCGCATAAGAAACTCGTCCGAATGAAAATACTTTAAAAGAAAACACACCGGAATATCAAAGTTCTGAATTTTGCCGATTATCACGCGTTATAGAAAATAGCCTTCCTATATTGATATACGTGATATGAATACGACCAGTGAGAACGGAAAACATTACATCAATGGGGCCAAATATTTTTTGCTGGAGAGGAGTGAAAACACGAAGTGTAGGAAATGCCCTTTCGGGACAAATACATGAGAACCGAGTAAACTCACAAAACAAAACAATGCTGAAAATACTTACTCGATTAAGAAAACGTGTTTAGCAACCGTGTGTGAAGTCCGCATGCCATGGATGTATAGCAGAAAGACAGAAGCGTTTCTTTGCAAACTTGTCAAGACACTTGCACACAGTTCTTGTATATGTGCACTGAAACTGACACTATTTATTAATACTACACAGTTGCATGGGAACACGATGTATTTGTGACTAACCAACACGTTTACAGCAATCAATAAAGAGAACACGAGCTTTGTTTCTATGGGCAACGCCGTTAATATGAATTCATTAGTTGACGGCGACTTTAGAGCGAACAAAAGACAGTGGTAATCACTGCAAGCGCGCATGCAATTATTCTACAATCAATCAAAACTGACAAAAACCGGCATGAAGACGAAATTCAATCATGATTCAATAGATTCTTGTCACCTATATATATATATATATATGTAACCCTGTACCCTAGGACTATACGCGGGAAATTCGAGTGTAAACATGGCGGAAAGAAAATTCTTGCTGTATTATCGATTTTAATCTCTCTACTACCTAGTGCTTACTTCTCTTCAGTTAGATGGTATTCTTCTTTGCTATTCAATCATGCAACTACGAAGCTCCTTCCCATACATAGATTGCAAGTCTACTTCAAAGTCGATGCCATTAAATTCGCATTGAGTTTTGTAGTTTCTCAAGTAATTTAGAAGAGCAATCACTTTTGCATCGGTCCACGACCACTTTTTTTCCTTGCTTCCAGTTACTCCATTTGATGCAGATGTTTTTCTTTTTCGACCAACACTTTCTTTGGACGCCAGGATTTTTGACAGACATTGACATATGCGAGGTTTGCGAGTGCATGAAGAGGCCTGATACCTAAAAACTTGACCCGGGTGTCCGAGTTGTCCATATCGATTGTGTTTATAAGGCAAAAACATATCCCCAGTGCGAGGGTTTCCCTAGCTAAGTGTAGGGTAAACCTACTTTGCTTATAAACGTAGAAAATATAACTACACTAAGGGTCACCCGTGCGCTAGGGTAACCCTATTCCTAGGGTAACCCAAGCTCCTTATAAACAAGCCCTCAGACCATATAACTGGACGATCGTCAAACTCAAATCCTCAGTTTCTGAGACTCGGACGGGGATCGAATCTCCAAGCTTCTGATTGCCTGGGAGACGCTCCAACCTGTATTGAGGCTTGAGCTACATGCAACTTGTATTCATATTGAAGTGGATCATCAAAGCCTGGATCATCAATCGCTGAAATTTATAAAATGTGCCTTTCGTGTACTTAGATCTTATATTTCACTTATTGCTGTAGCTCTTTCGTCTTATGTGCGATTTTACATTGTGATTTAATCTATATCTAGTGAACGTATGTGTCTTAGTATCTTTGGAATGATTCTTGACAGTTTTTGGGTGCTGTTCCGTTCAGTAAACGTTCGCCATTGAACTCATTTAACGAGAACTGTTGTTCGTATTAATTTCATGCCGAGTAAGATCCAACCGTTTCATACGTACAACTATTTGGGACACACGAGGCAACAAAACACGGGGACGTGTCGCGGAGACATGCTCCAGGGACAAATCCCGTCGTAGGTACCATGTGAAATCTTGTCCCCGCAACATGTCCCATCGTATAAATAGCAACTAGTCTCTGCGACAAAATTAAAATAAACGAACGTTATTTGATTTTCCTTCTCTGACATGTCAACATGCCCCGCGATTTGTCGCCTCGTGTGTCCTAACCATTACAATCACATACACCAGTGGCTAGAACATCGATATAAAACTCGCATTTAATGATTTCACTAGTCCATCTTTAGTTGCACGGAAATGTACTGTCGAGTCGACGTCCCTCAATTCCCTTACAGTCGGTATTTCTGGTATTTACAACGAAGGAAATGTTTTCAAGATTTAAAATCAAGTATAGTCACACGACAGAAGACAGTCTTAAAACAAGAAATCGCGTCCTGTCTTGGACAGGATCATTTCAGCCATGAAAACTTTCGTCTTTGATCATGTTGAGAGCATACACTTTCTATCCTGTTACAATAAATAAAAGGAAAAAGAAATTAAAAACCAAGAGCAGTGGAAAAAAGCCGAAGGATAAAAGACATTAAGGACAAAATGGCCGACTTGGAAAACGGCGTCCCATTTTACAGTAAGTTACATAGACTGAAAATATTAAAATGAAAATTATCATGCTTATGCTTAAATTCTCATGCTTAACCTACACATCTGCTAAAGGAATCTCTTGACGTGTTAGCTGCCCCAACTACTGACATTATCAATTCATCTTTATCCTCAGGAGTATTTCCTCTGTCACTTAAGAAAGGTCTCATCTGCCCATCTATTAAAAAACCTACTAGTGATAAAGAGCAATTCCCTAACTATAGACCTATTACTAACGTGGCTTTCTTGTCAAAAGTATTAGAGCGGATTGCTGCCAGACAGACTATCTTATTGAGAATAACCTCCTTGCAAAAATGCAATCTGCTTATAGACTCTTTCATAGCACAGAGACAGCAGTTCTGCGTGTTTTCAATGACATCCTTTACGCACTTAATTACTTGCAAGGCTTTGCATGGCCAGGCGCCTGTTTATATTACTGATTTGCTAACTAAATATAAACCTACTCGTCGTTTGAGAAATCTGCTACTCGAGCCAAAATCCAAAACGGTGACTCATGGAGACAGAGCATTCTCGGTTGCAGCATCAAAACTGTGGAATTCATTACACAGGAAATTAGAAGCTTTGAAATGTTAAGTAGTTTTAAGTCTGCAGTTAAGACTTTTCTTTTTTAAAATTAATAGTTATTGTTCATAGTGTTAATATATGTAGTAGGCTTTATCTTATAATGAAACTGCAATTAGTTTTAAAAGTAACTTTAAGAATATATATATTGTTGTAAGAGCATTGAGACTATTGTATAATGCTCCTAATACGTCTTTATTATTATTATTATTATTATTATTGAGTAGCTCGTCTACCGTTTGCCGACCTCTTAATATCCGCCAAATGACAATTTCTAGAGAAAACTTTCGTCAATACTTGTGCCTCTTAACATGTAAGATATAGGTTCTTTCATCTACTTTATCTTTGACCAAACCCTTTTGAAAATACCAAACAAAATCCAACAACAATTCAATCACGAGTAGCCTATTTCCTTATTTTAATTGTTGTCTGTTTTCAACACAATTTGGCGGATCATATAGATGTGTGCCTGATCTAATCAAAAATCGATGTTGCATATATTAAAGTGGTGCTACGATCACATTTTTACCTATCGATATTTTACGTATTTATAAAGCAAAGCTGCTAAATATTACTTGGTCGAAACCGTTTTGCGATTCGACGATGGCAAGTATTATTTTTCTGACTCCGAATCTGGAGTTGTTACGTCCGCCATTAATCGAGCATGTTCCTGACCAGCGTAACGAAGTGACGTCAGATTCTCAACGCGAAGACTCCACATGGCTAATTCTTCAAGTAAATCCATGTGATCAAGGTCGTTTTTTCAAATTATTCGTCTGAAAGGCTGGACATTTCATCTACTTCTCGAAGAAAACAAGAAAACAAGTAACCTCGACTGAAATTCAGGCGTAGCATTGAGAATCTGACGTCACAAACAATATTACCTTTTGAAATTGCGGGCTCACTTGGAACACGTTCTTAGTAATGGTGGCCTAAATAGTAGTGATTTCAGAGCTCAAAATACTTACTTCAAAATATCATTTTTTAGTGTTTTTTTTTACATCGATGATAACTTTCGACCCTGAAATACTATTCTATGCTAAAGAAAATCTAAAAAACGGGGGTGAATTTTCATCGTAGTGCCACTTTAAGAGGTTGGCAGAATCTTCATTTCAAAGTGCCTATCTGGGGTTTGAGGATTTTACATATTCGTAATCTTTAGGTTCTATCAAGAAGAAATGTAATATATCTTGTCGTTCGAGAATTTCATCTTCATGCCATTTTTCCCGACTGAAGTTGATTTACTATTCACAGGAAATGACGTCAAAGCAGGGACACGCGAAGTCATTGCACATTAATCACTAACAGTGAAATACAAAGAAAGTTTGGCTCTGAACTTTAAACACACCTGTTTAGATAAAATTCGCTCAATTCCCAAACCTTCATTGTATTTCACTGCTGAATCGATGTGCAATATTTTTGCGTGTCCCTGCTTTAGCAGGGGTAAAAGGTATGAAGATGAAATTTTCGCTCAACAAGATATTTTACAATTCTTCCTCAAGAGATTGCACACTATTTCGACAGTACAGCAACCTGAGTTTTCGATTTCAATACACGGATCGCGAATGTCAAATAATGTACCCGCGCTTTGTATTGTGGGATACTAGAGGTGAGTAAAAGTCACGGTTTTGCTTTATCAAGGACGTTTAAAAATGGTTATTTTTCGTTGTTTTCTACGATTTGTGTGCAATAAAGCGCTTTGATTCTTGTTACATGCGAAGAAACATTGTAGTTAAACTTGAACAAGATAAACTCTTGAATATTGTTACTTAGCCAACCGGAAGTAGAATGTTAATGGCGATTTGATTCTGTTGGTTTTTCGGCCAACTGACTTCATTGAGTACGTCAATAACATTTAGAAGTACTTAATTTTTAAGTGTTATGCGTTTTTACCGTCATTCCTTTTTTGACCATCGTGGTACCTAAAATATCCCATAATGCACCAAATAGGCACATTTTTTGAGATTCGCGATCCGTGTGTTTCAATACTGTCTACGAAGCACAACATATTTACATCATTCAGATTGATAGATATACCTGTACAGAACCTACATAACAGATGGTCCATGTAGGTTGAGCAATCTTTTAATTCGCCTGGCCAATGCGTCAACAAAACCGACACGTGATCTACCCTTGCCGTGGGTCTAAAGAAATAAGATGTACGATAAATTAAAACATAAACGAAAGAAAAGCATGTAGAAAACGCAAAATATAAGTCAAAATAAGATGAGATAAATGGTATTATTATATGACTAAGAAAGATGGCGCACGCTGATTGGTTTGTGAGAGGTCCGGAAAAAAGCGTATTGCCCTCCCGGCGCTGTGAGAGGAGAAAATTTCTGAGTTGATTTAGATGAAAATAAAAGAGGATTTGAGTATGGTCGTTGAAAAAGTTCGAACAATAACACGTCCTGGAACAATAACACGTCCTGGAACATTAGTGCTGCTTTTCTTGAAAGCTGTTTATCTATAAGTGAAGAAAATGAATGCCAAACGACCAGTAACGCGTGTAAACATGAAGCGAAATCAACAAGCTCAGAGGTAAGGTAAACGGCAACATCTGAAGACAAACACAACGTTAAAAACAGAGAACAAAATGAACGAAAAGCCATATATTAACCTCGTTTGCTTGGTCTGTACGGTAAAGTATTTGCCTTCGGTTTTTTTCGCACAGACCTCGCTCCTTCGTCACTCGGTCTGTACGAAAACCTCAGGCAAATACTTTACCGTACAGACCTCGCACTCGGTTAATAAGTCTTTATTATAACATAGACATCCACTATATACGAGCTAATCTGCGATCTGATTGGTTCTTAAACTTGCTCGACTTTCGAAAAGCTAAAAAACATTTTTTACGCTTTTCTCAAGTCTCGCAACATCCCGCGTGTTTGGATCACGTTATCCAAACACGGAAACCCATCAGCTATTTCTCAATGCTTTTACCTTCGCAAAGGAAATTGCAGAGAAATAAGTCTCTTTTCGAATAAAAAACTCACTTGTGTGTCTTTCAATATGTTCAATCTCGTTTGAGTTCATTTTCAAATGTTTTTAGAATATTTTACGGCTTATAAAAGGCATTTAAAACTGAAATTATGTCGAGCGGTCCGTACCGCGGTCCGTATGGCTCATACGGACCGCTCGTTAGCCAATCAGAAAGCAGGATTTGGTAGAATACGGACCCGAAAAAAATAACTTGTGTTATGATGTTATCATATGTTAATGTGTGTAACGCCGAGGTCTGTGTTATATGCCGAAGCCGAAGCCTGAGGCAGATAACACAAACCGAGGCAGATAACACAAACCGAGGCAGATAACACAAACCGAGGCAGATAACACAAACCGAGGCAGATAACACAAACCGAGGCAGATAACACAAACCGAGGCAGATAACACAAACCGAGGCAGATAACACAAACCGAGGCTTGATAACACAAGATATCACGCGAAAACCGAATTCAATAATAGTTTTATACTTTTATCATATAATTATAAATGTAGAAGCCTTTTGACATTACTGCCGGCTAAGGAAAGCTTTTAAAAATTATAAACTCTGATAATTAACAATTACGTCACCTACAGACATTTTTTGATATTTTGTAGGTGGCAAGACATCAAGAATTGTCTGTAGGTTTTTTGGCCAATCACAATCGAGATTGTATGAGTATTGTATAATAATAATACCTTTTCAATATCGGTTAGCTTTCTAAGAAAAGAATCCGTGAGACTAGATGCTGCTTCAGTTTTGAGCTAAAAATGAAAATCATCACGATTATTATTAAAAACTGAACCATCAATATGAGTGTCATTAGCGATTATGTAGAGAAATCAGAGAGGAATATGTGAAATGTGCGTTGAGTTCCCGACAAGAATCATATCATAAATATCTTTAAGGATTTATGGTGAAGGAAAAATTTCCAGTGTTGAAATATGTATATTTTAAGACGAAACCGGGACCTGTTGCGAAAAATGCAACATCAACGCCTTCCAGCTGGAATTGAACCCCTGGATTGTGATGCTAGTGCAGTGCTCTGACCACTGAGGGTAACACGTAGCTGTGAATGTATGATGTCTACATTAACAAATTACCGCTAACCCCAAAACAACAAAGATCCTAACCCTAATCCCCCACCTAACGAGTTTTCTAACCCTAAGCCCCCGGGTTTTAATGCCATCCCTACCACATCCACTCCCCTACTTAGGTTGCTAGATTAATAGACTAGTGAGAGAGACTAAGCATGTGGGATTAGAAATTGACTGTTAAACGCATGCGCTAACTATCGTTATTTTAGCGCGAGTTGAGTTTAATGTAGACATCATACATTAACAGTTACATGTTACCAATGTAGACTGTCTACATTAACTAGGTGGAGACTAGGTTGGTTCTGTATATACTGTATAATAGCGGCAATGCCGGGATAAGAATTGGGTATATTAAAATGCCAAATATTACTTGTAATAAATATATTATTCGATGGTTTGGCAGATAATACGGGCCATCAAATAACATATTTATTGCAAAGCGAAAAAGATGGTGAACTGCTGCAACGAAATACTGACATTTCGAGCGGAGCCCTTCATTGGTCTTACTCTGACGAAGGGCTCCGCTCGAAACGTCAGTATTTCGTTCCTAAAGTTCATCACCTTTTCACTTTGCTATATATCCAAAACACTGCCTACGCAGCACTCTACTGTTTTACTACTCTAATATATTTATTGTACGACTCTTGTCGTGAACACAACGCACCACAGTGATGGGAGATTTTACATCTACCACACCCCTCTCAGATTTCTGCTCTCTAACCTGCTGAATATCTGCTTTAGTTACACCATCTTTAAATGTGCTGGGAAATCCGCTTAGGTTTCCTGTCGACATGTCTTCTGCACGAGAACTATAATCTTTAAGAAGGGAAAACGAAGATTTTTCTTTCATGCACTTCTTATTGTTTATTATTATCATCACCATCGCCGTCGCAGCCTTCCCTTTCGTAAACGGTATTTGTCATCCTAAACAATGAACCCAACCCTCCTGAAACCTAAGCCCCGGCATTTTTTGCAACACTGCCACAGCTTGACACAGTTTTTCCATATATATATACGAGGGACCAAACGCCGGTCGATATTAGCACCCTCGCCCTCAGGCCTTCGCCCGGCGCGAAGGCGAGGGGATTAGTAAAAAATTCCGGGGGTTGGGGTCATTGTTTAGGATGGCAAAGACCATTCGGGATAGCAAAGACCGTTCACGAAAGGGAAGACTGCGTCTCCGTCACCACCGCCGCCCCGCTCCCATTCCCCATCCATATCCACATCACCCACATCATCCTTACCCTCATCATCACCCTCACCTTCTCATACTCCTCTTAATCAAACTCCTTTTCCCTCCTCCGCCTCCTTCTTCCTCTCCCCTCCTCCGCCTCCTTCTTCCTCTCCCCTCCTCCGCTTCCTTCTTCCTCTCCCCTCCTCCGCTTCCTTCTTCCTCTCCCCCTCCTCCACCTCCTTCTTCCTCTCCCCTCCTTCTTCCTCTCCCCTCCTCCTCCCCTCCTCAGTCCTTCTCTTCCTCACATTTACCATTACCATCATCCTTCTCGTTATGACAGTAATCATAATCTTTATTACATCAACAAACCTTGGAGTCTCCTTGGCTTGGTTCGCCCACGAAATGAATCTTGAAGCATTGGAACCTCGCGGTCAGCGGGAACACAGTAGAGGTAGTAATACTCAAGGTGTTTACAAAGAATAAACAATGAATTCTCAATTATATCTATGGCCACGTCAAAGAAATTAAGATAGAGTCGACTGTATATTAACAGCAATACTCAACACTACGATCCATTTCATGATTTGTATCATGCGACTACAACTACCAGAATGACTTCATTTGCAAAGGAAATTCTTCTGTTGTCTTTCGGGTCCCGGGAGAGAATAATCGCCAAGTAAACCTCCTATCGCATGTAATCCTTCCATCGGCAACTAATCCTCCCATCGGCAAGCAAAACTCCTATCGGCAAGTAATACTCCTATCGGCAAGTAAACCTCCTATCGCATGTAATCCTCCCATCGTTAAAGTGCACCTGACATCAAAATTTTTTATTATCTTATTTGGAAGAACTTTTAAAATGATAAAGTAACTTATTTTGAAGATTTTCGTTTCTTCGCTTTCTTTTTGAGATATATCAGTTTGTTTGCTATGCAAATGTCCGGAATTTACGTCACACGTGCATAATGAGTTATCAGAGAATGTTATATATCTTTGCGTTCATACTTGGAAAAAATATAAATTTAAACGGCATTGCGTTACAGCGTTGCTATGCTAATGCTTATTGAGATTAGCAAACCATTTGTCGGACTTTCACCAACTATCAAATAAAAACACTAAAGTGTGAATAACACGTGTGCGTGTTTCTCCCACAACACCAAACTTCTCGATTTTAAAGGATTTCGTTCGAGAATGAAAGAGATACACACATTTCTCCAATAAGTCATTATGCATGTGTGACGTAAATTCCGGACATTTGCATAGCAAACAAACTGATATATCTCAAAAAGAAAGCGAAGAAACGAAAATCTTCAAAATAAGTTACTTTATCATTTTAAAAGTTCTTCCAAATAAGACAATAAAAAATTTTGATGTCAGGTGCACTTTAAGTAATTCTACTATCGGCAAGTAATACTCCTATCGTTAAGTAATATACTCCTATCGGCAAGTAATACTCCTATCGGCAAGTAATTCGCCTATGGAGGGTTCGCCATATCGGGAGATAGATATGGATATTCGCAAAGCATTCGGGTAATTGTCAAATGACATCATAGTACAAATAGCTTTTTACAAAGTCATGTTCAAACCAAGTAAAGGTGCGTTTACACACTGCGACTAATCGGCCAGATTTATGGTTTAGATCCATGTTAAGGACGAGAAACTGTCAGCGGAATGATTTGTAGGCTCATAATCTTTACTCTTCTTCCTATTTCTGCTTACTTACCATGTGTCTAAACCATAAATCGGCCAGATTAATCACATTGTGTAAAGGAACCTTAAAATTAACCAAAACTAGACACGTTTACTCGCACGGTTGGCCACTACAACTGCAAACAAGGTATCAATCACACAATATTTAAAAGGATACACAGGTACATATCAAGTTCATCTGTTCTATACTTAACGACTTCACGAAGACATTTGAAAGCCAGCTGTTGTTTCTGTTGCGTTGACATTCGCTCAGCCGTTGATGAATACTGAAGACCAAGCTGAAAGAAAGACGGAAAGAAGAATGTTTTATTACTATATACATAACACAGGGAGGATTCAGAGTATACGAATTCGAGTTTCTCCGCGGAGTAGCCTGGATCGATTTCATTGTCTTTTACATACATTTAAAATGATTTTGATGCACATGAAAGAATTTCTTCACGTCTTTATTATTATTATTATTATTATTATTATTATTATTATTATTATCTTTTACAGCAGACCGAATTAGTTAGTTTAGTCGTGGATATGCTCAGGAGGTGCTGTCGACGAGTTCGCGTTATGGCTGAGAGGAATGTAGAAACTGTGTTTCCCATGCTGAAAGATGAAATTAATGATCTGAATCATCGTCGTCCGGATATTTTTGTAGTCGACGAATTGTCTAAACGCTGCCAAATCGTAGAGGTTACAGTATGTTTCTACATGTATCTTGACTTGGCTAGAGATTCCAAAATGGTTCGATATGACCCGTTGGTGGAGTGTTTGAAGCGAAATGGCTATGATACGAAATTGTTTGTGCTATGTTTTGGTTCACTTGGAACAGTTCATCAAGATGTATGGTCGAACTTAAAAACATTTTCTAGAGACAAGGATGTCTTGAAAGGCGTTATACGTGATTGTTCAATTTCAGCCATTATTGGGTCAAATTATATTTGGCGCCATAGAGTAAAAAAATTACTGTCTTGACAATAATATTAATGTGCATGGAACAACTAATAATGAAGCTTGGATGTACCTAATTAGAATTTTAACTAAGCTGATGTAACTTATGCTTGGGTTCTAGTTCAGAGAGAAAAATATTATTATTATTATTATTATTAATTATTATTATTATTATTATAAAAAAATTTAAAAAAATAAAAAAATAAAAATTATTATTATTATTATCATTATTATTAATAATATCGGACCTTTAGAATTATTATTATTATTATTATGCAATGATTGTAATTAGAATTTTTATACATATATATATTTTATCTTCAAAATTATTATTATTATTATTATTATTATGTTTTGTGTTTCACGGTAACGATTTATATACCGGCGATTAGTCCTCACTGACACGTTTATTAAACTTAAGCCGGTGGGACCTTTCGGAGGATGTTGGCTATGCACCTATTATAATTGGTACTATTATCTGTCTTACTATTATCGTCTTTTTATTCCACATTCTAGCTACTTTCATTCGTCGTTCTCGAATTTCTTCTGCACCAGATTATGAGCACCGGGGTTTGCCAACATCTATGATTTTACATTCATTTTTCTCCTTATTAACTACGACGATGTCCAGTCTTCTGTGGTATTATATTATTATTGTTGTATTATATTTCATATCTATTAAGTTTACAATAAAGACATTGTGCTGATGGGATTTGATAGTAATTTAGTTTTATGTAGTATTTAAAACACGAGAAGGAGCGTTTTATCATATTTAAAATGCGAGCGCGCAGCGCGAGCATTTTAGATATGATAAACGCGAGTTCAAGTTTTTTGAAGTATATTTAAAACACGAGCAGCAGTGTTTTATATCTGATAAAACACGTACTGCGAGTGTTTTGAATAGCTTAAAAAACGACCCATTTGATAAGTTCATTGGCGTAGTAATTTTGAAAATCAATGTTGTCTAAGCCGAGAAAATCAAAGCTAAAGTTTATGTAAATCAGGATGAAATTTTATCACATATAAAACCTACGACACGGTATTGATTTCCTTTGTCTTTTCCTCATGAATTATGAATGAGTTTTTTAAGTATTGTTTAATAAACGAGCAGCAGTGTTTTATCAGATTTAAAACACGAGGGCGTAGCCCGAGTGTTTTAGATCTGATAAAACCTGTGCTGCGAGTTTATTAAACGGCTTCAAACACGACCCATTTGATAAGTTCATTGGCGTAGTAATTTTGAAAATCGATGTTGTCTGACCCGAGAAAATCAAAGATAAAGTTTATGTAAATCAGGACGAATCTTTATCACATTTAAAGACACGATACGGTCGTGATTTTCTTTTGTCTTTTCCTCATGAATTATTAATGAGTGTTTGAAGATACCGTAGAATCTCGAAAGTAGCCGCCCCCTCGAAAGTAGCCGCTTTTTAAAATTACTACGAAAACTCGAAAGTAGCCCCCCCCCCCCCCCCCCCCCCCCCCCCCCGAAAGTAGCCCCTTCTGATGTCTATAACTATTGTGTAAATAAGTTGTAACATCTATTTAACAATTTATTTTGAATGGCATGGATTAAAATGGCATGATTCAGCCTTAGCTTTATCGAGTATACGGTAAATTATTAACATTAGATAATAAGTAATAACTCTTATGTAATTTAATCAAAATCAAACAAAACTTTGAAACGTTGTGCAAAATGTACAGTAGTGGTTAAAACTTGGCCGATGCTAAAAATAACAACCCGAAAGTAAGCGCCCATAGAGGTCACTAATTTCGAAAGTAGCCGCCCGGCTACTTTCGAGATTCTACGGTATTTAAGTTGACATTTTAAATATAGTTCTCGCACTCTCGCGTTCTTCAATTTCCTTTCACATATTTTGACTTCCCTACCTCTTTTAATTCTTCTATGTTCAGCTCATCAATATTGTTCAGCCTTAAGTTAGCTTGTTTGCTAGCTTCGACACAACTCACGACTTTATCGGAGCAAATGCGAAGGTTACGAACGATGATAGCCAGACTGGGATGGTTGGCCGACAAAGTAGAAGTCACTGAACCTGTTTTATAAAGATGGAATTACATTTAGCATTATACAGTCAAACCCCTCTCAATGTGTCCATAATGTGTCTATTTTTTGTTAATTATAAACTATTACATAGAGGATATTAATGCATGACCGTGCGGATATATATATATATATATATATATATATATATATATATATATATATATATATATATATATATATATATATATATATATATATATATATATATATATATATATATATATATATATATATATATATATATATATATATATATATATATATATTGACAAATACATATATGGAAAAAGTGACTGCCCCAACCGGGAATCGAACCCTGGTCTCCGAATAAACGTTTCGGCGCTCTGACCTTTGAGCGAATGAGACAAGAATATTTAATGATATGTTCCCGTTAGGGCTTTTCAACATAAAATTACATGAGTTAAGTTAAAATATTTAAATTACAATTTGTCAAATCTAAGATAGGTGTTACAAATGGATATGTCTTATTAATTATTTACAAGTAAAAATTTCTTTAGTCCTAATTTATCATTCATTTCGGGTGTAATGATCATGGGTTTCACTACGATAGCGAAATTTCTCGCTAAGGTAAGCAGGCGCTATATCATTGATGCATTTAAACATCAATAATGTGTCTCTATACTGTAAATGTTGATCGACGGTAAGCCATCCTAAACCAATCAACGCTGGTGTTATATGATCAGATTTATTTGTGTTCGTGATTATTCTCGCAGCAAAGTTCTGGATCTGTTGTAGCTTCTTGATGTTCTTGGCTGTAGTGTTTGCTCAAACAGAAGAGCAGTAAAATAACTTATTTAAAACTTCTTCGAAGGATTCTAAGATAAAGGTCAGTGTTTGTTGGGCAAAAACATGCTTTAGCCTATTTATTTGACATAATTTAGACCTGCACGAAGATACCAATTTGCTGATATGTTCATCATATTTCATATGTGAATCTAAGATGACACCTAAATCCTTAGCGGAGGATACGGATTCTATTGTTTTGCCAAGAATGTTCAATGACAAACTTCCTGTTAAAACATTCATAAGTTGTGGTGTTCCAAATAGAAGAAGTTTGGTTTTGTCAGGATTTATTAATAAAGAGTTTGTACAGCACCAGCTGATTATCTTGTTTATGTCATTTTCCAATTTAACCTTTGCCTCTATTACATTCTCAACTGGGAAAGACAGTAGGGCTTTGGAATCATCTACATATGAATCCACGGAACAATATGTTGTGATAGATGGCAGATCGTTAATATAGATGCAAAATAACAATGGAGAGAGGACTGATCCTTGTGGTACGCCATGTGTAATGGGTAGTGTTGCTGACCTGGTAGATCCCATTCTCACATACTGAGATCTATTGGACAAATAACTGCGGAACCAGAGCACAGCTGAAGGAGCTGTCCCCATACTTTCTAATTTTTGAAACAGGATTTGATGGTTTATACTGTCAAACGCCTTGGAAAAGTCAAGTAGAATAAGTGCTGACATTTTTTTCTGGTCCATCGCACGCAGAATGTTATCAGTTATGAAGACATTCAGGGTTTCCGTTGAGTGGTATTTTTTGTTTCCACTTTGATGTGAGGTGAGTTTTTTGTGCTGAAGGAGATATTCAGTGAACTGGTTGAGTACAACTTTGTCACAAACTTTAGACGAGTTAAGAAGTGAGAGTGGTCGGTTATTTGCTGGAATTTCGTGATCTCCATCTTTTAACAAAGGAATTAACTCAGCCAACTTCCACACTTCAGGGTATGTCGATGTAAGGAGAGAGCAATTTATGATACTTGTAAGAAAGGGTAAAATATGTGGTAATGAATATTTTATAACACGCATACCGATCTTGTCTGGACCTGGTGATTTGTTATTTGGCATGGACATTATTACTCGTTGAACGTTTTCATGTGAGACAACTTTGAATTCAAATAATTCCGTGGTTGGGATGATGGTGGTAACAGGCAGTGATTCGAACGGTTGAATGTTGTTATTTATCGCTAATTGTTTTGTTGCTAATGCAGTTATTGTACCAACCGAGGAAAAATAGGTGATAAATAACAATAAGATAAATAACATAACTAAATAACAATAAGATAAATAACAATAAGATAAATAACAAGTTCGAAAACATATATGAGTAGATATGAGTAGAGCGAAAATCACCTGATGAGTGTGGTAAGCTACGCTTGCCATACGAAACAGATCTGTAGTGATTAAAATTCAAATGAAGTAACTCAAGTTTGTCTTTTTGTCTTACTATATATATATATATATATATATACGTTATTTACCGGATGAACTAGATGTTAGTTAAAACTAGATGTATAAGTATAACTCCCAGTCTAATATTTTATATATCTGGCGTGTTATTCTGGCTGAATTTCTCTTGTAAATCCTTGTATTTTTTATACTTAAGAAGGATATTAATTAAGTTATTATTATTACTTAGCAGCTTTTTTTATCTCTAATTTATAAGTAGCCATACCTTTTCCATCGAAGGTTGTGTCGCGGGGTAAACCATCGTTGATAGTTGGAGCAAAAAGGACACGACAGTAACTCGCATTAGGGACTAAAAAATCACAAATAAGTCGTATGGAGAAGTTCGGGGAGAAGTTCGGGAAAAAGAGTTGTGATTATGATCCTATGCCAACAACTTTAGTGCTTGATTGCATCGATGTGTTGTTACCGATAATTACTAAGATCATGTTAACATTAAGCTGTAAACAATTCTAGGAACTAGCTTCTCAATGTTCACTATACCTCCTGAGACGATTACATTTCGACAGTAAGTGACGAGATTGCCGTAGATTTGCTGTAACGTCTGATAAGCTTCCAAGGCACTGACGTTGTATTGAAGAGCTTTGAATGCAGCTTCTCTTTCGTTCATGTCCAAGTCGAGAACCTCTCGCACTATCTAGAAAAACAAAACAATGAAACGAAATCTCACGTTTGAGTGACTAAAAACGACTTTTACCTATAACCTTCTGATGGGGACTAAGATGGTAAAGTAAATGTTACATATGTGTGCAACCTCTTCTAATGACCAGTGAGATACTCTTAATGGACTGAGATGGTAGAGTAAATGTTACATATGTGTATAACCTGTAACCTTTTAATGACCAGTGAGATGCTCTAACCATTGAGCTTAATGGACTGAGAGGGTAGAGTAAAGGTTACATATGTTCTGATGACTAGTGAGATATTCTAATAATTGAGCTGCAGGGACTAAGATGGTAAAGTAAAGGTTACATATGTGCACAACCTGTAACCTTCTAATGACCAGTGAGATACTCTAACCATTGAGCTTAATGGACTGAGGGGGTAGAGTAAAGGTTACATATGTTCTGATGACCAATGAGATACTCTAACCATAGAGCTACATGGACTGAGATGGACATGGTGTTTGTCTACTCCAAGCTCCGACATTCACTATAGCAAAGTATATAGCACAACCTATAACATTCTATACTGGCCAGTGAGATATTTTAATCATTGAGCTTAATAGACTGAGATGGTGGAGTAAAGGTTACATATGTGTACAACCTGTAAACGTCTGATGACCAGTGAGAAGCTCTAACTATTGAGCTTAATGGACTGAGATGGCAGCAGGGACTAAGATGGTAGCGTAAAGGTTACATATGTGTATGTGAGCTGCATGGACTAAGATAATATATTATAAAGATTACATACTGTATATGCATACGTATAACCTGTAAACGTCTGATGACCAGTGAGATAATTTAACCATTCATTATTTGCTTTGCTTTACACACTATATTGAACACACTTAGTTCCAGTATTCGCGCACTATATACTTGGACGGTTGCACTTACTTGATCCCAGTTCTCGCGCACGCTATACTTGGGTAACAATGCCAACATAAGCCTCTGAATTCTGGACAAAGGAGCTCTGAATTTCATAAGGTCCTCCACTACAGTGTCCTCGACTGACAACGTATCATCTGTTGCGCCTGACTTGCAGATGATAGCGCTGACAAGATATAGTTCATGGAGCGAGGGCACAGTTACTTTGGTCGATTGGTCTTGCAGGATGTCAGAAAAGACTTCAGAATGAGCTACAATGAAATGTAACACCTGAAAAAAGAAAATAAACAAGAGTTGACACTTTGTCGCTTATTTGTATACATACATGAAAAAGGCACCTGACACAGACATATTAAGAAATTTCAAAAGGAATTTAGTTGTTCAGTTGAAGACAAGACCAGAGACAGCAGCAAAAAATTTGCAAAAAATCTTCATTGTTTCATATGAAGAATTCTTTTGTTTTGAATGACTTGGTTTTAGAACCAATAAATTAGTACCAACCCCGATACTAAAATAAAGTCAGGGCAAATGTATTTGAACTTCCTTATATGGAACACGTACTGTATAACTCCATATGATATTAATATTACCTGAACAGACGCCACACGATGCTCCAGACCAAGTGATGTCAGAATCGAGAGGGACATGCGCAGTGCTGGGATCAGCAGTTGCTGGTACCGTTCCATCACAGACGGAACAAAGGAGTTATTAGATGGGGTCAACGAGGCCATCATGCGATCTGTAAAACTCGAGTGCCTATGAGCTTCCAAATGGCTGTTGCCATCGCCGCTAGGGCGCAGGTCAATGAAGCGACATTCAGACAAGCGGGACATTACTCCTGTAGTGAGAAGAGCCTTCGCTCCGTTGGCAGACTGGGCAATCCTCGCGAGAAGAGCCTAAGAAACGAAACATATGGAAACTTGGTCAGCGAGAAATTGCTCAAAATGAGCTTGGATGAACTTTGCTTGGATGCTCTAAATGAACTTTGAAGGAACGTAGTGCATTTTATAGCCAGACTAATGTACATAACTAGAAATACGTATCCTCAATAACCCCTCGCCCGCCTGTTCTATCAAACTAAATTTTTATATTAATTATTAAAAAAGAATATTTTTCTGGAAGAAACCAGAAGAACCAGGTTCTGCTGGTTTTTCTGGAGAAGAATTCTTTCGTTTGAAAGAATTCTTTCGTTTGGAATAGAGTTCCATAGGTGCGCACCGTCGTACATGAGACTATTTTTCATATTAGTACGTGGTTGTGGTAAACAAAGACTATCTGAAATGGACGATTATCAAGCTCAAATCCTCAGAAAATGTCCCGGACAAACCAAGCTAATTTTACTTACCATTTTGGACTCGTAAACATAGAGATATTTAAGAGGTTCTGGTGTTGGTAACAAGGCAGTTTGTAAACTTTCATCTTCGAGTAGAAGACTTTCTACCAAATGACGTAAATATCCTTTGGTCTCGAGAAACTGCATCCAACGCTGTCGCCAATCTATTGATATGATAGCGTCAAGAACTGCACAGGCCAACATCTATAAAGGGGAAAACTGTTATATGAAAATCAACGCATTTGGCATTTAAATAATAATAATAATAATAATATTTAATGAGCACTATTATCGCATTAAAAATGAATTACGATGTGCTTTACATTAGGACATTAAGTAGGAATATAGTAACTAGGCTATAAATATCTTAATACAAACTGGCACACTTCCGTTACAATAATTCGGTACGAGGAGTCTGGAACAAGTATATTTTGTGATGTCACGCAAGGTACTCGTGTCTGAATTTTAGAATTATTTTCCAATTTGGTCGAATGCTAGACTATAACTAACTCCAAAGAAGATCACAAGTTGATCAAAGCAAAGACTACTTTGCGTGACGTCAAAATACATGCTAGACCCGGTGTTATTACTGCTGTTGTTAATGTCTCCAGACTTCTGCTTGTTAGAAGTACCGACGAGATCTGGGCATTAAAATTCTACTTCAACACGCCATA
The DNA here is from genome assembly GCA_035772405.1 of Chrysogorgia sp. JL179-B06. Taxonomy (NCBI): domain Eukaryota; kingdom Metazoa; phylum Cnidaria; class Anthozoa; order Scleralcyonacea; family Chrysogorgiidae; genus Chrysogorgia; species Chrysogorgia sp. JL179-B06. Next base: position 56,444 of record JAYKKM010000515.1, on the reverse strand, counting down.
AAAAGCGAACGATTTATCCAAATTGAAATTTGTTTTCACTAAAAAATGATTATATTCGATGAGCTGAAAATCGTTTTTGGGGGGTTAGCGGCACATTAAGCCAGAGAGCTTGGGTTCGATTTCCGGTTGGCGCACTCAGATAAATTTTCAAATAAACACTGTATGAATATATTAAATTCTCTCTCCGTTTAACTGCTAGATATTCGTTGAAATTGGAGGTAGGTGCCGTAGGTAGTAAACGTTAGTAAGCAAGCTAGCTGCCATAGCAATCGAGCTAAGGAATGAGCAAGCAATTGAGCAATCCAGCCAATCCTGGGTTCTGGATAAGATTGGAAGCAGTAAGAGGTCACCATGACAACTCTGCCAAGGCAGACTTCCCGACACCTGTCACACTGAAAAAACTCAATGAAATAGTAAGTATATAGCATATGTCTATATAAACGATTACTCACCTGAAAATGGGGGAGGGTTGGGTAAGGGTGAAACAAGCAAGCAACCCAAAGCTGTAAGCTGTACAGCAATAATCGTTTAGGCAATGCTAGCAACTAGCAAGCAAGAGCGACCAACGAGCAGCAATGTGCCAATGCTGTAGCGACGTGCTCGCAAGCGTGAGTGACACTCGTGTGCGCCCTTTGACTTCTTAAGAACTTGGGAACTCCCCAAGAACTATGAAGGAGAAGACCGCTGGCTAACTACATATGCAGTTAACTTTGCCTAAATAAATTTAACCAAATTAAATGTTGATTTAAACACTTCTGTATACAAGTGTTGTCTATCACTATGATACCGATATAAGAAGTCGTTCGAAGTGAGAGGCACAGCTCCACGTTTGGTAAAGATGCGATGTTTCTTGGCAGTGATTGGGAAAAAAACGAAATTGGTCACCTTCAACAACAGGGTTACTCACTCTTGTTATCTCGTGTCCATCACACGCATCCCGACAAACAATGTCCATGAACGAGTCACCAAAGCTTGATATAATTTCAAAGTTTTTCTTCTCTCGTTCACCATCAAGAGCAAACGAAGAATGCGCGTGTCCCTCGACGTCTAAAAGAGGGAGAGAGAGAGAGAGAGAAAGGGAGAGTGCTCAAACAAAATAACACAAGCATTTTTTATTCAATAAGACTTCGGTTCTCATCATTATATATTGTCTCCGCACCCTCGCCTTATTCTGATTTACGATTAAGCCTACCTCTTTAAATGCTTTCTTCCCTCTCCCAATCCATCCTTTTATAATTCCATTCCCTCCTCTCGTCTCGTCTCGTCTGCTCTGCTCTCCTCTCCTCTGCTCTCCCGTCCCCGTCTCTCCTCTCGTCTGCTTTGCTCTGCTCTAGTCTCCCCTCCTCTGCTTTACTCTGCTCTCCTCTCCGTTCTCGTCTCTCCTGTCTTCTCATCTCCCTTTCCATCACTTATTCCATACCCTGCATTCTTACTCTCTCCTCCCTCCCTACACAACCGCCCCCACTCCTACAGTAGCATTTCCTTACCAGTTTCACGAAAGCGTCCACTCTGCTTTCCAATTTGTAAATAATACAACAAAGCCCCGTACAGGTTCGTCCTTACTCGTTGATAACTACCACTTGTCTGCAACAAAGCTTCGATCAGGCTTTTACAAATTGCATTGAGGGGAGCAGCTGGAAGACTAAGTTCTTCAGTCACACCTGAACATATATAATACGGTGACAAAACAGTTAATAAAGACCATAATATAAAACGACAATAAATAACACAACTGAAACATGAATAACATGGTTACAAAACCATTGAAGGGCTGCTCTCGGCGACGAAAAATTGTGTTATTTTTCAAAAAAATCAAAGTACAACACCAAATAAGTAAATGTACTTATTTGGTGTTGTACTTTGATTTTTTTGAAAAATAACACAATTTTTTACTTATTTCACTTAATATTAAACATTTCACTTAATATTTCTTAATTAAATTAAAAATTAAATTAATTATATTAAAATTAATTAATTTTTAAATTTTAAATTTTTAAATTTTTTAATTAATTTAATAATTAAATTAAACTTAATTAAATTAAAAAATTTAAAATTTTCACTTAATATTAAAGCAAAATTATAAATTTAAGGCTATGAACTTTGAGGTTGTTTTCACAAATAACGACAAACCATTAATGGCGGCCACGTAAAACGATCATATTTGAAAAAAATAAGCTCAACATTTCGCAATCTTAAATTCATCATTTTACTACTTTTAAAATAATGAAGAATATTAATTTACAGCTCTCTCATATTTCACTTGGTTCTCGACATATTTAGACTTATGTGATATTCAAATGAGATAACCTATGACGTCAAAGGGTTTGCAATACATTTTAAGATATTGGAAAATCGTGTATATCTTTAAGATTATTAAACGAAATCACCTGAAACTTTGCATGTGGATACAAACCACTAAACTGAAGAACATCGTTCAAGTTTTAATCTTGCAATAGTAATAATATAGTTCTCAGACCTCTAAGTCTCTTTGTCAAAGATCTTTGTTTTCTGACATAGCTATGTGTTGCACCAAAGTTAAACTTCAGTTTCGAATTGGTTAAGTCAGTGAAAATCTGCTAAACCAGTACCAATCCACAAATGTTTGGGACGGAAGAGAAAACAAATCATTTTATTTTAGAAATCAAGATGTCTGAAAACTAATTTGTTACCATGGCGACCATAAAACTAGAACGATGTTCTCCAGTTTAGTTGTCTGTATCCACATGCAAAGTTTCAAGTGATTTTGTTAATAATCTTAAAGATATACACGATTTTCCAATATGTTAAAATGTATTGCAAACCCTTTGACGTCATAATAATAATAATAATAATAATAGAACTTTATTTAAAAACAGGATAAAAACCTTTTCAGTGAAACTTCACTGCTATCAGTAAGGGTCCTGTTACATGCATCATTTAAGGCCTAACTATTACAGGAATAAAAATATTATACAAACTGATATTATTAACTAATGAATTATTTACAAAAAATCATGTTCTAAAAACTGTTTTTAAGGCTGTTCTAAAAAAGTACTAAAGATTTTATCTGGCGTATATTCGCTGGTAACCTATTATAAATCAATGTTCCTTGAAAGAAGAAGCCCTTCCTTGCTATTTCTAATTTAACTTTTGGTACAATGACACAATTTCCATTATTTCTAGTGTTTCTAAGATGATTCATGAGTATAAAATAGTTATTAAAAAGTTCACAGGATATTTGATGTAACGATTTAAAAACTGCCATAGAAGCGTTATAAATATTGACCTGATATTAGGTATTTTTAGATCGGTATATGTTTTACTTAAACCATTATGTATTATATTATCAGCTCGACTTTCTAAATGTTGAAATTTAGTTAAAGTGGATTCTGGTAGATCCAGATAAATAAGATCACAATACGTCATTAGTGGGATTATCATAGATTGGTAAATAGTTACCGCAGCATGTACAGTCAGAGATGATCTCATTTTCCGAAACAGTCCCAGCCTCCCAGATGCTTTCCTGAAAACACGTTGCAGCTGCTGATTGAAGATTAAAGATTGGTCAAGTAGAACCCCTGGGTATGTATACGATCTTGAATAGTGAATTACTTTAGTACCAATTGCAATTGATAGTGACAGATTTCCTTCTTTTGACAGACGCTTGGCTGTCACAAAAACCATTGACTCTGTCTTATCCTTCTTCAAATTAATCACCAATTGATTAATTTCCAGCCAATCAGCCAACGATTTTATGTCTTCTGCCAGCATTGCTTCTATGTCACTTAGTTTCTCATTTGCGACATATAAAACTGTGTCATCGGCATACATGATGATATTTGAATGTTTTAAAATATTTGGCAGGTCATTGATATATATCAAGAAAAGTAATGGCCCCAAGATGGAACCTTGGGGCACACCATAAAGGACAGGAAACTTTTCAGATTTACAATTATCATATACTACCGTCTGAGATCGATTATCCAAATAATTCTTAAACCAGATAAGATGCTCATCGCAAACACCAAGACACTGAATCTTTTCAATCAAACGCAAATGGTCAACCGTATCAAACGCCTTCCGCAGGTCCACAAAGACAGTACCTATAAGTTTCCCTTTATCCATGGCTTTCCTGATATTGTCAGTCAGATACGTGACGGCAAGTGTTGTCGAGTGCTTCTTGCGAAATCCAAACTGGAAAGGTGATAAAAGTTTATTTTGTTCAAGAAAGAAATAACAGATAAAATAGATATCGGTCTATAGTTGTCCATTGAGGTAGTGCTTCCAGATTTGAAAATGGGGATGACCTTAGCTTGTTTCCATTCTGATGGAAATATCCCAGATGACAAGGAAATGTTTATAATATAAGTAAGCGGTTCAGCTATATTATAGGATGCATCCTTTAACATGCCAGAAGATATATTATCAAGTCCGGCTGCCTTTGACCTTTTCAAATTTTTTAGAGAGTATAACACTTCTGCTGGACAAACTTCTTGGAAATTGAAAATGGGCTTCTGCTCCTCAGTTCCATTCCTTAAGATATTTTGCTGTAAAGAGTCTCCAAGTAAGTTCAACGATTCGCGTAATACTCTTGCAATATTGGCAAAATATTTACCAAAAGCATTTGTTATTTCCACTTTCGATGTAGCAATGCCATCTTCCGTTTGCATTGCCACGGATGAACCAGATTTACCAGATTTGCTTGGATATATGTTTTTTATCGCTTTCCAAAATTTTGCCGGATTCGAACTGTTATCGTTTAACAGATTTCTATTATAGCTATTCTTCGCTTGCTTTATAAGATTATTTACGGTATTTCGTTTCCTTTTATATGTTGACCAATCCAGTTCAGCATTAGATCTCCTAGCCTTTCTTAAGAAGTAATCACGCTCATACATTATCGTTTTAATTTTTGCAGTTAACCATGGACATTCACGACCTCGTATTTTCCTCTCAATTAACGGGGCATGTTTGTTCATAATGCCTACTACGATTTCCTTCATTTGCTGCCAAGCGGAGTTTACATTCGATTCTTTATAAACTTCTTCCCATGGGGCATTTTTCATATCTTCGTTGTATGCAACATGGTTATAATTTTTAAAGCATCGTGTCAATATAGATCGTGGTTTAAATTTTGATGTATGCAGCTGTCGTACTAAACCAACCATATCGTGATCACTTAAACTTGAGGGTATAACTATGGACTTCGCAATTCTCTCGGGGTTTGTTGACAGGATAACATCAATTAGCGTCCTTGAATGTTTAGTAATTCTCGTTGCAGTTTGAATAATTTGATTTAGGCCGTAACCGCAAAACAATTCCTTCAATTCTTTATGAGTATTTACATCCTGCAAGTAATCACAATTTAGATCTCCTAAAAGGATGGTCTCTTTGCGTTCCCCCATAACGGAGAATATTGATTCCCGCAAACTAGTGTCGAAGTCAGATGGTAAATAGTTAGAACTAACTGGTGGCCTGTAAATATTTCCAACCAAAATACCTTTCGAGTTGGGCAATAATATTTCTATCCAAATACATTCAATATCGTGTTTTTCTAGATCTTCTCTACGGTAATAAGCCAATTCGTCTTTTATATAGACTCCAACACCGCCGCCTTTACCAGTAGATCTATCCATACGTTCAAAATTATAGCCATTTAGTTTCATTTCTTCTGTTGTTGTCTTATTATTCAAATGTGTTTCGCTAAGGCCAAGGAGGTCAATGCCTCTAAACGACCCAACAAGTTCTTCCAGTTCAGCTTTATGTATATTTAACCCACGGATATTCTGATGAAACATCTTTAATCCTCTATCAGCCAGGAAATGGACCAATTCCGGTAACCGTTGATTAGTCTCTTCAATAAGTTCGCTGTTTTCGCTCATTGAACGGCAACGTGCAAGAAATACAGCATTGAATTGTGCTGTAATCAGGCCCAATACATTTCGCATGATAGTTTGTTTTGCATTCTGAGCAAGTAACCTTCGATTGATTTCTTCTGATCGATTTACTGCAACGTTTACATCTCACAGACTGTGGACCAGGACAGGATTCGATATCTCCACAGGCAAGCAACAGAAGGTGGAAGTGAGTCATATTTGTGGGGCGGATATACAATCCAGATAGTTTACGATAGCTCCATAACGACGGATAGATAGAGGTTGCATTCCTGATTATTATAACACCATGATGTTTAAACCGAAAAGCCACTTCTAAGGAGTCGGAATTAGTGAAGCTCGGCTTTTTTATTGCACAGATACTGAGAAATAGGAGCAGCAGCGTCAATGACATGTTGAACGCCATAGGTTATCTCATTTGAATATCACATAAGTCTAAATTTCTCGAGAACGAAGTGAAATATGAAAGAGGTGTAAATTCATATTCTTCATTATTTTAAAAGTTCTTTCAAATTAAATAAACTTAATTTTCGTTTCATAGGCACTTTAATAGTTTTACGGTATCTGCTCTTGTACTTGAGAAATAACGTTTTCATTCTCGTATTTTATGCCTTAGCATTTGGGTGTCACTATTCCTACAGCAGTTCATGTCGTCACAATTTATAACACTATTTGGTTATTTTCTAGGTACAAAACTAACCCTTATCCAAAATCAAACCCTGAACCCTAACCGTCATCCTCGAACAATTCGAGGTGGTATTCTGATGTCACGACATGACCTGCTGTATATATATAGTGAATTTCATTAGCATTTTTGCCGCCATTTTCGAGTTTGCTCGACGGCTCAAGGTTGATGTACAGCGGTGGTTTTCTTTTCAATTTTGACGTCATTGAGTGCTTGTCTTTTGTTCCTGCACTGACCTTGCACTCAATAAAATTGGTTAACCTTTCATGTTACTCCATCACCAAATGAATCGAGGTATATAATCGTCATGAAATAACCGGTATCCCCAAAACAACTTAGATCCTAACCCCCCCACCTAATGAGTTTTCTAACCCTAACCCCCCGCCTTAAGTGTCTTCCTAACCCTCCCACCTCGATTCCCTTGAAGTTATCCGGTGATGTTTACATTGGTGATGGAGTAACATGAAAGGTTATCCATAAAATTGAAAAGAAACACCCGCTGGACCTCGAGTATGAGCCGTCGAGCAAACGCTTAACATGCCTAAAATGGCAGCGTCCAGAAGCATAAAATACGAGAATGAAATAGTTATTTCTCGAGTACAAGAACAGATACCGTAAAAGTAATTACACTTATAAACATTATACTTGAAGGCCCTTTCTTTAATAGTAATTTTTTGGGGTAAACAATAATATACAATTGACTAACATATTGTTCATATACACTTACCATCATCATTCCAAGTGGAGGGAAATGTGTCGCGTGACGGCAGGGGCTCGAGAGCCTCCCCCGAGGGTAATGTTGACTGACGTAGATGGGCCATGAGCGTGAGGATAACGCCGGAGACTGGGGCGATAAGTTCAGCAACTGAACTCTCGTCGGACATCTAAAACATAAAAATATTGCGAAGTGTTACCTACGAACGATAGGGTTATGATTAAAATTTGGATTAGGATGCGCGTTAGGATTAGGGGTGCACCGAATAGTGCTTTTTACTATCCTTTTTACTATCCGGCTATAACCTGCATTGTGACCGAAATTTGATTCGATACATTGAAAATCAGTAGCTTCAATAATTTCAGGGTTTGAGCTTGCAGTTGAAAAATTGAAAATGAAATGATTAATCCAACTCGGTCTAATGGTCTCTAAACATGCATGTAAAAGATTAAAAAATATATATATGAAATTATAATTTATTAAGCTTCGTAAGAAATAGATTAATAGATCTCGTAAACTTAAACAAACTGAAGCGGGCATTATGGAAACGTGTTAAGTGTTAACTGTTATGAGCGACTTTGTGTGTGAGCTATATTGTTACATTTAACATAAAATTTAACATTAAAAATTAAAATAAATTAAAATTAAAATTAAAAAAAATATTAAAAAACTCCTAAACGGCTTTCTCTATAGCCCAGTTCAATGTTTGCGTGTGGATCCCGATTCGTAGAAGAACGGCTCCCTCTTATTGCCATAACTGCCGACCGTATCAAGGCGAAAGATAATGTGCATCGCATCCACGTAAGTGTGATGCTGTAATCTGACTTTCGCTTCTGTGCTAACAATTCTGCTAGGCGTTTATAAGCAACGGTTGTCTCTTTTCCAAGTCCCCCACTTGTTGAAAACACAAGAGGTGTAAATGCAGCATATTCAACTTCCCTAATTCTGTCTCCGTACTCCCTCTTCTTAGCCATCTCATGTTGTCTGTAGAGTGCAGGTATATTGGTATTTCGGTAGCTCGATGCGTTTGGGTGAAAAACCCTAACATCAAAAAATGCAACTTGCTGCCTACTCCAAAAACCCTTTGCTCTAATATCTACTCTTGCTTCATCTTGCTTGTTTGCCGTTCTTGGTAATATGATCTCGCCTGCGAGTGGTTGTAGCTGTGGTTCTTTTTCCACATCAGAACATACTTCCATCAGCCATTGGGTGGTTATGTCTCTAATCTCGTTATGCCTTATTATTGGTAGTCCACCAAAAGGGCATATCATGGCGTGGTCTGCTGAAAAATTCTTGCCACACTTACATTGGAGTGGTACATTTTTCAGCTGCCATCCATATCGCAGATGGAGCGCATCACGAAATTGTCCTTTGTTCAGGTTGAAGCCTTGATCTTGTAGTGGTAAAACTGACAACCACGATGACGATCCTTTCTCGCAAAGTAAGTCCATCATTCTTTTCTTTGGTGGAGATAGACTTTCTCTGACTTGTTGAGCAAAGCTCTCAATTTCCTGTTGTTTATGCCGACGCAGATTTGTTTTGATGGATTGTAGTTGTGGTCTAATGAAGGATTCCTTTTGCTCGACAATCATATCTTTCAAGGTTTCGCTGATCTTTTGTGAGGCATGATATTCTCACTTGCACTGGTTACTGGGTTGATAATGTTTAGACCACCGTAGCGTATGGGTAGAGAGAGAAGTCTCCTTTCTTCAGAAGTACACTGGCATCTACCAGTTAATGCCGGAATAAAGGTTTGACTAATCGTATCTTCTAATGGCTGAAATAGACTGTCAATATCCTCGATTGTCCGCATTATATATCGCCATTTTCCCAAAATGCAATGAGAGAACGCAGCATATGCAGATTGGGGATATCGTTCTGCTATCTTGGAAAGATTCTTAATTTCTTCAACAAAGTCTTCGACTTTGTGTGCTGCATACTCGTTAGCAAAGCAGGTTGAACCAACAGTTGAACCAAGCATCTCATGTCCATCAATTGTCACTAGAATTCCCGTTCCTTCAAAAAATTTAATTGCTTCTTCTTGAAACTCTGGTTTAACAATGAGGTGTGTTTTACTTGCGTTTGGATGGTATCCCATCTGTGGACCGATAGCTGATAGAAACTGCCACCATCTTCTTAATGCTTCGATCTTTCCTCCTGCAGTGGAATCATCAGCAAACCATACTTGTTTAACTAAATCCGGTGCACCCCTAGTTAGGATATGGATTAGGATAACAGAGACAATGCGAGTGAGAATAGGAATGAAGATAAAGATCCAGATTTAAGATGCAGGTGAAATCCGGAATAAAGAAACCTTGAAACATTTTCAGTTACCTTGTCAAGCAGATCTCGCATCAGATCGAAGATCATTGTTTGTTTTGCTTCACGTCCGAGCAGTTCAGGAGGACAGCCCGCAAGAATGACCTCGACCAGCTGACGCCATGCTTCGAATGCTTGTTGTTTCGCAAAAAGTCCTTCGCGATAACGATTTCGTTCCAAAGCGTAATTCATGATTTGGTTAACCTCCTAACGAAAGAAAAAAAGAAAACAGTTACGTGAACGATACTCAGTCTTTTCACAGCAACGATATTTCCGAGTCTCAAGAATCAAGAAGACGTAATGGGCTATTCCATTTAATAACCGCACCCCGCCCCCCATATCGAGGACACATGCTTCAGATTCACGACCCCTGAGGAATTCCAGGCCTTGAAATGTCTACCCTTGAAGAATTCCAAGGCTCAATATGACCCTACCCTGAAGAATTACAAGGTCCTCGATAGGGCCGGTGCGGATATTAAATGGAATAGCCCAATAACCTTCGAACGACCAGTGAGATGCTCTATCATTGAGTTACATGGAGAGTGAAGGATACACAGATGTATACAACTTGCAACTTTCTAAGTTCTAATAACCAGTGAGATGCTCTAACAATTGAGCTACATCAAGGGCGTACGTAGGATTTTTCAAACGGGGGTCGTTTTACCTCTCATGAAATTATTTCGGGGGGGGGGGGGGCAGGGGAGCAACAGCAAGCGGACTTCTTCCAGACATGTTATACACTGAAAGTCTGAAAAACGCTTTTAATTTGAATTGTTTGTTTTACAAAAACTCAAGGTTTTTACAGGAATTTAAATGTTTGTAGTATGTCACGATAACATGTTCTATTACGAAGGCCTTCTACAGTACTCAAATATAAGATTGGCAACGTTCAGACGACGGGGGTATTTAAGAATTTCTCATATCCATGATTCCACGACAATCAACAACTTGTCATCCCGAAAGAGGTCATGGGTACTCGTTTCCATTCCCCTCCATGCACATGATGATGACTGAGTCTATTTATTATTACAGTTTCTGTCTTTCTGACTTATAACGTATAAATTTTTGTTGCTTTTGTATAATTTTGTTGCTAATTGCGATCGCACACACCCCCCCCCCCCCCCCCCGCCCGTCTACCCTGGTAGAGCACAAACCAGTAACCTTCTAATGATCAGAGGGATGATCTAATCATTGAATTACATGGACTCAGATGGCAGAGCAAAGGTAACATGTGTGTACAACCGGTAACCTGATGACCAATGAGATGCTCCAACCATTATGTTACACGTAGTTTGGTTGGGCATGCAGATATTAACCAACAGAATCTGTATCAACCTTCTACTCATTTCATCACCATCAACTCTCACCTTCACCAAAAGATTCTTTTGTGCCTCACTCGCTGGTCCTTGCACTCCCTCTAGTTCATTGACCAACAACTTGTACAGTTTCCTTAGGTTGGTATAAACCGCTGGGCAATCGCCGCTCGCTTCATCACATGACGTCAGCGCGGCTTCCGTTACCGCTGGATCAAAATAATTGAGCACGCTGTGAAGCGGCTCAGGCTCCTTGTGACTGAACGGGACGGAGTCGAGGATCGCCATGATCTTCCGACTGCTTCGACTGTCCTTCGAGCCTCCGCCGAGGAGCGCGCTTTGCTGGTGGGAAAAACTACCTTGTGTTCGATCTTGAAGCGGATCAATCTGCCATTGAGAGCCACGCTCAGGGTAGAAGACCGAAGGCTCGGCCAACAGCAAGGAGAGAAGCCGCTGAACATGAGAGCGCTGCCGGGTTTGCGCGGTGAGGCGAAGTTCAGTGGCGATGCTTTTCAGGATCCAGGACTGTTGATTGAGTCTACACACAGAGTCCACTGGTGGGAGATCATCGGAGGCCGAGGAGAAAATAGGATCCTTGAGGGGTAGATGGACCAGGTGCGAATAAAAGTAATCGTGGCTGGTGCGAAGGTAGCGAATAGTAGCTTCGCTTGTTTCTTTGTTTTGACATAGGGCGTAGACAAGTTGGAAGCAGAGCTCCGACAGACGGGGTGTGTCGCGGACAGAAGATGCACCCCGGGGGGTGTCCAATCCTTTGCCAAGGATATCGAGGATTGAGTGGAGACAGGTACGCGGGGTACCGAGGATACCTGGGAAAGAAAAAGGTGTGACAAATGGTGCTAAACAAAGGAATCCTTCTCAACATGTTCAACCATACAACATTAAATTATTAACATGACGTCATACAAATACGTCACAATGACGCAATAACATTTCAAGTGACGTTGGCAAAGTGTGTCTTGCAGAGAGTAACGTTAAGGGTGTTCAGACGTATTTCGATTTGCAGACCTTATATCCGTTGCTAAGGAAGCTTAGAATTGACACAATTTGCCATAGAATTTCACAGTTTTAAGAATCCATCAAGACAGTCTGTATGTAGTATATGTGGGCAAAACTCTTTCGTTTGGCAATGTCGTATGATGACGTCATCGTGACGTCATCGAAATATGAAAATTCCTATAATCTTCGAAGGTTTTTAAGAAAAATTAATTTGTTACATGTGATTAGAATCTGGACGGTTACCTTCATAAAAGTACGTATGGATTTTAAGAATTTTTAAAAATTAGTCGGATTTTTAAGGTCAATAAACACAATAAAATGTTCATAACTTCGTTTTTATTTAATTTATCAATGAATCCATACGTACTTTTTTGTAGGAAGTAATTTAGGTTTATATGACACCAAAAAATATAGCATACTGTCAAAAATGACGAAAATTATAGATTTTTGTGTTTGTTGATGACGTCAATGTGACGTCATCAAATACGTCACCAGACGAAAGAAGTTTGCCAACATATTGCACATATAAAATATCTTGGTTATACCTTGAATTTATTGTCCATTCATGAAGTATATTGGGCACTAAATTACCTGTCCTTAGTAACCGGTTGTTTAGCAACGGAATACGTCCGAACACCCTTAAAAGTAGATAGTATCGTTCATTAAGCAGCAAATCCAATGTGCACATATAAAAATATTTCGCATCTTCTTAATAAAGAAAGCTTACATGTTAAGAGACTTAGCCTGTCGCTTAAAGAGTGAGTGTCGACCATCATGCATTACGCGTTTGTATTTATCTTTCCGTAAGATAACGAAGTGTTTTGAATTCGCCGAGTCTTCTCAGAAAACCCTATAGAGGCTTTCTTATTCATCTACAAATCACAATCCAAATACGTCGACTCGGAACCTGATTTTTTTGTTTGAACCTCGTCACTTGGTCCTCCACGCTTCGCGTCACTCAAGGCTGACTTAAATCGAAACGACAAGAAAACGTCGAGTTTTGTGAAGAATGCAGAAATAATTACTTTCTAAGGTATGGCCTTCTTTCAATTAAAAGAAAAAATGGATAATTTATATCAAGGTTTGACAAGATATTTACGGATGAGTTGACTAAGGGCATTTCGTACTTCAAAAAATGGCCGACCGAGCGTGCAATGCATCACGGTTGACACTCACTCTAATACAAATACTGGCTCTGCCCTTTGTTCTAATTAATATTGTTTGTAACAATAATGAATTAGCAACATCTACTGTATCTATATATTTGTCATGTCATTAATTTATATTCATTCTCTGATGATGTTGCGAGAAACAACGAAACGTAAGATTTTCATCAAATGTTTTTTATAATTATGTTATGGCCCTTTTACGTGAATTTTTCTGGGCTTTATTATCCCCATTAAGATTACGATACCTGCCTGGTATCTCTATTGCTACGATTTTGAAGAAACAATGATTATACAGTATCTGTTCTGCATGCGTCTTTTAGAAAAAGTAACGGATTTAAAGTGCCTATGCAGCCCTTTCGTTTTTTAGTTATCTGTATAGAGGATTAAAAAATAGCTGACAAGTTAATTTATAGTTTTTGATTTGGACTTTTCGTTTGGAAGATATCACTCTTTAAACATTGGTATTTATATAAAAAAGCCGCCAATTAGAAAGGCCTGGAACGAGCCACACTGTGACGTCAATTAAGAGACGAATGTATGTTTTGCCTTGGGGAACTTGTAAACACTGTATTAAAACACACTGTAAGTTCTCTATGTGATATTCATCTTTACTGTCTGCGTATCGTTCAAGTAAGGAATCGGTCAAGTAAGGTATCGTTTAAGTAAGGAATACGATGGACAGATATTTTTCTTTCAAATTCGCTTCATTAGAACATCCATACACTGCATATCTGTCTGGCATGATTGAATAGTTCAACATAAACGATAAATTTTATCGGAATCGAGCTCGTTTGTTTACGAAGCTGGGAAGATCCTGCACCCATCTCTTAAATGACGTCACAACCTAGTTTCCAGACTCCAGAATTGGCAGAAATACGTTTTCGGTTTTTAATCGGAATTTGCTTACATTTCTTAATTTGGATGCAAAATATCTTATAAACGAAAAGTCCAAATAAAAAACTGTAAAATAACTTATCAGCTATTTTTTGATCCTCTATACAGATAACTAAAAAACGAAAGGGCTGCACGGGCACTTTAAAGATTAAGATTTCTTCTCTCTAACCTGGGTCTTGCAAAGTCATCTCTTGTATCGGCTTTCGTCCGTAAAATCCCAACAGATAGTGCGAGAGGTTGGGCGATCTCAACTTCAGACAGTAGAGCAGTAATCGGATGATATTTTGACGAATGGCTGAATGGACTTGCGAGCTGCTTGCAACATGGTCGTCTGAAAAACCTGAGGGAAATAAATAAAAGAAAATAAAGAAAACGACGGCAGTCGACAGGAATACTTTATACTTCAAAGTTATATAATTCATAGCTCAATAAATAGTTATTTAACAATTGGATTATGAGCTCGAAATTTCGAGCGAATGATCTAACTTATATTATATACTAGGAGTAATCAAAGATTATGTAATTGCGTTCGACGCATGTGGACCAGTAAATGGCGAATGAAGATTGATAATTATGCTGTAACGAATTATGAAGATAAATAAAGCTAAAAAATATATAACAGCGTCTTAATCAAGGAGACACTGTAACCTCAATGTTTTTGACAACGGTGACATCCTGAGTGATTTCCGTACGTTATTTTAATATTAGGAGGGTATATTTCCCGTTCGTTTGTTCGATTTGAAAGTTGACCGCCCAGATACCTGTAAATCGTTCAATTCAGAAATAAGTTCGATTTGGCAAAAGTTTCGCTTGAATGGAAAATATATAACTTCGCGAGGCTTGCTCGTTTCGAGTAAATGTTGTTCGAATTAGATGTATGGTGTTCAAATGATCATATTTAATTTTGACATTATAAACGCGCTATATGATTACCGTTATGCCGTATGTTATTTTAAAGATTGTTATCGACTGCAACACGGCAACAAACGACAGCGTCTTAATTCAAGGAGACACTATATAAACCTCAATGTTTTTGACAACGGTGACATCCCGCATTCCCGTTCGTTAGTTCGATTTGAAATATGACCGTTCGACCGCGAGATAAGTCAGCAAATATTACAACCGTGAAGTTCGATTTGGCAAAGTGTCGCTTGAATGGAAAATTTATAACTTCGCGCAGCTTGCACGTTTCGAGTAAATGTTGTTCGAATTAGATGTATGGTGTTCAAATGATCAGATTTGACTTTATAAATGCGCCGTTTTAAAAATTATAAATGATTACCATATGTTGATCGCCTTTATACGTGGTTTATATCATTTATTTGATCCTCCATGCAAAAGAAAATTTCTAGCGTCATTCTGCTGTAATGCCTAATCCTGAACACTTCTACAAGCAACTTCGTTTCCACTGCTCCTGTGTTATAAGTCCCGGGGCAGCATTTTCCTAGCTAGTACTAATGCCATAATTTATTCCAAATTCCAAAACGGTAATTTATTAAAAAAGGGGAAAGATTTTATCTTGATTTCTTTTAGCTGTAAAGCACAGGTAACCCATAAGATTAGAATGCGTTCTCCTTCGTAGAACGCAATAAGTTAGATCTACCGTAGAATTCCGAAAGTAACGGCCCCCGTTACTTTCGGATTTAGGAGCTCTTGGGGGCCGCTACTTTTGGATTGTTAAAATACGTTAGGAAGAATATATCAAGTCTCCGTTCATCGGTAAATATTCACTACATTGATCCTATTTTCAACAACTTTTTCTGGGGCTAACTCTGTAATTAACAGCTATTGAATTGACATAATTATCAAGAGATGAGTGGAATGAAATTTCCAACATTCTTATCACCGATCTTATTACACTGATTGTCAAATTAGAAATAAAACTACGAACTACGAACATACACTCCAAACGTCAATACAGCAGTTTCACCGTTACATCCGCCAAACCGCAACAAACAAGCAGCGAGATTCGCTTGGAATTCAGACCGGAGCTGTTGGTCCCTGGGATCTAAACCAGATAGCCAATATGGATCAAACGCCCCTCGAGGCAGCGATGGTGGTGATGTATAAGAGGGAACATGTTGTAAATATTGGAAAATTAACGATGAACACGTACTTTCGTAAAAGACATCTATTAGTACCATCTATTAATACGAAACTTTTTGCTGCATAAACATGTGTTTGAAACATAAATGCACCACATTCGAAGGGGCCGCTACTTTTGGGTGGCCGCTATTTTCGGGGGGCCGTTACTTTCGGAATTCTACGGTATTATAGATCTGCTATAGATAAATTTGACCTAATTCAAACGTTGATGATATACTTGAAAGTTATCCTCGAGATTTTCTCAACTTTTTTCACTCATATCCTAAACCAGTTTATCACACGCTAACTTAAAACACAAGCTTCAGTACTACGGGAAATTCACCTGCAGTGTCTTCTGCCCTACTCGCAGCGGTCTCTTCAACCTCACTAATATCAAGATGGTCAACAAATCCAGCCAATAGTTCTCTGGCATGCGTCTGAAAGAAAATAAGACACTCCAATATAACTACGCAGTCATGAGCCAGTGTACAAGGCACAAATGCACAAATGCTTCCCCTGATGCACTGAACCGCAATAATCACATTCTGGTTTTCGAAGAGATTACCTCGTTTCCCGTGAGCATGTTAACGATTTCTGGTTGGGCAGCTGGAGTTTGGCAAATGAGATAAAGAATCTTAACAGCAACTAAACTGAGTTCTGGAGAGGTGTGGCTGTGCGTCGTGTACCTGTGCGACAAAGAGAAATGCGAGACTCGTTTGTGAACGCACTTAAGTTCCTATATAAACTCTGGACAGTTTTTTGTGCCTGCTGACGTAGTCAGCAAACACTTAGTTATCGTTTTTTATAACACTTAGTTATAACGTTCATTAACTTAATTAGTTAATGTTGTTTGGTTGTGGCACTGACAACCGAACATGTTCCGGAAGACAGCGAAAGTTCGCCGAGATCGTTCGTTACTTCACCGAGTAGGTTTCTTCCTTCGCTTAATTGGTCCACAATAGGTATTGAACTACTTTTGTTGTTTATCTTAGCCATTATGTTTACACTGACCAACATTTTGGCCAGGTTCTTGTGTGTAAATTTCACGTACTATACAAATTTTGAACGAAGACAGTGTCAGTGTATTTGCAATGACCAGGCCAGGCGCTATATTTTGTGTTTCAGTGGTCGGCTCATGTAGTTTAAATTTAATTAATCGGCCAGGTAATTTCAAAATAGCTTAATATTTTAGCCGAAATAATTGTATATCGAAACATATGAACCTACACTACCTAGTACGGGAATTAATGTTTATTATTTACCGTCGCACATATTTGTCATATTTATTATTATAGCCTTAAAATAAACGCGTCTCAATTAACTTAAACATGATCTACACCTTCGCTAAACTTTATATAACAGTGAAAAAATACGAGTTCAGACATTGCTAGCCTACAACCTATGTAAATTGAATAAACTTATAATTTCCAAATATGTTTAATATGTTTGCCCGCAGTATACATCATGAGAACTTAGCGCGAAACTATCTTCTAGTTCAGCACTCATTGTTATAGCCTTGGACATACACACAAAGAATGGACACAGATGTCAGCAGACACATGTACGCGTTGCGTACCTATTTTTGCTTTCTGTGTAGAGAAAAAAGCAAAAATAGCTGATAAGGTCTTTTACAGTTTTTGATTTGGTTCATTTGTTTCGGAAATCGTTGCCAAAAAGAAACAAAACGGGAATAGAAATAGACAAGGGATGATAAAAAAGTCCAACTTTATTCGGAATCTTGAGAAAAAGGTACAGAACAGATTTGTTCATATATTAAAAAAGTATCTAGCCTGCGTTAGCAATCGCCGACTTATTTTGAAAGCCTGACGATCGCATGTACTCACCTTGCGATATGCAGAATATACTCGGCGGTTCCCGATTGGACACCAACGCCAAGCAATAATCGATCCAGAGGACACACGATGACGGACGAGTTGTGCATTCTGAGAAAATGCGTGAACACTACCTGTTTCTCTAAAGTGATCTCGACTAATTTCAAGGAAAGTAACGCAGTCATTTCTAAGTCGTCTTTCTTTCCTAGACATGATGAAATTAAAGAGGCATTTGAACCACGAATAAATGAGCGCGGGATGACATAGCCAAAGTAATGAAGGAGATTTGGAGGGATGTTGGAGATGAAGGAATGTCTGACACACCGACAAAAAGTACGAATGGAAAATAAAGTAGTAAAACATACACGGTACTGAAGACGGGAGGGAGAGGAACGAGAAGGATAGGAAGGGAAAGAAATCGAAGGATGAAAGGGGACAACAAAGCATAGGAAAGGAAGGCGAAGGATTGGAACAGCTAGCGAATGGTATGACGAGATAACGAAAGATAGGGTAACGAAGACTATTTAAAGGGACACCCCAACCCAAAAACAAGTGCTGCTTGAATGAAAGTTATTTGTGGGGTATTAGTTTTCTTCTAATCGTTTTAGTTTTAGAGAAATTTGGCTTTGTTTATCATATTTTTGGTAAATTGAAGGCCGCCATTTTTGTTCTGTAAATAATTGTTATATAATAAATACAGTAGACTCTCGTGGTATTTTTAGGTATTTTTTCGTGTTGTTTTATCAAGCAAATACCTGATTTCTTGTTCGTTCACTTTCGCAAAACATTCCGCCATTTTGTTTTTCATTACTAATGCACCAATCAGATTGCAGAATAGCTCATATCTGGTTAGGAAGGGATAGCGAAGGATATGAAGGGATAGCGAAGGATAGGAAGGGATAGCGAAGGATAGGAAGGGATAGCGAAGGATAGGAAGGGATAGCGAAGGATAGGAAGGGATAGCGAAGGAAAGGAAGGGATAGCGAATGATAGCAAGGGATAGCGAAGGATAGGAGGGGTATCGAATGATAGGAAGGGATAACGAATGATAGGAAGGGATATCGTATGATAGGAAGGGATAGCGAAGAATAAGTAAGTACAACAAAGTGAGATAGAAAGGATGAGATGGGATAAAAAGGATGAGAAGGAGAAAAAGAGAGGCAAAGCAAAAGGAACAAAAGACATACCAGTGAAAGCAGCGACTTTGTCAAGCTGTTCTGACGCCTCGCGAATGATCGAGAGAATCTAAAAGTGTCATTTAAGCAAAACGGTTAAAGTGTCCCATAACCCCCACTGTAAATGAATTGTTGTGTTTTGCTGAGTATTTTCTGCATAACTTTCTGTTTCGATTTTCTGTGTCCTGTTGAAATACGAAAGATCGAGATAAAAGCGTCGCCATTTTGGACCATGGCCGAGTTCAAGGGGAATGGGTCCTACTATAAACGATTGTGACACAATTCCAGAACACAGGTTATCAGTTCTACACGGTTTCTTCCCTTACTTCCTTGAAAAAAATTGTTGTGCGACTCAAGAAGTGCGAAGATATCAAAAGAGCAATCGCGAAGGTGTCATATCAACTGGAGAAACTATAAGCGACACTTGGGCTTCGTTCTGGAATTATGTCACAACCCTCTCTCTCCCCAGATCTCCTTTACACGGTCGTGGGCAAGTATTTGCAATTGCGTCAACATGTTACCGTTTTAAGCATCAGTGTTTCGTTCAGCATATGCACCATAAGGGTGTAACCAGGCGACTTGGATGTCATCACTCTCTCCCGTCCGTTGATCTCGATGTATTCTTCAGACATGTTCTCAGAACTCGGTTCAAACTGTTCGAGCAACTTGACGAAAATCGCCAACACACCACTCGCGACTTGCCACTACAGAGAACACAAAACAAGAGACATTATTGGAAATACATGCAAACAAACTTCTATAAATTAAAGACAGTGTTGAAATTCATCATCATCATTAACCTACACTGCTAAGTCAACGGTGTTTGCACGAGCGGGATTTGAACTTCCGGTCCGCTGCTCTACCAGTATTATTACGAGTCACGCAATCAAAATACAAATGATGATTTATTCAGATTTAGCACTATTTACAGAGCTTTTAAATATAACAAATATACTAGTAATATACTAAAGTAATTAAACGACAGAAAATATAGTTCAAGAAATGAATCGTGTGCAGGGGTCAAAGGAGCCGAAGCTTTCGAGTCAACCACCGCAAACATCGTCTAAAATTTATATGAGATTAAGCTAGAATATCTCTAGCATAAGAGAATCAAAATTATTTCTGGCTTTCTAGAAGCACAGCTTTATAATGTTTTTTAAGTAAAAGAAAAGAAGAAGAACATTTTACAACTGTATCAAGTCATCAACTGATTCCCAAATCTTTGACGATATAAATTTAAAGGTATGGATTCCTTAGTTCGTTCTTTCTTTTGATCTTATAAAGTTCATTTTCGCAGCAAATCTTGTATGGCATAAGAATGCTGCGTTCTAGCTAAGATAATAGGGACTTTAAGATCTACGACGGCAACCTAGGACGGCGATGGCAGTGAAAGCAATACAAAGTTTAGCATTTGAATGAAATCATGGTCGATTGACTAGCGTATTTGACACTCAAAGCTTGTTTTATGATCTCCAAAACGCTTCAATATTTCTAAAACGATTGTAGTGTCTGTGTTTAAGTCAGTCTTAAGAAACAGCTCTCATCTCTCCACGAGTTACCGTCGTCCTAAAGACGTGAAAATGTTCTCAGTGGCGTTGCAAACAGAACGAGGACGGCGTTGAGATTACTCTTGGAAATAACAATTATTCATTATTTTTCTTTCGTATAAAGATTCTTTTGTTTGAACGACGTCGCCATCCTAGGTTGCCGCCGTAGATCCTAAAGTCCCAAGTATACTCGGAGAAAACCGTTGGAATATTGCATGGTTTCATGTTTATAATTTTATAAGTAAATTCTGCTATTCTCAATTTTAATATATTATCTAGTTTCAAGACTCCTAAGATGTTATGTTATGATATGATGAATAAAGTATACAGGTTATATCTAAAAAGTTATTTATTATTCAATTCTATAAAAACCTTAGTTTTCTCTTTCCAATGTTAGCTAAACAAAGCTTCAAAAGTTTTCAAAATGACGAGAAGAAAAGCGCGGGAAAAACCGGTTTTAAACAGGCTTTTTAGAGTAAAAATAACCCACTGTCCAAATATCGTAGGATATTTGTAGTTTGTACTCATCTACCGCATTATTAGGATATATGGAAACGAAGTTGGATAATAAATAAATTGATGTACCTTCTCGTTAGGGTCTTGATAAGCTCTCGCTTTGAACTTCAACAGTACAGAATCTCTCAGGAAGTCAAGATACGGTTCAAAACCAGGTGCCCTGTATCCCGCGCCAAGGTTAACGGGGACTGGGTACTCCGTGAGGCTTGCAAGTAACTTCATGAACGCGCGGGTTTCTGGGTAGGACTCGACTCGGGACTCAATTTCTTCTAACTCAGCCTGAAAAAAACAACATATATATACAACGAAAATAAGGTTTTCCTAAAGTCCTCGGATTTCGTCACATTTCTTTCGGGAAGTTAGTTTTAACCTCATGCAACATATAAATTCTCCTTATTGGTCTACAAACATTTCTTATAGTACTAGTTGGGAGATGTTGTTTTAAAAACATGTCAGTTCATCTTTGGTGATCATTTCCTATATTCTCATTACCTCTATGCTTGGTTAACCAATGATTTTATTAGGAGAAGTTAGGCGCTGATCACTCCTGGGCTTAAACGGTTAAAGTGCCTATATCCGACGTTTGGGGATTTTACATATTTGTGATATTTGGAATTTCTTGAGAATAATTGTAAAATAACTTGTCGTGCTAAAGTGATTTACTATTCACAGGAAATGGCTTCAAAGCAGGGACATGCAAATACATTGCACATTGATTCAGCAGTTTTGTCTAAACAGATGTGTTTAAAGTTCAGAGCCAAACGTTCTTATGTATTCCACTGTTGAATTAGTGTACAATGACTTCGCGTATTCCTGCTTTGACGTCATTTCCTGTGCATAGTAAATCAACTTTAACAGGGAAAAAGGCATGAAGATGAAATTTTCGAACGACAAGATATATTACATTTCTTCTTGATAGAACCCAAATATTACGAATATGTAAAATCCCCAAACCTCGGATAGGCACTTCAAACACCTTCTCACAGGTACTGTGAGAAACAGAGTTTGTGCTATAGTCGAAATTTTGAAAAAGAATGAAAGTTGCACAGTACCAGAATACCGCCCTCTTGCAAGGCTTGTCCAACAGGTTTAACAGTTTGAAGTATCTAAAAACCAATCAAATCAGCTTTAAAATTATTGAAATTGATATAAAATCCCTGTTCATGCATACACTGCTCTCAATTTCTATTTAACAATTTCTGCGAGGTGCTCGACAACAATCCTGCCTAAGTATCCCATCGTAAGAAACTATTAGTGTAGTATCATGTACGTCTATCATACCAACGTCTAGCAACTTCACGTATATGGTCTATGACATCCATTCGTCTCTCATGTGTCTATCCGCAGGGGCGTTGCGAACCCACTTTGATTAGGGGGACACCCCCCAGTAGCGACGCCCCTGTCTATCCGTCCCATCGTCTATCAACTTCAAATGTGTGGTCTATTGTCTTTCGTCTCTTATGCGTCTATTCGTTCGTCTGTCCCATCATCTATCAACTTCAAGTGTGTGGTCTATGGTCTTTCGTCTCTTATGCGTCTATTCGTTCGTCTGTCCCATCATCTATCAACTCCAAGTGTGCGGTCTATTATCTTTCGTCTCTCATGCGTCTATTCGTTCGTCCGTCCCATCGTCTATCAACTTCAAGTGTGTGGTCTATGGTCTTTCGTCTCTTATGCGTCTATTCGTTCGTCTGTCCCATCATCTATCAACTTCAAGTGTGCGGTCTATTATCTTTCGTCTCTCATGCGTCTATCCATCCGTCCGTACCATCGTCTATCAACTTCGTGTTGCAAGTTCGCGGTCTATGGTCTTTTCGTCTCCCATGCGTCTATCCATCCGTCCGTACCAGTCTATCAACTTCAAGTGTGCGGTCTTTCCGAGAATAGTCTTTCGTCTCTACATCTATCGTCTATATCCGCCCGTTCTTCCTAGCGTCTATCAACTTCAAGTATAGTTTAGTAACTTTCAAGGGATCATCATTTTTGAACGCGGGATGTTCGATCCAGTCTTTTCACGAGATTAGCCCGCCAGTGACTGCTAGCCTCGTTTTCATTAAAAAGGCGCCTGCGCATGATCGTGAAAATGGTGTGATGTTATAATAAAGTTCTAGGTTTGCCCTAACGAGAAGTTACCCAAAATCGAGATTTCCTCAACATATATTGCTTTACCTGCGAAACCTCCAGAGACCGCCACATCGACGCAACCGTTTCAGGCGATTTAGCAAAAGCTGCCAGTGTCTCCAGGATACAACCTTTGAGTGACGTAGGTATGGAACAACCAATCAAACCGAACAATGAATTGAGCGGAAGCCATGCAGGATTTTCACAAATGGCGATTCTGGCAAACTCATCCTTGAAAATGAAACACCAGGAATGACACAATACTGCTATTGTGGAGTGGAGCGGGTACATGTAGTTGCTAAGAGACTTCAGAGGGCTTCGCTGGCTCAGTCATACAGTACGGACCGAGCAAACTATGTTAATAAAGTATATATTATATGGCTTTTGGTTAATTTTCCTCTCTGTTTTAACGCTATTTTCGTCTTCAACTTCTTCAGATGCTGCCGTTTACCTTACCTCTTCACTACTATGTTTCGCTTCATTTTACATCAATTATAGGCATTTACTTTCCGTGCTTTTAGCTGATTGAAACTTCAAAGAAAAGCAATAATGATGTTCCAGAACATTTTATTCAATGAAGATGCCAAAAGCTCCTTTTATATTTATTCAAATCAACTCATAAATTTTCCCGCCAAAACTTACCGATCCGGATAAAGCGTATCAACCCATACGGCTTTTTCGTGCCGATCCGATATCCGATATTTTTTTTGTCAATATCGGCCGATATCCGATCCGATATTTTTTGTAACATGTGGTTTAAAACTTTAAAGTCGACGCCCAGCTGTCAAATAACGCTAATTATTAACGAAACAGTGTCAAACTACAGTAAACGTTTAACTGATTGTTGTTTTCATATAAAGAACAGAAGAATAATCGACAAATACGACAAACTGATAAGCTAAAACGAAACAGTTGTAACAAGTAACGACTACCTGTCGGCTCACGGCTGTATTAAATTGGCGTTGCGAAATTTGATTCCTGCATCTCTTCGACGGAGTTTAATTCAATGCGAATTTAAGTGTGGAAAGAATCACTCGGAACTGCGACGTCCAAAGTCTATACTAGGCTTAACTGTTTTGAAATGTGTAGAACGTCGATATTACTTTATGGCATCCGCCGCAGGAAATACAAGCGTCTGCACGCAGGCTAATATTACTTGTGATCAACAACAAAGTTTTTTGCTGAAAACACAACGGAATTTTGAAATTCGACCGCAAAAGTTTAAAATTGGATATCGGTAAAAAAATCGGATATACTTGTCGAATGTTGCCGATCCGATATTTGGCCGATATTGAAAAATATCGGCCCGATCCGATATGCCGATCCGATGATAATGTACTGGTTCAATCCAACAAGTACAATTGATGTACTGGTGCGATTGATATATTGACTACCGTATAACCAGTACATGCATCAATCGAACAAGTACATCATTGCAACCTTTGCTCTCCATCTGAGTCTCGGTAGCTCAATGGTTACAGCGTCTCACGGTTACAGGTTCGATTCCTATCGTCTATATACCGTCTGTCTACTCCCAGCTCCCACATTCACTTTGTCTTCATCAGTGTATATAAATTTCTGAGCAGTACATATATCAATCGAACCAGTACATCATTACAACCTTCGCTCTCCATGATCTGAGTCTCGTAGCTCAATAGCCTTAAAAGTGCCTATCTCACGTTTGGGGATTTTACATATCCGTAATATTTGAGTATTCCTGAGCAAAATCATAATATACATTGTCAGCCGAAAATTTCATCTTCATGGAGTTTTTCGCTGTCAAAGTTACCGGATGTGATTGTGATGTCACAAGAGGCATTCGAAACCATCTTGTGACATCACATCCGATAACTTTAACAGCAAAAAGTCCATGAAGATGAAATTTTCGACTGACAAGATATATTATGATTTTGCTCAGGAAGATCCAAATATTACGAATATGTAAAATCCTCAAACGTGAGATAGACACTTTAATGGTTAGAGCGCACCAGCAATTCAGAAGGTTACAGGTTTGACCGCGGTACCCACAAAAATTGCCTCACGTAATAGTGCTTTTACTTGTCCCATCCTGCTTCCCATGCATATATATGAAGTTCACATAATCCCCGTTATACCTTCTCAGCTACGGTGGCGGTTACATGAAGTACCGCCTCCAACCCGGCTTGCTCTTCACCAGTGATGTTCATGGGTGAAAACTGTGACTGGTAGTTACCTGATTTCATTCCTAAACATAAATATAAGCAATATGATCTCACTAAGCATGAATGACGCATTTTAGTTTTTTTTATCACCGTGAACAGGCAGAATCCTAGGCTTTCTTGTAATTTCATTGGCTGTCTGTACCAGCGATAAGAAGAATAAATATGAAAGCTGCTAAGTTCTCAAAAGAACTGGATATAATATGAAAAGGAGAAATAAGAGAACTTCAATGGGTCGAAAAATACTTAAGTAAGAATACTTACGTATATTCATAGGTTAAGTACTCTTACTTAAAGGACATTGGCAACAAAAATTAAGTTTGTCTAATATGAAAGAACTCGTAAAATGATAGAGTAACATCTTTTACAACTTTTCCGTATTTTACTTCGTTTTTGAAATATTTCAGTTTGTTTGATATGTAAATGAGATGGTCTCTGACGTCAGGTGTGGGGTAGAGAATTTTCACTCATTAAAATATTAGTTCCATCTTCAAGTTTGTTCCACAAATCTACTTGAAAATAACTATATATATAATATATATATATAATAACTCCTCATGATAATGAACGTTGTAAACTTAGCAATCACTGATATATAAGACATTTTTTAATGAGTGAAAATTCTCTACCCCACACCTGACGTCAGAGACCATCTCATTTACATATCAAACAAACTGAAATATTTCAAAAACGAAGAAAAATACGGAAAAGTTGTAAAAGGTGTTACTCTATCATTTTACGAGTTCTTTAATATAGTATAGGTAGTATCTTAGTATGACAAGTAGATTTCAAAATCTTTGTGACAAAACACTTGCAATTAAATTATCGAACTCGTTAAACTCCTCGTGCGTTAAAAAGGCTCGCTCGTTTTCGGTTCGCCTTTTCAAAAGACACTCGATCTGACTTTGAAATCCCAGAAAAGTTCTCCGTCTCATATTTGAAATATAACTTCCAAACATCACACATCAGAAAAATTCAAATTGAATTGGATGTAGTCGAGCCACCACGACTCTCAAGGGAGTAAAGCGAAGTGGGGAAAGATGCTGCAAACGATATTATTTGTTCGTTGTCTATAAGCGTACCTTAGTTTTGCACGCGACGCGATCAATCATTTATTTTTATTTCCGTGACAGGCAACGAAAAAACTTGCATTGCATGCAATAAACCTGAAAAATCTTACATCGCGACATGCTCCTGACAAAAATATTATTTTGAAAACGTATACGTCATGTAAAAACACTAATGAACTAAAAAAATAAAATCTCTGTGCCTGCACAAACTTTCTGAATTGTAAATAGTGCCTGCGAACGTCATACTTTGTAAACACAGTTTTAATAATTAGCTAAAAAATCAGCAAAACATTTGTGCCTGCACAAATTGAAAATGTGCCTGCGAGCGGCGCTCGCGCACTTTAATGAGGCCTGCAGTGAATACTTACCATCATTATCTTGACGCAGGTCAACAAAGTAACGTTTCAGAGAATCAAAGAAATGACCCCATGACACAGCGTTCACAGATCCCGCGTTATTTAGTCCGTTGGTTTTGAGTAGATTGAAGCAATGGTGGGCAGAAAGCTTGCTGTTTGCCAAACCATTTAACATGTCAAGGTATGGGACAAAGAGAGCAGCAGGCAGTAGGTCACCAGCAACACGAACAAAGTTGCTCAAGATTATCTAAAGGCACAGAGAAAATGGGGATTTAGCTGGCCGAGAGGATATGAAGTTCGTCGCGAATACGTCTTTGTTCAGAGACGTGCAACAACATGGATCCTAAAATCCAACATGGGGGGAATGTCATACAAGCAGCGGCATGGCTCTAAATCTATTACTTTTGTCTTACGACAGGGAAATCAAGGATCTATGTTTTTTTATAAAGCTTTGTATGGACTCTCTGATCTAAATGTTTATAACTTTGTCTCGTTTGTTAGTCATAATCGTACCAGCATCTGTAAAAATCCTACCCTTATGCTTAAACCACCATCCTGTAAAACTAGTACTTTCCAAGCCTCCTACTTTAACAGAATTGTTCCTCTCTGGAATTCTGTTTGTAAAATAGCACCACCCAATAGTCTCTGCAGTCTTGCAACATTCAAAAGATTTTTACGCAATACTTATTTATCATTACCGACATCTATTTTTGACGTTGATATGACTTGTACATGGTCATTATACCGTAACTGCTCCTGTCACTGATAGTTTTCCAATGTGCCAACTGCTTGGATTCCACAGAGCATCGTTGTATGTGTGCAGCTTCAACCTCGTTCTTCTGAATTCCACTCAGTTTTATTCATTTTGTTCTTTCAGTGGAGTTCGGAAGAATGGGGTTGGGGCTGCGCGTGTGTGTTGGTGTATCATACTGTGATATAATACACACGCGCGGGATATGTTGCGATACTAAAAGCGTAACAAAAACACAGGCGAGTGTCTTTTAACCTCTTGAAAGTCTTACAAGAAACACAAATTATAATTCTATATTTCTTTTATAAAATAATAAGCAGAAATTAAAAAGGAGGGGAAATATATACAGTACTCTTATCTAAACAGGGATATTAGCCAATCAGAGCTCGCATATCAGTCACCTGTCTGGGCATGGTTTTCTGGTTATGACCATGAGCAAAACCTGTTGAGTAACTTTCGCTGTCTGCAGAACCCCAATAGTCAACAGCAAGCTCGAGGCCATTGGGGTCGTTCTTGTACAGATCGCCAATCTGAAAAGGAAAATACATGTATACATTGAAATGAAAAAAGGTTTTTGGAAACATACGAAACATTTCTAATTTCTTTCTGGCATTTCTTATATTCTCTCAGAAGCAACTTTGAATGCACTTCTTACCATTCTCATCAATTCCTCAAAATCCTGCCGCTGATCTCCAGGGGCAGGCAAGCCCTCCAGTGCACAAGCCTGCAAGATTCGGGCAGCTTCGTCTCCCAGAGTCCGAAGCTGTTTCACCTAATGAAATAAGTTAAATGGTTATTTTAATGTGCCAAGTTAAAAAGTAATGACAGCAAACACACGAAACGTTTTGATACCTTTAATGGCATATTGACAATGAAGTTTGTGACAAATGAGTGAAGGCAACGGACAAAATATTCCTGTGAAAATATAAAGAAATAGGTGCTTAACATTTAAAGGGACACTCCGGCCCAAATACAAATGTAGTTCATATGAAAGATCTTACTGACTTTAGATTATTTCCAAAGTTTCAGAATTCCTATCAATTTAGTTAAGAAGATGTGGCTAGTTGAAGTTGGAGAGTTTGTCCAATTTCGACGCCATTTTGTTTCTCAAATATGACGTCACTGAGTGACGT
This sequence comes from Chrysogorgia sp. JL179-B06, assembly GCA_035772405.1. NCBI lineage: Eukaryota > Metazoa > Cnidaria > Anthozoa > Scleralcyonacea > Chrysogorgiidae > Chrysogorgia > Chrysogorgia sp. JL179-B06. The sequence continues at coordinate 27,675 of JAYKKM010000515.1, read as the reverse complement.
GATCTCGTATTATGCCTAAGAAGCTCCTCTACTTTCCTGCATGATGAACTAAATAGTTTATTTCGACTAATTTTCGTCCAAAGACCATTCACAATAACTATCACTATGTGATCGCCATCAAAACAACTCCACTGACGATAAAGAAATCACTCAATGACGTCATATTTTCAAAACCAATATGGCGTCAAAATCCACAAATTTTCAACTTCAACTAGCAATATCTTCTTAACTAAATTGATAGGAATGCTGAAACTTTGGAAATAAACTAAAGTCAGTAAGATCTTTCATATGAACTGCCATTTGTATTTGGGCCGGAGTGTCCCTTTAAGGTGGCTCGATAGTCAAAATGGAGTAATTTTGAGAGCACGATTTATCATACTACAAATTTTATATAGTTATATTTTTGTACATAATTGGTTAACATGGTCCAATAGCATTTACAAAGAAAAATATTTGGGTCCATATCTTTAATTGCTTAGCAGTCACACCCTTTTCCGCGAACACAACATTTTTAAAGGCACAAAACTAGGACGCGCCAATAGTGATTTCTCCAAACAGGTAAGTGGTAAGGGTCTGACTGAATTTTATATGTGGTACACGCAATACCAAAGTTTGTGCAAATCATATTGCTATATATATGTTATTGACTGAGCGAGAGGTCCGTACAGGAGGATACTGCACGGTAAAACAGAAATTCAAATTGAGTTCGTAGACTGGTTGGTTCGTAGACTTTCGCCATTTTTTTTCGTTACATCTTTGAAGAATGAGCAAAGGAGAAGGTTCAACTGTTCAAAAGGTATATCTTCTACTTTTCTCATCTCGTTTTTTTGTTCACAAAAGTTATACCAAGTTCGCAAATCGTACTTTGTCTTCTGTTTTGTACTTTTTGGCTATTGGTCGGCGATAAAATTGCTGAATTCATTCATGTTTGTGCTGACTTGTTGTCCCAAAACATTATTATCTTCTTCCGGATAATAAAAAGCATCTGGGTCCTCCTCACTCTCAGACATTTCAAATTTAAAGCCGTTTCACAAAACAGAATTAAAAAAAAATATATTTAAAAACTTGTCAAAAAATTAAAATCCAAAATTTCCCGCCAAACCTGAGCGGTCCGTTATTCAACACACCTCTTCATAAAAGTTCCGACAATCCAATGATAAATTTCCTCAAAAAGGGAAAAGCATCATGAACAATCGCCATGGTAACAATGACATCATCTTCCACCAAAAGTTCCACGGCTCCAACGAGATCACTGGCATACTGACTGCACATGCGTAGTGTGACACCCCAAACAAACTGTACAGCGGCACCAAGCTCAGGCCATTCCCAGGTCTCGAGCTCAGCGATTTCTTGATGGAAGCAGGGGATAAAGTCATTGTCACTCAAGAGAGGGAGAGCATTTTCAACTAAAAGTCAACAATGGTAGAAAGGTATTGAAAATGTCTGAGTACTTGATAAATGACATTCACCGTGCTGTATGCAAGCCTGGAAATAATTATTTTCGTTATATCTGTCAGAATGACCATCACAAATAAATTTGTACCGGACACACAAAAAATTGTATCTGTCAAGGTATACATGTACAACTTAGCGCAATGTCTCACAACTTAGCGCAATGTCTCTCACAACTTAGTGTAATGTCTCACAACTTGCACAATGTCCTCACAACTTTGCGTGGATGTCTCACAACTTGCACAATGTCTCACAACTTATCGTAATTTCTCACAACTTAGCGCAATGTCTCACAACTTAGTGTAACGTCTCACAAATTAGCGCAATGTCTCAAGCTTAGCGTAACGTCTCCAAACTTGGTGCAATGTCTCACAACTTGCGCAATGTTTCACAACTTGCGTATGTCGCACAACTTAGCGCAATGTCTCAAAATTTAGCGCAATGTCTCCAAACTTAGCGCAATGTCTCCAAATTTAGTGCAATGTCTAAAACTTAGCGTAACGTCTGAAATACAAGGTTGTATAATCTTTCTCAAACTTTCATCAAATTTTATAACTGAATTTGTTCAATTTTTAAGGAATTATTTTATTGCCACAACAGCAATAATCTTCAAGAACAATAACAGCACCAAATTAATAAAGAGTAAGGTATGCACAACCTGGATCAATCTTCACTAAAGTACTAACTAGTATGGTACAGGCATCCCAAGGTATGGCCATTAGGGCTTGGAGATTGCTCTGGTCATTGATCCAGCTACTTTTGCACCACTCTCCGTAATGCAGCAGAAGCAGTTAAAAAGTAATATTATAAATTATCAAAAATGTCGAAGAATTCTAATTTTGTGCAGGAATTGTGTGTTCACCAGACACCAGATCCTTCTGACAAATTAAATTTACATCAAACAGAAGCATAAACTGGTATAAGCTACATGGGCCACTGTTCTGAATGAAACGCGATGTTGGCCGATGTTTTATTATTTATTGCAATACCCCAACATGATTTCACTAATACCTTGCTTTTGGAAAATATACCAAATTTATCAACTCACCATGCCTAAGGTTCTGTGAAGATGTTTCCAGGCTACTAGCATTCAAGCAGTAAAGCAATGCGAAAAAGACAAACAAGTCTGCATGATCTATTTCCCCGGTGTCTTCATTCGGGGTGCACTTTTTCAGATGAGAGAGCAGTTTTAAGGTTTCGCTTTTTGAAAGAGGTGTTTGGCACGCCAAACAAAACAAGGATTCTGCTAAAAGAAGTCGTTGCTCTGTGATCAGGTCTATCAGTTGTCGTTGATGTTTCTCATTTCCTATGGCCTGCCCCTGCTGCAGTTTACCCAGCTGACTCTGTAATGTGATTTCACTTATCAAGTTCAACAGTTTAGTGACCAAACCTAAAAGAAAATCAACATTACATTTACATTACAATACAAGACTTTTTTGAAAACAAATATAATAATTATTCTTATTTTTATAATTATAACAATAATAGTTATTATTTCTTAAAATTTGCTGTCCGTATATTCAAACTATATTATGATAATTATTTACAATAAATTAATATAAAAATAATAATAATTAAAACTAAAGTCCAATATATATAAAATTATCTAACTAACTAATAATAATAAAAAATTTACAAAACTAATGAATTCTTGCCATCACGGTCTCTATATCTAAGTCTATGTCTTTAATGTTTTATTGTACTCTTCTAAGTGTTCTCGAGCCTCTTAAACACAACAAGGCAGATCTAAGGATGGAGAATGATATCTTTGCTCTTATCCACGATATTGTGTGTGAGTATATCTCTCCTTTCTTGTCTGCTATCAACTCGGCAAGTCTGCTGTGATAATCGTAAGCATTCCTCTCCCATTCCTCCTGTTATAGTGAAAACGAGTGGTGTGAACGTTCCTTGCTCGATTTCCGTCACTCTAATGCCAGTTCCTTATGCAAACCCTTCTTCTCAAAAATCTGTTTTCACAACCTTCTTCCAGGAACATCTAAATCAATGATCTTCACACCCAAGTATGTCATTAATACTCAACATTGAAAGAGCCCAACGCCACGCAACTAAGTTTATTTTATCATTACAAGGATAGACTAACAGAACAGGACTGCTACCTCTGTCCTACTGGCACGAGTACCTGGACTTAGAGTGCCTTTTAAAATTATTAGTTCATTCATGTGACCCTTACATTTCTATTATTTCTATATATAAGACGTCCAGCCATGTAACAAGAAGCAAGACGTATAAACCTATCAAATGAATTTGTTTTAAATATCCCTAGAGTAGAGCGAATAGCGTAACTTTTCAGAACAGTTTCTATTGTAGAAACCTAGGATATTCAACACTCTACCATCATAATTATATGTATCTGCAAGTCGTTAACCTTTCTATATGTATTGGTCAATTCAAATGTGAACTGTTATTTAAACATCATTATACAACCGAACATGCGTACAATGTAAAACCGTATGTGTAAAATGTCATCTGTGTCACCCATTGTCTAGTCTTCTTGTTAAAATCAGCTGTTAGTTCATTTTTATCTTAGGGACCCCATAATGCAGCGATAGCTCTGCAGGTTTCCCTGCTACTCAATGTGGCAAAGCTTGTAAATAAATAAAATAAACAATTGTGATCCATCCTCTGCACATGACCAAACCAACCCAGCCTGCTCCTATAGATGACATGCCTGATGTTAACTGAGTTCCAAACAACCTTTTACAGTAGCTCTTTATTCTGACATCTTCCTCTCTCAATAATGAAGTTTGTAATCATATTGGCATGACATTAACTCATGACTGTACCTTCTTCCACCATTTGTTTTGTAAAAGACATTATCAGTTCTGACATTTCATCATCAAGTTCCAAGGTCCAAGTCAAACCTTCCCGAGACTGCAAGAGGGTTCGTATGGCAGAAACCAGGCATCGTCTTCCATCATGATACAATAACACTGCAACAAGACCTGTGAATAAAAACAAGGAGATGTCAAGATCAACCTCTAATACATTACAATGTTTTCTTGGGCATTATAAGAGATTCAGCCATTACACTACTGAGACCATGGAGGAATCTTCTAAGTTCCAACAAACTGTTGCATGGTGAAAACAGATCAAGTACACAAAACCTGGTGAAATCAATCACATGTTGTTTGGAGATGCTTTCCTGTTTAAGCCACACTCAACACTTTTGACTTTTTCCCCTTGGCAGTGTGTTCAAGTATTAACACCTTTTGACTAGCAAAATAATGTGAATCTTATTGTTTCTTTATTGCTTTTCTTACAGATTCAATTTCTGGTATATGTACAGTAATGTACATAATTGCTATTTTTAAGGCCCAGCAAATTTTTTAGATTCCATGCAAAACAATAACCAAATACTGTACTGTATTTAAGAATTATAAAAGGTGTTGGGCTGCATAGGCAGTGTAGAAATACAAATAAAATATTCTAAAAAGGTTGATGTACTGCTGAATTAGCATGTAAGTTGTCCTAACGTTTCAAGCCCTTTGAAGATCCTTAATCACTTTACATTTCACTCTCTGATGAAGGGCCTTTGCTCAAAATGTTAGACAACTTACACTGCATTTTGGCAGTACATCAACCTAATTTTTAGATGTTTGATATATAAAAATTACTTTATTTTTCTTTACTGTACAGTACCTCTTGTTAATCCAGGGAAGTTTGCTTTCTGTTGCTCACTAACAAGCAAAAGTTCAACAGCAGCTAGTTCATTCATGTCAAGAATATCACTGAGTAGTAATGTTTCTTCCACAAACTGTGTTGGAAACTTTTGTTTTTCACCATGATCACCCACAGCAATACCCTGTGTGGTTGCCTGTTGCACTTGCACACGGTGTGCAGCATTTTTGACCTATAGAATTTTTTTTTATCAGAAAATGGATGTATGTGTAAGTGCAATAAAAGTACTGTACATGTACCTCATGTACAGTATGTGTCCACTTAATATATAATGTATATGTGTAACTGCAGTTGTGTAAATTTAGACTGTACACTGGTTTACACTAGTACTTTTATCAGGTTGATACCAGGGTGATAAAAACGATATGTCCCTTAGGGATGATATCTTTTTATTTTTCACTGTTTATCACCCTGATAAAGGCACTAGTATGTGATAAAAAGGTTATCACAGTCGTGACTTGGTGATATCAATTTTATCCCTCTCGATACAATATCATAATTGTCCCTCATTCGCTGCACTAACTCGTGACAATTATGATATTGCCCTTGAGTGATAAAACTGATATCACCTTATCCCTCATATGATATATATATACAGTATATATACTTCAGGTCACTGCCTGAAGATTCTTTTACAGATGAAACAAGTTGTAGCAGACCAGTTTTGAGGTAAGCGAAAATCTACAGTATATATATATATATATATATATATATATATATATATATACTAAAACGAATGTGATGTTGTTCACGGAACGTTGAAAGTGCTCAATACCATAAAGGTAGAGCGAATATATAGTGAAAGTGGTCTTACCTCAAAATGATAAAAGCCGCAACTGTCAGTTTCACGCAAGGCGATCTTATATATATATATATATATATATACTATATATATATATATTACTTCATTTGAACTTGAATTCACTACAAATCTGTTTCGTATAGCGAAGCTTACCACACTCTTCAGGTGAATATTGAATATATATATATATATATATATATATATATATATATATATATATATATATATATATAGATATCGCTCTATGACCTTTAGGTCATATTGAGCGCTCTACAGGATGAACCATTGTCGCTTACGCATTGTGCGCACGCTCACTGCTTGCAGTTTGAGCGCTCTGGCATGGTTTTTGATGTCCCACATTTTGTGTGCATCAAGGGTGACTGTAAATAGCAGTCATCTTCATCCTGCTCATCAGCACTACACTGATGAGGCCCAAAAGGCCGAAACGGTACCGTCTGTAGTTAGATATCGCTCTATGACCTTTAGGTCATATTGAGCGCTCTACAGGATGAACCATTGTCGCTTACGCATTGTGCGCACGCTCACTGCTTGCAGTTTGAGCGCTCTGGCATGGTTTTTGATGTCCCACATTTTGTGTGCATCAAGGGTGACTGTAAATAGCAGTCATCTTCATCCTGCTCATCAGCACTACACTGATGAGGCCCAAAAGGCCGAAACGGTACCGTCTGTAGTTATATATATATATATATATATATATATATATATATATATATATATATATATATCAGGGTTCGTGCTGGGGTTGAAAAGTTAAATTCAAGGAGTATTTAAGTAGTTTTTAAGGAGTCAAATAGCATGATTTCAAGGAGTATTTGGGGTGTTCTGAACAACGAAAAATAACAAAATGGCGGGAAAACCAAGCCCGCAATTTATTGACCAGTGCAGCTCCCTAACCTTCTAACTTGATGTAACATTTTACAAGTTGTCTAGGTTTCTCGAGTTTACAGCATCTTACGGAGACTTACCGGTAATGAGTGATGACAAGTAAGAAAATTTTATACTATGGATTTAAGGATTTTACTTTTATATAACGAAAATATATTATAAAGTTATGTTTTGATAAAAATCAAGGAGGTATTTAAGGAGTTTCTTAAAAACTGTAAATTTCAAGGGCTTTTTCAAGCGCCCTTGAAAGTCAGACATTAATTCAAGTAGTATTCAAGGAGTTCAAGGAGTAGCACGAACCCTGATATATATATATATATATATATATATATATATATATATATATATATATATATTCAATATTCCACCTGAAGATGTGTGGTAAGCTTCGCTATACGAAACAGATTTGTAGTGAATTCAAGTTCAAATGAAGTAACTCGAGATTGTCTTTTTGTTTTACCATATATATATATATATATATATATATATATATATATATAAATTGTAGATAAATTAAAGACAAGACATCACTTTGCTGTTACTCCAAGTTTCACGCTTACGCGATCGTCAGACAGACTTTAATGAGGAATATATATATATATATATATATATATATATATATATTATATATATATATATATAGGTACTAAGGATTTATGGTGAAGGAAAATTTCGAGTGTGGAAATATATACATTTTAAGACCTAACCGGGACCAGTTGCGAAAAATGCAACTTAGCGGCCTTCCGTCAGGAATTGAACCCGCGACCCTGCGATGCTAGTTGCAGTGCTCTGACCACTGAGCTACGGAAGCCGTTGCCGAGAGCCTAGTCACGAGTCCTGTATATAACGGTGGGTAATGCCTGGATAAGATTCTGGTATATTATAGGTAATATTGGGCATTTCACTCGATTTGAACAACAGGTACTAAGGATTTATGGTGACAGGAAAATTTCGAGTGTGGAAATATATACATTTTAAGACCTAACCGGGACCAGTTGCGAAAAATGCAACTTAGCGGCCTTCCGGTCAGGAATTGAACCCGCGACCCTGCGATGCTAGTGCAGTGCTCCACCACTGAGCTACGGAAGCCGTTGCCGAGAGCCTAGTCACGAGTCCTGTATATAACGGTGGTATATATATATATATATATATATATATATATATATATATATATATATATATATATATATATATATATATACATACATACAATAACTTGTTTACTACACGCATTCTCATTGGTTGTTGGCCATGATCTATTAGAGGACAGATGCACGGATCACGTCAGCTCACGCCATATCACGTCAGCCGACTGCTTTTATCTTTGTTCATGCCCCAGAAATTACCAAAGAGCTAATAAGTCTTTTGAATGGTTTGTTTTTTCAATTTTTATTGTATAAAACAAATAGATTCCAATTTTGCTATTGTCTGTTCAGTTATAGATGCACAGAGGACCGGACGTCAGAACGTGGTAAGAACATCAGTGACCCACTCGACTATTGTCTCGTGGGCCACTTTTTGTTCTTACCACGTTCTGACGTCATCTGTGATTTTATACATGTGACGCTTTATGTGTCTTTTTTTCCCTGTCATCAAATTTTCAGGGGGCCCCTTCTGTCGGGGGGCCCGTAACCTACAGGTTACCTAGGTTACTGGTTAATCCGGCCCTGTATATATATGTAATTATTTATGCATTCCTGTATTCGTTAAAAATAAAACAAAATACTTTTGTTTCCCCGATTAAAACATATAATTATTATAAAACACCAAAGACAATGCCAGGAGAAGTGTCAGAGTCACAGTATAAATTGGTCAGATTGATCAATAAAAGTGGTTCCAAATTAATTTCCGTAGTCCACAAAAAAAATCATAATCTAACCAATTTCACAGTCTGGTAACAACTTACCGGATTTCGCAGGGGTGAAAGGATCTCAGGTTTAAATTGTTTTAGGACATTCTTCAAGATCATAGAACGCTTCGGGTCGCTTCCTAAAGATCGCGGACTCAACGACAGACAGCAAGTGTTTTATAAGATCTCCAGCTTGCCTATAAAAAGTTCAAACCACACAAAAAAGCATGAGACATAAAGGAGCCATCAAATACACAGAAAAGCTCATAATTTTCAAAAAATACCTTCGTTATTTCTCGCCATGGCATGTGAACTTGCCAATTTTAATGGATACACCACTGTCCAGGAACGATTATCCAGTTTCGCGGGCTCCAAAATGTGGCCCGGAGAAAGAGCGTTTTGATTGGCTTATTTTGAAGGCTTTCTCTGTTTTCATTGGCTCGCCTTAATTTTGGAGTTTTGATTGGGCGAGTCAGTTGGAAACACCAACCGAAAAGTCCCGCGGAAATAACGCGCCAAAATCAACTGTAACTTTTATATGATTTGACTTGGCAGTGGAAAGGACAGGATACTAATTAATATGCATTAAAGTATCGGGAATAAACTCAAGGATACAAGTGTGTTATTAGGGAGTTCAGGTATGTGTAACTACAATGCATTTATTTATTTATTTTGTATTCTGTTCGCTCTATATTCCGATGAGACTACCATCCGATGAACGCCATCATGCATGTGATCATGTTGTCCGCCTAAATTGATTTAATTCATCTCATAATAGTTACTGTATTGTAATTCCATGAAGCTGTTTCTCTTTGCTCTGTGCCATTAATAAACTATATTTAATATTATTTACTCGGTTTTATCATATGGTGTGAGTATATTTAAAAGAAAGGAAGACACCAACAATACGTTCAAAATGGCGGTTAAGCATTATTTAGAAATATAGATCTTTAGGCAGTGCTTTGGCGAAAATTAGCCAAACAAAGGATGAATATTCATTCCTGTATACTTTGTATGTCTAAATTCAAGGTATGTACGACGAAAAGACAGAACATTTGTTTAATTTCGCGCCCAAGGAAGCCAGTTCAAGTGAATTTATATGTAATCCAGCGTTGGACGAGAACGACCAAGGATGGTCACCAAGTAAAGTTTTCCAAAGACATCGTTCACTGGCTGAGCTTTCCTCTGTGGCTGTCTCAGAAAAGGAGGCACTGGATAAAAACGAGAACTCTCAAAATAGTGATACCTCGGGACGAAGCCAAGGCTTCGAAAGCGAAGACTATGTGTGTATAAATTCAAGCAAAAGCCAGACTAGTACGTCGACCGCCATAACTATACAACTATACCATGTTGGACCCAACACAGACCGTTCAACTAACTCCCAACAAAAATTGCCGAAGCTGAAGGACAAAGCAATGAACCCCTAACACCTGACAGCCAATTTAAAAATGCTTATGAGTGTTGTAAGTCCCGCCATTAGAGATCGAGAAGAAAAAAAGAAAGACTTGTTTTTTACTGATACCTGTGGTGGCGAGAATGTGACTGGTGAAGTAGCAGCTGAAGAAGTTATTATTGAGAAACCAACTGTTTATAGCAGAAAAGAACAAGTCTTTGGGGCTTTTATGCCATAGGTAAGGAGTAGGCTTACCCATTATATACTGTATATGATGAGGAAGAGGAAGGCCAAGGATGACATGGAGCCAGGTAGTGGAGAGGGATATGAGAGAGAGTGGGCTGAAGAGGGAAGATGCTAATGATCGAGGAAAGTGGAGGAAACTGTCGTGGGGAAACCACCGGCCAACCCCTGCGTAAGCGGGGAAAAGGGCCGTAAAACGTCTGTTGTTGTTTGTTATATATATATATATATATATATATATATATATATATATATATATATATATATATATAATATATATATATATATATAATATATATATATATATATATATAATATATATATATATACATACATATATATTACTGTATATATATATACATGTGGATATGGTATTAAATGCTGTATTATACCTCAACTATAAATTGTCCAATCAAAGAGCTAGATTTGCATGTGACCAGTCAATTTAAACTCAAATTCCCCACTGTGGCAAGGTATAATAGTGAATTCCCCTCTGTGGAGGGGTATTCGACTCAAGTATCACACGCGAAACCAAACACCACACGTGAAAACCAAATAACACATGCGTAAACCAAGATGAGCCTGTAAACAATGGAGGAACAACAAGATGTTTCTAGACGTTTCAAGATTGTTTCGGTATAATATATAATTTATAGACCCTCCGCTCGGGGAATTCGTCGAAATATTACCCCTTGGGATCATATATCATATATCATCCCTCGGGGTAATGTTTCGTCGAATTCCCCTCGTTCCGGGTCTATAAATGATAAATATATGTGACTGTATATATATATATATATATATATATATATATATATATATATATATATATATATATATATATATATATATATATATATATATATATATATATATATATATACTGTACACTGTACAGGGTTTCGTTCAGAAAATATAACAAGAGGGGGCAAAACACCCCATACTGAAATTTTTTTTTTTGGGGGGGGGTGGATGAGCACCTTGGCAATTTACAAGAGAAGGAAAATATTTTTCAAGGGGGGGCAAATATTTTTCAAGGGGGGCAAATGACCCCCTTCACCCCTGCCTAAAAGAAACCCTGTATATATATATATATATATATATATATATATATATAAATATATATATATATATATATATATATATATATATATATATATATATATATATATATATATATATATATATATATAATACTTGTAGGTATGCCATTGTATAGCATGGTACATGTATGCCATGGTATACAATAGTTGGTATTATTTTGAAGATTTTCCTCAAACATTGATGCCAAATTTTGATTTAGTATGGTATTGGTATTACTATATTAAACTCATAGATGCAAGCAATAATACAGGATTTGCCTCGCTTTATTACTGTTATAACTGTATAATCTTTGTAGGTTCCTTGCTAAATTCCCAGAGAATCCTGGTCACAATCCAATTGAGATATGTCTGGATGAAGTCTCAAAGGACTTACCGTAAGTTAAGCTAGGATTAACAAAACTGTGTCAGTATGTTGTGGAAGAAACATTTCTTTTAGAGCTTCACCAACATTTTTATTTCCATCATGTTTTAGAGGTTGAAAGGAGACGTGTTTATGATATTGTTAATGTGCTGGAAAGTGTTGAAGTCTTAAGCCGTGTGGCCCAAAAACAGATATTTATGGCATGGAAAAACAAAGGTTGCCAACACACTGGGAAGGTTAAAGGTGTGTACAGATTGGTAACTGATGATTTTCCTCTGCTCACAAGGTTGTAAATTACTGTCACTCATGAGTCATTAAACAATTATTGGATGAGGCTGAGCGTGATGTCAAGAATTATCCAGACCAAGGTCAATGTTATCTGCCAAAGACCGAGGCGGATAACATTGACAGAGGTCTGGATAATTTTTTATATCATATGTGTACTGTAAGCTGAATCCAATAATTGTTTTATTATGTAATTATAAATGTAGAAGCCTTTGCGGAAGTTTAGGAAGTAAGCCACACAAAGATAATTACGTCACCTACAGACAATTTTTGATATTTTGTAGGTGGCAAGACATCAATAATTGTCTGTAGGTTTTTAGCCAATCACAATAGAGATTGTATTAGTATTATAATTATAATAATGGACAATGTCTGACTTTGTCAAATGTGTGAACAAAACAAAATTTTGATCAGACTTAAAATGAACAGCCAAATAAAATATATTCTCTGATGAAGACAAAATTCTTCATATGTTGAAGGAGAAAATAAGATTTCTCCACCCCCTGCCCTGAGTGCCCACCCATATTCAATGTGATCTCGATGGATCAGTAGTCAAGATTGCGACATGTATATACTGTACGGTATATAGTATTATGAATTAACAGTGACATTGCATGCGTAGGATGGAGTTGTTTACTGTTCAGATAATTGGTTAGGTTAGCAGTGATTGTAATGAGTTTGGGTTGGTTTATGTTGTTTATAATAAAGTCTGGTCCGGCTTTGCTGCAAATTGCTGCAACTTGATACCATCAGTGACGTGTGAGAACTCTTCTTTTTTGGCAAAGAAAGTCAGATTTCCTTTTCAATCATACATACATACAACAAACAAACAACAGACGTTTTACGAACGTTTTCCCCGCTTACGCAGGGGTTGGGCCGGTAAAATGTATTCAATCATACATATACGGAATATACACTGTATGTTTGAAGTATGAGCAATCTAATATAGCACACACTAAACATACCGCTACAAAAATACCCTTATCACGAACTCTGTAAACAAAAGAAAAAGGATTGATGAAATCAAAGATGTAATATAGTGATAATAGTTTTATATTCTGACCAAAATGGGAAATTGGTCAGACATCATTACATAGTTTTTGTTTGATTACATGCTTTTTTAGGCTTTATCAAAATCACAAGAGAATACAACACCCAGTAGGAAAACCAAGGGAAAAACAAGGTCATTCAAGCATGTCTAAATCAAAGGTGTGGCATCAGATTTTATTAATTGTAAATATTATTTAATTCGAAAATAGTATCAAATGCAATTACAGAATACAGTGATGGCGATGTGTGCTATAAAATCAGGGCTTGGAAATTTTTCGACAGTTTCCAAGTGGGATACCAGGTTTCTGAATTTGGTACCTGTATTTCTCCTTGAAATCTAGTATCAACACTTTTGAATACTAAACAGTAAACATCTCAACTCTGCATTATGCTACAGTACATTGTAAAATGTTATGTTACAGTATAAAACGTTATGTTTACATTCTAGGACGCAACAGACGTTACTTACGCTACATTCCCAAGACATTTACGCTACATTATAGGACGTTACGTAATACTTGTAAATGTAAAACGTCACGCTTTTTATGCTCTGTATAAGTCGTTACGCTACATTATAAGACGATACGCTACATTATAAGAATGTTTAGCTATTATAAGACGTTACATTACATTGTAATAACGTTACTTCAGATTCTGTGGCTGTGGCGCTATCGAAATTTTTATTGTATCCTGTATTCCTGTTGGGATACTGAAGTTAAGACTTAGTCTAGTATCCAAAACGAAAATCTAGGATAGTGTAAATTTCAAGCCCTGTTAAAATTGATGTTTATATCTTGTTAACTGTTGAAATGACATTTCTGAATTCCTATCATTAAACCAACCATAAAAAGTGTGCTTCTTTGAATTCATTCCCTCTTACCCAGATGAAGAGACATTTTAGCAGTGGGGATGTGCCAAAACAAAGGGCTCATTTTGGAAACAAATGGTGAGAGTTCAATGCCCAGGAACCAATTAACCAAACATGAAGAAAGATTGCGAATTAAAGGTATAATACTGTGTGATTATAACTCAAAATTTGTATGGGAAATGACACTGTTTCAAGAAGAATTATTATTAGTTAAAAATATGATTGCATTTGTGTTTGATGGAAAAAATTCACTATGAATGCAAAAATTCTGTTTGTCAATAATATAAATGCAACATGCTGGGCTTGAGGAATTTTTCATAGAATACTATATACCTGTAATAATGTCAAACACCTGATGGAAATTATATTGGAAACCTTGTGTCCCTAGTAATATCATTGAAGTAGCTGGCATCTTTTTTTAGCTGCTATTGAATCAACCGATCGCTGTCGTAAAGACAAATCTCTTGGAGTCTTAAGTCAGAAAGTCTGATGATGTTCCTGTTGTCTAAAGTAAGTAATTTATGAATTATGTTCTAACATCCGAGATTGAAATGACAAGTTGGAAATGCCTGCAGATCAATTGTCCTGTACAAATATCCCATTCTGTCATTTTGGTCCGATGCTCATCTTGTCCAAAGGTTATACTCAACTTTTTTTGAAAGTTAAAACATTTTTGTGTTGGACTGTGTTTATATTTTGTATTGTACAACCTCAGATGAGAGACATTTACGCTAAATTTTGAGACAATTGCACTAAATATTGGAGACGTTACGCTAAATTTGGAGAGATTGCGTTATTAAGTTATGACTTACCTGTATGAGACATTATGCTAAGTTTGGAGACATTTCGCTATGTTATGAGACGTTACGCTAAGTTGTGAGACATTGCGCTAAGTTGGTGATTGCGCTAAGTTGTGAGACATTGCGCTAAGTTGCATGAGACATTGCGCTAAGTTGTGAGACATTGCGCTAAATTATGAGACGTTACGCTAAGTTGTGGGACATTGCGCTAAGTTGTGAGACATTGCGCTAAGTTTGCAGACATTGCGCTGAGTTTGGAGACGTTACGCTAAGTTGTGAGACATTGCGCTAAGTTGTGAGGACATTGCGCTAAGTTGTGAGACATTGCGCTAAGTTGTGAGACGTTACGCTAAGTTGTGACACATTGCGCTAAGTTGTGAGATGTTACGCTACGTTCTGACACATTGCGCTAAGTTGTGAAACATTGCGCTACGTTTGTGAGACATTGCGCTAAGTTATGAGACATTGCGCTAAGTTATGAGACATTGCGCTAAGTTATGAGACATTGCGCTAAGTTATGAGACATTGCGCTAAGTTATGAGACATTGCGCTAAGTTATGAGACATTGCGCTAAGTTATGGGACATTGGCGCTAAGTTGTGAGACATTGCGCTAAGTCGTGAGACATTGCGCTAAGTCGTGAGACATTGCGCTAAAGTCGTGAGACATTGCGCTAAGTCGTGAGACATTGCGCTAAGTTGTGAGACATTGCGCTAAGTTGTGAGACATTGCGCTAAGTTTGTGAGACGTTGCGCTAAGTTGTGAGACATGCGCTAAGTTGTGAGACATTGCGCTAAGTCGTGAGACATTGCGCTAAGTCGTGAGACATTGCGCTAAAGTCGTGAGACATTGCGCTAAGTCGTGAGACATTGCGCTAAGTTGTGAGACATTGCGCTAAGTTGTGAGACATTGCGCTAAGTTGTGAGACGTTGCGCTAAGTTGTGAGACGTTGCGCTAAGTTGTGAGACGTTACGCTAAGTTGTGAGACGTTTACGCTAAGTTTGGAGACGTTATGCTAAGTTGTACGTTGACAGGTACAATTTTTTGTGTGTCCAGTACAAATGTATTTAAACTGGTCATTCTGACAGGTACAACCGAAATAATAATTTTCAGGCTTGAATAGGTGTTTAATTTTGTCACTGAACTAGAAGCATGAATAAAGGATATTCTGTATTCTTGGAGTCCATCAAACTAAATATTTTTTCCTAGGCACAAATTGATTATGTTAATGTAGTATGTACAACAAAATTTTTAATATGGTACCATAAATTGAGAAGACTCATACCAGCTTACAGCCCTCTTTTAATAAGTCCCTTGTCAAAATTAATAGAAACTAGTGGCTTTCCAGCAATTCTACATCGAGTTAAAAATAATTTGAACATGATAGTACCTACATTGTTTGTCCTGTTCAATACATGTATATATTGTATTTCTAATAAAAATTATAATACAGTAACAAGTCTTTTTTTGTTATTCTTAAACATTAGGGTGGTGTGGTCACCATTAGAAGATGCTGCCAATGTTTTGTTAGATGAGCATGATGTAGGCAATGTGAAATACAAAAGTAAGTTACAATGTACTGTATTAATCAAAATTAACAATTGTAATTTTTAAATGTGTATAACATTATATCTCTTGCTGTATAGCCAAAGTGCGACGCCTGTATGATATTGCCAACATCCTGTCAAGTCTCAAACTTATCGAGAAGGTGCACATACGTGGAATATCCGGCAAGAAGCCTGGATTCCAATGGATTGGTGTTGACATTGACAGCTTGCCAGAAAACACAAGTATGTACTTTTCCCGTAATCGTTTGATTGGTTGGTAAGACAAGTGCATCAGCAGAACAGACTGCCAAAAATAGTATATAAACTGTTGTAAGCTATTGGGTACTGTTACTGTGTTTTATTTGGCGAGACTTGTTTTAATGGTTGTTTTCCTTTTTCCTTCAACAACACTGTATGTGCCAACATGTCCACGCCCAAACTGTCAAAAACGAAGCAATCCTTGTTATCCCTCTAGACTCCACCACCTTTACCACTTGCCAAGCAAACAGGTTCCAGGGAACAAGGTGCCTGGTCCTGCTATCAACAAGAGTAATCTACTGTTCCGTATTGAACGAAAGTCCATGTCTTGGGCCATGCCTCCATTGCTGGTGTGTTCAAGTACAAATGATAGTTTATTGAAAGAATGGACAAAACTACTGGATACTAGGAGCTGGCTGATGGATTTCTGGTGCACGAATTTGCATCCCCTTTTCAAGTCTCCATAACCGGTGTCCGATATCATTAGTTCTTCGGTTTCACTACAATATTAACTGTACACCATGTACAGTTTGCACAATATGAATATTTGTTGAACATGGGTGCTATAAAACACAATGCTGCTGATATCATTTTGTAACAAGTGCAAGTCCCTGTTGTATCAACATGTTCATACTTGTATATGACAGATAATCAACTTCTGGAAAAGTTCCATATATTTTCCTGAAATGTAGAGTGGATAATCCTAGTGGTAAATGATTTATTAGAAACAAATTTGTTATTTCTTTTCTTAAATTATTTGAGGTAACAGGCATTTAATATTGTTTGGTTTGTTTGTTTGCTGAAAACCAACTGGTCTTTGGTCCACTATTCAATATCTATCATCCATTAGTAGAAACTGACCAATGGTCGATTATCAACTGCTTGCATTCTGATTGGCTACTCTCAACCGTTGTCTATTCGTGATAGACCATGATGGCGAAACGCGCTCAAAACAATGGCAGAAAACTCTCGTTTTGGGGAGGTTTTCAGGATAGAGTTTTTTGAGAATCCAGGGGAGCACTAATTCGTCCCTCATGGTCTTATTAGTGAATAGTCAACTCAGGCTTACGCCTTCGTTGGGCATCGCTCATAGACAAACTCGGACTCGTTAGTTCTAATTGTTAATTAGAGCACCTTACCCCCACTCCGCGTAGCCAGTAAGTCTTATATTAAAACAATAATATTAGGTTAAATTTTTATTGTTTTTATTTTTTAAACAGCACATAGACATGCCACTATCCACCAAGTCCCTACTGATGTAAACGTTCCGTAAAGAAATCCAGAACGTATGCAGGGAGAAATTTCCAAACCATATTCCTTTAATGTATCATGCATTGAATTTAACCCAGACAGAGCCATATTCTCAATTTTATCCAGTGCAATTAAATTCTGCTGTGTTCCTATAACCTAAGCCTCCTGCCACGTCATTCAGTCATGGTCGGTTGCTCATGGCCATTTTTCTCCTTAGATTTTGCGAATTTTATCCATTGTGTCTTTTTCCTTAACTACGGCTCCACAGCATGTCTCAACACAACTTCCTCGCTGTTTATTTTCCATTCAACTCGTGCCAAGCGTTCTGCAAACAAATCGAGCAGAAAGGAATCTCCTTCACCTGTAATAACTCAGCACACAGAATCCTCCCACCCAGGTGACAGAACCGAATTCGAAAAAGGATTCGGAAAAATTCAATTGGAGAGTTTTCAAGGCTACTGGAAATAATAGTTGTGAGGCCCAAGTAAAATACCAAAACATCTGGAACGAAAGGTTAGTTTTTAAAAAAAAAAAAAAAAGAACTATCAAGTCTTCTGTAAGACCCAAACAGACCTGTTCCAAAATCCCGGGAATCAAATCCAGTGTTTCTACTGAGTACAATTCATGAACTGAGTTAACTTACGACTGGGGAGCTGGCTTAGATGGCGAGATATATATCTAAGCTACAGTAGCTGTGTTAGGCAGTGGTATAGTTCTCATCCGCATTTCTCGTACCACCATAGCAGTGGTCTTTCCATGCTGACAGGGAGTGCCGCGATATAAAATTTCAATCTCTTTGTGACAGACGATCACGCCGTTGGGGAGACAAGCTATACCGACGTCTTCGCCGATGTTTTTTAAGCTTGTTAACGCCCGAAACCACTGATATGTATTTTTTTGTTTATATTTGCAAAGCAATGATGAAATTGTGAAGCGCTCTGCCGCATGTTTTATGAAGCGACTATGCAGTTCCGTTTGTTGCGATGATAACCAGCGCTGTGAACAAATGCAAATAGTGGCCGGTCCCAACAACGGTCAATGACCGCCCGATACTTGACCGTCGAATTTTTGTTTTCTATTATCCAATCGTGACCGGTTAAATATTTTTTTAACACTCTGTTTTTTGTTTAAACCTGTAAAATTCTACAGTACGGACAGTTCACCATGAGTGTAATAGTACTCCACAGGCCGGCTAGCACCGAACGGTAGTCTCTTTGTAATGTTATAGGGTGATTTCCAAAAGGAAAGATGAATGCAAAGAATTGTACAAACGTTCTAGTGTAAATAGAAATCGAAGAAACAAAGTGAATCAGCAAAATGAATGATCCGGCAGTAGTTTGCTGATTTGACACCAGAATTTAAGATTTCGTTCTGATCATCATGAAACCGGCGGATTACAAAAAAATATTATTGGCAGCGGCTGATGATAACACGATTAATGATTATCAATACGATTGCTCATTCGATATATCAATTTTATTAGTGGAGATATACATTACTACCTTAATCCCGTGCCTTGGGAATCTAGTCTAGTGCTCTATGTTCACTGAGATCAACTTAGCGATCCCGCAAATCTACGTCCTAGTGCATTACTGACTGAGTAACGGACCGCTAGGGTTATAATCTATTACAGTGGAATTCAATTAAACAGGAAATTAGAAGTCATTGATCATGTTTTAAAGTAGTTCTAAGTCAGCAGTTAAGACTTTTCTTATTTTAAAATTAATAGTTTTTATCACTAGGTTGGTAATATATAGTAGTACATGTATGGCTTTTAAACATCATATAATAAAACTGTAATTAGTTTTTAACCAAGTAACATTAAGAATACTATGTGATTGTAAGAGCAAAGCAGACTATTGTATAATGCTCCTATAATTACGTCATTATTATTAGTGATTACAGTGCTCTAACCGTACTAAAGTTTAACTTACGATCCTGGAGACTATACTGATATTCCAGTGACTTAAGTTAACTTACTAATCGTGGAGGAATCTTAGTCCAGTTAAAGATCTTTGTAGTCCCACCCCAGTACTCTACATTGTGCCACTAGAACTGAGATTCAACTTAACCGATCTTGGGAATAATATGTAGTCCAGTGCTCTACTACATGTAACAGAGCTAACTAACTTATCAATCTATAAGACTAGTTGGTATAAACTTTATTCCTTATAAAGTTTTATATTATAAATCAGATATGCCAGAGTCGATAGAGCAGTTACATGTAACTTGAACTCACGTTCTGACAATCCTTTTTATATATTCTCACATTATATTTTAGACATCTGTATTAAGCAATTGATGAGAAATTGATGATCCGGAGAAGAATGAATAATCCAAGTAAATTCATGCACTCACAACAAACTCTCCTTATTAGAAGTCATGTCTTCATGTGCCCACAGACAGACAAGTTGGTCCACCATTTCATTTTAGTTTGTCCCTGTATAGACACCAACGAGATGGCACGCAACTATAACTGAAAATCAAGTGCTTGAAGTAGAGAAGAAAACAAGCAAGCACGTTTGCAAAGAGCAGCCAGTCAAATCTTAACCAGAGGATTGGGGAGAATGCAGTGGCAGCAGCACAATAGCCGGACAGCATAAAGAACCCAGAGCTTGGTCCCAATCGCCAAGAATGGTTCCCCAGCTTGTTGAACCAGGCCTGTGGTCGCCAATACCGACCCAGTCAAACTGGTACCCACGGGACATCTTTCGCAATCCAGGCTAAGCCTCGTCCAAGGACATTCAGATTCCACTCAAGCCTCTTGGTCTTTCTTCAACCTAGTCCAGTCTCCATGGATAACCACCTGCTGCTGTCACCTAGCTGTGTCCCACCACCTGCACCAACCTTCCACGCCTGAGCTGCCTTTACAATTTAGCTGTGGGCTCCTTTCCAAAGTCAGGCAAACAAGATGTACCTCCGAAGTGTTTTCTTCCCCGTACCCAGTATCTGGTTCCCAAAGCTGTCGGCACATCACCAGATGGGGCTTTTCTCTCCGGGTGCCAAAGCTTTTCTCTCCCTCCATCTCCGACGCCGCCAAACAAGCTCCATAAACGGGATTAGGTGCCAACACCAAGCTGAGGCCAACTATT
Organism: Chrysogorgia sp. JL179-B06; assembly: GCA_035772405.1. Classification (NCBI taxonomy): domain Eukaryota; kingdom Metazoa; phylum Cnidaria; class Anthozoa; order Scleralcyonacea; family Chrysogorgiidae; genus Chrysogorgia; species Chrysogorgia sp. JL179-B06. Next base: position 6,717 of record JAYKKM010000515.1, on the reverse strand, counting down.
ACACTCTCACCCAAATCACAAGCGCCAATTCATGTCAGTAATGATGTCAACTACAAGACCCACTCGTGTCATCCAGCATCGTTGGAAATCCGTCCCCGACAACCCTTGGAGCAGCGCACCAGCTTAGCCCATTTGGGTCCGGGACGGTTACGCCGGGGCCAACTCCGAAACACAAGTGCCCGCGATAGCAATTCCGCTCTCGATGCCTCAAGAAACATCCAGTCCAGTTGAATAACAGGATCGGACATTGCGACCAACCCCTAAACGCAAGCTGTGAATTTCAACCCCCTGGGTCAATATAAACAGCAGGCATTCGATCGGGTATTTCCACCCTGCATGAATACACGTATGAGGGTTGAACGAAGCCTGTAGGCCTAGAGCGAGAACTCCGACTCTGGCGGAAGCTCATTATGAACAATGTCCTCAAGAGAAAAAAACCTTCATCTTACCAACGCAGAAATCATTGATGTTTGTATCTGGATTGATCGACAGATATGTTAGTGAAACACATTTGTTAAAAACAGGCAAAACCCGACCAGTGTTGGTCGTTAAAGTTTGAACGAATGAAGACACTTGACTAATTTTTAATACACCCCTTTTAATAACTAACTCCGTGTATTCCCGCAGGGATCAATAGTGTTTGCATTGTATAGGCTAAGATTTTTAAAATCCAAATGATAAATCTGATATCACTCTATAAGATAATTGTATAATAAACATGTGTTATGTCTCATCCATATGTATCTGGTAGCCTTCTAGTATCATAAAATCGTATAGTTAAGACTAATTTTAGAGAATCTTTTATCACGCTAATTCCCTCTAACCCAACATTCCAAGGAGACGAGAATAATTTTGTGGCTTTTACCTACACGTCCCGGTCGTATCCTGGACGTCGGACCCTTTATTAGTGTTAAGGTTAAGTATTAAGAAAACCATTAAGGTCGGGGAGTTAGAAAACCCATTGGGCGACGTAATCGTCTAAAAAACTCTTCATCGGCCTCGTTTTTTTCAACTTGTTTCTCGATGTTTTGAAATCGGAGGAAGAGATCATATTTTTTGGAGATAACGTAACCCAACCGCAATTAGTTCACGATTAACTTTGAGCTATATAATAAGATAATTAGGAAGCAATCCGTTTTCCCGTCGCTAATTAGAACATTGTCAAAGCCTGCATTTTGGGTACAAGGGGCCGTAGGAATGGATATTAAAGTTTGGGGGACTGAAGTCGACAAGCAGGTAATCAGTGACAGCATTTTTAGGGGTGTCCGGTGGTTCTCCCTGGCCCGGAAAATGTTGAAATACTAGAAGCTCGGAAAGACAATTATGCAAGCAATTTGAGCAAGGGGGGGGGGGACTTTTTTCATCCGTACATACGGCGAGCATAGTTCAAATGAAGTCCAGAGCTCATCAAGTCTGATTGGCCATTAATTTGCGCAGAGCACCACCACACCCCCCCTGAACAGAATGGAATTAGCAATAATTGGTAATTGAAAAAAAACTTCTAACAGACGCCTCCAGCAATGCTTGAAACTTCTTGTCACCTCACGCCATATGAATATCGACGTACATAGACGCCATATCGTTCCCGGCGATAATTTCCCAAAAATACACTCCCATCCAGGCGCCTCTATGGCTACGCCTGGCTGTGGCAACAGGCATTTTATCTAAGATGGCTTGATTTAATTCCGCTTTTGGAAAATCATCAGGTGACAGCCAGATAATCCAAAAGGTAATCTGAAGCCAACGGTATAGTGAGAAAATGTGGTCAAAAGGCTGGGACTGCTCATTCCCAGGACACAATGCCAGAAGCACTGATCGAAGGTGCTGTAATGTATTCTCGCTTGAGATCCTTGTTGAGGGGTCTTGGGATCCACAGAGATTCGGTTATGATGCGTTAGGTGGTGTCAAAATTAGATTGTACATTATGAAGACGCCGCGGTTTATCATGATTGGTCTGGACAGCTTATCATTGCTTCCTGGATAAGGTGTATACCATTATGAAGCACGACAGGTCATTTCATTATGATGGGGACTTCTTATCATTTCGGATAAGGTGATACAGTAAAAAACCCGCGACTACAGAACCTAGTTTTTAAGAACCTGTTAGGGCTAAAATGTGCACAGTTATACCCCCTCTAAAGTAACAAAGAACCTGTTTAGCCTAAAATTTGAAACAGGTTCTTATTTTTCTTAAAATCTATCATAACAGAAGATGTGTAACACTTGGGTGAATAAGATACAGATTCAACATTTTTGGAGACACAGAGTTGCCTTATTAACTCCAAATTTAATACAAATGTAAATGCCAATGTTGAAAATCAAAATATAATTGTTATTGTTGTAATTACACCTATAAATACGGTGTAAACCTGTATATATACTTATGTTTATACAGTATCTCCCAGTGGCTACACAAGCATATGGAAAGAGTCCTGTTTTTTTCATGAATTTCTTTATAAATACCTTACATGGTATGCAGATGTGTATATTATACAGGAATACAGGCTGAATACCAACTAAATTCTATTATAGCTACAATGTCTTTTTTTCTTTAGAAAGTAAGAACCTTATTTAAAGAACCTAAATAGCCACGACCTCAATTTGTGCTAAGTACCATTTATATAAGTAAACCTGTTTAGGCTAACTTGGGAAACGCAGGTTCTTACTGCGCAGGTTATTTACTGTATATAACCATGGACACGACAGGTCCATATTCATTATGATGTTTATGACATCATTTTGGCGTACGTGGGCTGTTCAACTGGACTAAGTCCTTCTGCTGGATGTTAACTGCTTTACTCTGAGCCCTAGTTGCTTTGGTGGTAATCGCCGATTGTGAACTCGATATCGCTAGGATTCGGGATCTGTTGATCCTATCGCCCGACCTCTTTTGTTAAACCGACCGACCCGGTAACGAAAATTTATATCTCAAGGGCCATTTTTGTGAGTAGCCTTAAAGATAACCACCTTGGAACCACTTCTAATGTACCCGGATCGTTTTGGGAGTAAGCAACAAACCACCTGAGAAAGATGATTGTTACCAGAACGCAAGATTTAAATTAACCTTATAAAAAAGTTGTATTGATATCTGTTAAGAAGTTTCGAAGCAAGCGTCAACCCAGTTATCCGGAAAGGGAACTAGAAGATTATATATCAAACAAATTGGGTTTTGTGAATAATCAGCGCAGGCCTGCGAAAGTTCAACCAAACTGGTCGTATTAGGTAGAGCGACACACTGGAATTCGTTTGTGTAAAATTCTTCCCTCGCGGTGGTGAACACGTACTACAAATAAAACGGCCCGGGAATCGAACCCGAGGTCTACGAATCAACTGCATCAGCGCTACCTAGCTAACCACTGAGAGCTTATTGAGACACACGGGTCAGAACGGTTTGAATTATCCATATAAAATCCCGAAATGACGTCACATAGACTATCGTGGTAGTAAAAGTCGAAATTAAAATCAGCTGTTTAATTTCTAAAATAAGAACATCATCGTCAAGAGTTAGGGTTAGTATAATCATTAGGAGTTTGGAGGGTCGGATTAGGGTAAGTGTTTGGGGTTGAGCCACTATGTTTTAAATTTGGTGGGAAATTTAAAAATGGAAATCGAGACCGTCAGAACAGTCAAACATCTTACATATTTATACATAAAATAGTGTTTGTGTTTTAATATTGTTTTGTTAATAGTGGCAAGTTACTATAATTTAATTTTATTTTTTTTTTAAATTTGTTTTCGTGTTTACATACATCAAGGCAAGACACAACAGGGATGTTCAGGCCCTAGTCAGTGGTGTCTTATAACCCTAAGGAATTAACAAACATACATAAATACATTACATATATAAAAACTAATAACATTTACATAATACTATAATCACAGTGGGGGGGGGGGCGTGATACACTTTTTAATTTTTTTTTTTTGCACGGAATTATTATATCACTTATTACAACCATACTATACATTAATACTAACTACACTCACAGTTTTAATATTAACAACAAATACTGAAGGTACTGCGATTCAAGGTCCTCTGACCAGAATTACAATTTAAACATAATTGAGCGCCAGGTAGATATAATATCAGTATTAGAATAGTGATCTGGAGAGGCGACAAAGTATCCCTTGATTTTAAATAATTTTTAAAGAGACTTATATTTTGTTAATTTCTTTTGTTTGATCGAGGAGAAGAGTGTTCCAAAGTCTAGATGATCTTATGAAGAAAAAACTTATTTTGAAAATGTTATAGTCCCGAGTTTTTGGTATTTTGAAATTAAGTTTATTTGAGAATGCCTGAGAATGGGTTAAACCCGGTAGATTTGGAAGATAGTTAGATAAATCGATGTTGTATTTTCCATTTCAGCAACCCATGAAGAAAAAGCAAGTCCTTAGATTTCGTTGCCAATAATGAAAGCGGAAGAAGTTATTCTGGTATTTTATTAGATCTGACCTTTAGTAATCGGCGCTGACCAAAAACTTTGGTATGCCAAGGATGTATATTGTGGCTCGCCTTTTGGACGCCACTCGATATCTCTCATTTGATTAATTTGATTGGGCCAGTACCAATATCTCACTAGCATAGTCAATATGAGGACGAACATGGCCAGGTAAAAGCAATCTCTTTGAACTAATGCAGAATGACTTGGTATTTCGTTCAATAGTCCAAGTATTCTGTTCGCTTTACTGACGCGCATTGGACGTATGTTGGATTTCCCCTGAGATCAGAAAGATCACTCAACACTCCAAGATCTTTCGTTGTAGATGTAGAACCAAGGACGTGGCTACCCATCTCTTAGTAGTTACAAAGCACACACCGGGTTTTTCTTTCTGTGTAATAGAAAGAGACTCGCATTTGAGTTGCAGTGAATTTCAGAAACCAATTTCTTACTCCAGTCATGGCAGAAGAATTTGAGATCGTTTTTTGTAGAGATATTGTCAATCAGCGGTTTGGTGGAATGGTTCTATAGCACTTTTGTGTCATCTGCATGAGAGGAAAATGGAGCTGCTTTCTGAAATTTATAGTGTGTAGATTCATTCACTATAAATCGTAAATAGAAGAGGTCCTAAGATCGACTCCTTTTGGTAACACCCGGATAAAACTGGTAGAGCGCTAGAAACGACACCATCAACTACCAACGCTTTTGAAATCGATTTTTGTTAGATAATTTGGAGAACCAAGTGGCAAGATTTCCACCAATACCATAGGCTCGTAATTTGTGGTATTGAAGCAGCTTGCTTGTTGGAAAACACTGTCGAAGGCTTTTACTGAAGTCACAGGTATACTATATCCGTTTGGAAAACCCTTTATCAAAGTGCAGAACCAATATCGTGTAGAAAGCATAGAAGTTGCGTGACTGATTGATCGGGACCTTTCAAAAAAACCATCGCTGAGCCAACTGTTGATCTTCGGATGAAACATGGGCGGAGAAAAAAGTGGATTTATAAAAAAAAAAATCAACGTTTAAGAAACACACACCTAGCGGAGCGTTTCAAGAACTTGTAGATACGATGCTTAAAAGAGATATAGGTCGGTAGCTTGGACACGAGTTCTTTATCATTTTTTTGTATGAACGGACACAACATGAGCAAGTTTCCACTGCGATGGTAAGCGTTCCAAGTTAAAAGAAAAAAGTCTCTAAGGGGATTTTGTTTGAACAAACTACATAAGTGAAGGAGTCGATTTCATTTGCGCATATCTGTGTTTAGTATTCCTTGCCCGGAATCCCCGTCAGGACCATGAGCTTTATTAGAATGAAGCGGGACTCAAAATTCCTGCAACAGCTTGTTCCAGCTGGTTAGAATGATAGCATTATTGTTTGATGATATAAAGACCAAGCGTTCACTGATTATAAGTTTTTATTCATATGAGCTTTCGGCCCTTCAACGGGTTAAGAAAAATATGGACATCTACAACCTATATATATACAAGCAGAAAAATATTAATGAGAATGACAGGTCATGTGACATAAGATATATGGATAATGTATTAATTGTTTCTTTTAGGGAAGAGGCTTCGAGTTAGTTGTCGGCTTCTTTCGTTAATCCGGCCGTGTGCCAAGATTCTAAAGTCGTTATACGTGTACGATAATTGCCTCTATCAATAATTCCGTCCGTTGTTCGCGAAATTCAATGAACATGATCGATCGTTTATTCCAAGCGTGGTTGGCGATATTTGATCCTTTTGTCCCAATTTTACATTTCTTATGTGCTCCTTTCGAGGTTCGGAAAACATCTGTCCTGTACTCACTAAAGGTAAGCTCCAATTGCACATTGGTTTGCATGATATGTTTTATAAACGATACTAGTTGTTCCTCAAAGGGTGGTCTATTTGGGAGAAGGGAATACAATTAGGACAATCATTACATTATCCCAATTTCCTTATGTCACATCCTGACATGAATCATTAATAAAAGAGTCGTTGCTAAGTGGACGTTCTGGCCTTTGCTATAACCAGTACGTTCTGGCCGTTGCTAATTGCCGTCATCATGGCCGTTGCTGATGGCTTTCTAGCCGTTGCAAAGTGCCGTTTCAGCTGGCATTGCTATGGCCCGTTCTGAGCCCGTGGGCTCTGGCCGTTTCTTGGTCCGTTGCTATGGCCATCGTGAGTTCCGTTCCTGGACCGTTGGCTATGTCCGTTTCTGGCCGTTGCTATGGCGCGTCGGTGGCCGTTCTGGCTTAAGACCGTTCTGGCCGTTAGCTATGGCCGTCGTGGCCGTT
>JAYKKM010000514.1:477500-577076 GCA_035772405.1 Chrysogorgia sp. JL179-B06 | reverse complement strand
AATAAATTATTTAAATATAATTATAAAAATTGCCATAACAACAATTCTAAATATAAAATATTTTGAATTTTTAAAAATTTTTTATACTTTAAAATATAAAATTCAAATAAATATAAATTTATATTTGAATAAAAAAAAATTTTATTATACAGTTTATATTATTTATATTATATATTTAATATATTATTATATATTAATTTTATTTAAAATTTTTCATAAATATAAAATAAATATTAATCAAATTTTAATTGAGATTTTTTTTAATATAATTATACTATTATTTATTAAATAATAAGTTTTAATTATTAAAAATATTTATTAAATATTTATATTATAATATTATAATATATATGATTATTAAATTATTTATAATATATATATTATTAATTATATTTTAAAATTTATAGTTTAATTATAAATAGTGATATTTATTTTTATAATTATAATTTAATATAAATAAATTTTTATAATTATAAAACTTATATTTTAAATTATAATATAAATATTTTTATAATAAATTATATTATTATTATTTAATATATATATATTAAACTAATTTATCTAAATAATATATCATAATTAAAAATTATCTAAATATATAATAATAATTATATTAATTTATTAATATAATATGTTATCTAATTATTATATCAATTATAATCTATATATATTATATATATGTGTATAATTGGATATGTATTATTTATATTTATATTACATTTATTAATTATAAAAATATATTTATATATATATAAATTTTTATATTAAAAATTATTATTTATTTTATATATAATTAAATAATTTATTAATTTTATTATAAATATATATATTAAAATAATATAAGCTTTATATATTATTAATTATTATATTAATTATATTTATAGTTATTATTTAATTTAACTTAAAAATAAATAATATATATTATTATATTATTAATATTATTTATTATTATACTAATATTATTAATTTTAATTTATAATTATATTATATAAATATATATATATTTTAAATATTATTATAATATAATTTATATATATATAATAATATAATATTATTTATATTAACATATTTAAATATTTTATATCCAATATAAACTTTATAATTATTAATTATATATATATTAATTTTTAATATTTTATAATCTATATTATATAATATATATAATAATAATTTTATAAATTTTATATATAAATTAAATAATATAATTTATTTTTATTACTTTAATATTTATAAAAATTTATATATTAAATATATTTTATTTAATATATAATTATATGATTTTAAAATAAAAAAAAAAATATTAATTATATTAAAAAAATATATTTAATTATATTATTATATGAAATAATTATTATTTTATATATATATATATTAAAATATATTATAATTATTTTATTATTAATATATTATTAATAATATAAATTTATATATAATATAATTATTATATATAGTATATAATATATTAATTTTATATATTAATATTAATAATTATTATTAATAATATATAATATATTTATTATTTATACTATTATAAATATTATATTAAAATATTATATATTATATATATTTATAATATTTATATATAACATATTATTATATTATTATTAATTAATATTTAATTTAAATATTATATATTTTAATTTAATTTAATTATTATTTATATTAAGTAAAAAAATTATTATATAATATTTATATATTATTATTATATTAAGGAATATTTATTAATATAAATAATACTATTAATATATTATATAATATAATAAAATATATATAATATTAGTAAAAATATTATATAAATTTAAATATAATGTATAATATATATGATATAATTATTTAAATAATATTAGTATTTATAAAATATTTTTATTAATGATATATTATTATATTAAATATAATAATAATTTATTTATTAAATTATATATTATATAATTATTATATTTTATTTATTTATATAATATAATTATATATATTATATAATATATAATTATTATTTTTATATAATATATAAACTATATATATATATATTTAATATTTATTATATATATATTTATATTTAAAATATATAATAAATATTATAATATATAAATAATTAATATTTATTTATATATATATTATATATTATCTTTTATTATATAATTATTTTATTAAATATAATAATTTTAATATATTAAAAATTAATATTATTTATATATTAAAGAAAAATTATTATTATTATTATATTTATTTACTATATATATTATTTTTATTAATTTTAATTATATATATATTATGTATTTTATATTATGTAATATTTAATATATTATATTATAATTATATATATTATATTAATTAATAATAATAAATATATAAAAATTATATATTTATTTCTTAAATAATATTTTTATTATTAATATATTATACGTATTATTATATATAATAATATTATATTATAATTATTAAAATTAAAAAAAATCTATTTATATAAATTATGTATATATATATATAATTTTAGTTATATAAAATTATTATTATATATAATTAATATGTATATATTTAAATATATATTTTTAATAAATAATATATTTTATTTTATTTTTTTAATTTAGAATATTATAAAAATTATTATAATTTATAATATTAAATTTATATTAAAATATTATCTAATATTTCAATAATTATATATATTCTGATATATTATTTAAAATTTATATATTATATATATATAAAACTTAATTTTTATTATATGTATTTTATATTAGAATATTTATTAATATTTAAAGAACTTTATTTTTAAAATAAGTTATCATTTTTTTTATTTCTTAAATAATATTTTTATTAAATATATTAGACGATTATTATAATAATAACATTATTTATAATTTAAAATTCTATTTTATAAATTGTATTTTATCAAAAGTTTAAAAATTAAATTAAATTTTATGTATTATTTAAATAATATATTAGTATTAAATTATTTTATATTATTTTTTTAATATGAATATTATAAAAATTAATATATTTAATTAATATTAAATTTATATTAAAATATATTATTTTTAATTATAATATATTATATATTATTTAAATATTTATATATTAATTCTATAAAATTAATTTGTTTTTTGTATAAATAAATTTTAGTTAAAAATATATTGTATTTTTTTTATATGTGATTTATAAAAAATTTTTTTATTTAAATATATCTTATATTAGCTATATTTATTACTTTTTTATAATATTTAAATTTTTAAATAAATATTATATATTTTTAATATATATTTTAATTATATTATATAATATATTTATTTATTTTTATTTTATTTATTATTTATTATTTAAATATTATATTTATTATAATTATATTATAAATTAAAAAATATTTATTATTTAAATATAAAAAAAATATTAAATATAATAATTTATATAAATTTATTATATATTTATATATATATTTTAATTTATAACATTATTTATAAATATTTTTAGAATATATATATTATAAATAAAATAAAAAATTAATTATATATTCTATTATAGTATATTTTTTATTTTATTATATATTATTTAAAATTTATTATATATAATTATTATTAAATATATACTTTTATTTATATATAAAAAATAAAAAATTATTTAATATATTTAATTTAACATTATATTATATATAATTATATATTACTATAATTTATATATTATTATAATATTTATAATTATATATATTTATAAATTTATTAATATAATAATATTTATAAATTATATTTTTTATAATTAATTAATATATTATTTTATTATAATATATAATATTATATTATTATTGTATATATAAGATAATAATAATATATTTATTAATTTATTTTATTATTATATTATTTATATTAATGTATTTAATATTATTTGTTATTTTTATAAAAAAAATTTAATATATAATTTTAATATATGTTATATAAAATAAATACATTATACATAAATATATTTTATTATATAATATATAAAATATTAGAAATATTTATTTATATATTATATAAATAATTAACTATATAATAATTTATGTTATTATATTATATTTAATAAAATAATTATTAACCATTAATATTTTTACTATTTATATCAATAATAATTAATAAATAAATAATTAATATTATATTATATATATAAAAATATAAAATAAAATTTTATTTTTATTTTTTTTTTATTTTTTTTTAATATTCATTTTATTAATATAAATTTATATATATTTATTTTCTTATTAATAATATTTTTTAATATTATTATTAATATATCATTATATATTATTTTTATATATATTATATTTATAATATATATTTAAATTTATAATATTATTATAATTATTATTTAAATATATTAAATTTATTATATAATATATATAATAAATTATATATATATATAATTTATTTTTAAATAATATTATAATATATTATATTATTATTATTTATTATTTAATTAATTTTGTATATTATATATATATAAAAATAATTAAATTATTTTTAAATATTTATATATTATATTATATTTATTTATTTATATGTATTATATATATTATTATATTATAATTTATATTATATGTAATTTATAATTATTTATATATATATAAAAATTTAATTAAAATATAATATTATTTATATATAATTAACTTTAATAAATTAATATTTATTAATATTTATAATATTATTTAATATATTATTATTAATAAATATATATATATCTATATAATTTTATATATAATATAAATAATTATTTATTATTATTAATAATAATTATTTAAATATATTTATCATAATATTTAAAATAATTATATTAATTTATATTTATATAATATTAATTTTATATAAAATTAATATAATATTATGGATATAAATAATTAATATTTTTAATTAATAATAAATATTATATAATATTTATATATCATTATTATAAAAAAATATATATAATATTTAAATATATTATTATTTTTATGTATTGTGTTTATTATCAAGCTTATATTTATAATTTTGGTAATTTATAATTTTGGTTAATTTATAATTATGGGTGACGGAAACATACTGACGTCGTCTCGACGGAGAGCTATTCCAATTTCATCAAATGATCGGAGTAGTAATATATATATATATATATATATACATGTGTTAGAGACTGGCACTAGCTCTAAGCCAATCAGAATCAAGTATTGATTTGAATGGACCAATCAGAGCAGAGCCAGTCAAAAATTTCCAGGGGGGTGTCGTATTTTTAAGGTGTGGTCACCCTGTATAGAACGACCAGTGATCAAATCAGGGGGGATATGCAACTGGTCGTATACAAGAGGTTTTTGGTGAATTTTGATATTATTTATCTCATGAAACCTGGTGTTGTTGTACGACCAGTTTTTGGTTTATCCTTGAGTTTGACGACCAGAGAGAGAGGAAGGTCAATCAAGAGGATCGTATTTCATGAGATAGATATTTTAAAATTCAAAAAAAACCTTTATAAACGACCATCATACCTCACCCAATGTGATTTATACTTACCATCAGAAAAACGTCCATATTATTTTTGGAAGAGTTGTACGATATTGAAATAAAAATAATCAAATTTGGGTTTATAGAATTAATCATAGAAATTTCCGCCATGGAGCTCTTACCTCGACGCCATCTTATGGCCGAATGACTGATATTCTTTTGTTACGGTATTTTTAAAAAATATATAAAATTTGTAGAGGGAAATATCTCCAAAAATTAGTTGGTGTTTTTCAAATAGATATATTTTTAAAAATGTACTTTAACACACAATAACTTTTTTTGAAAAAACAAATCTTTTTATTGTTTTTATTTAATCTAAATACATTTCTTTATTAATAGAACTAAGTATGGAATCATCAGTTATCATAATTGTTGTTAGATATTTATGCGGACAAAGAATTCCCCCATCTACCACTTCTAAATATAATTTATACCCGGCTAGCCTACCCAAGGGGAGAGTATATACAGTGTCGTAAAATATATTTTTGATTTGGAAAATTCTGTCGAAGAGAATTAATATCACAACGGGTATATACTTTTTTTTTAATGTTGTTTCTATTAAATACTTTTTCTTCCTTTACTTCGTCATCATCACTCCCCAAAAATGTTTTCAAACTATCATCACTATCAGAATCACTATTATCCTGAATAGGTTTGACGGGTTTAAAGTCCTCGAAATTAAACACTTTCGACGTATACGTATCCGTATCCCGTACACGTACACCGTACGCGTATCCTTCTCCTTTATCGTTGTAATCCCATATGAGAGGGGAACCAGGCAGGGGTATGGGTTTTCCAGTTTCATTCGTTATTTCTTCTTTCGTAGCCATTTTTTTCTTAAACTAAGTTTGTAGAGGGACAATTACGTATAAATGAAAAAAAGAAAAGTTTCAGCTTATTTATATGAAAGTTTTTTTGAGAAATTTTTTTTTTCATTTCTACAAAACCTGGGGTATAAAAAACGATATCATAAAAAAAATGGGTCAGTTATTTTTTTTGTTGAAGATGGCAGGGTATATACCCAATCGAAAGATTTGGTCATTTCAAATGCGTAGTCCAGAAAATGCTGAAAAAATGATAGAGGCAGCGAAATTAATCAATTACTCAACTACTGCACAGAATTGTCTTAAATTAAATGAAATATCGTTTTTTGAATGTAGTCGTGAAATTGTAAAAGATAAAGATTTGGGATTTCTTCAAGGGGTTGTTTATCTCAAAGAAGCAAGAGATTGTATTTTTGATTGGCTTCCCTATGGGGGAGAAATCATTCGTTCTTATGCTGATGATTTCTACCATTGTAAAGGTAGACTATATGATCCGTCCACGTTATATCAATATGGAAAACGTCAGGGTAAAATGGGGAAAATTATGGAATAGTGAAAGAATCCGTAAATTAGCTGATTATAAGAACAAGCATCGACAAAAAAGAAAAAAACTTTTAGAGGAAAGAAATTCATGTAATAAAAAATAACATTGTTTTTATTAAATAAATTTATACAAGAGAAGGAATTATTATGTCTTTGTCATTTTTTATAAACTTAACATTTTTATGTAAAAGATGGGACATATCTTCCTCTGATAATATTTTTAGTGTTTTTCCAGATTCTCCATGATTGATAACTTTCAGGGTTACTTCATACGGATGTTGTTCCACACCATTTTTTTTTAATACAGAACATTGTTTTGTTTCAATTATGGTAACAGGTTTGCAATCCTCTACAAAATATATATAGTCAGGATTTTCTTTAAGAAGAGATTCAGTTGATAAATAGCACTGACTGTAATACGGACATTGTTTCAGTAATGATAAAATGTTTTTTAGTTTAAACATATATATATGTGTCTCAGAAAAAGATATTAAAAAAAAATCAAAAAACAGAACAGTATAAATAGACGTTTTTTTCTTTTTTATATTGCATTGCTTGTCGTACTTCAGTTAACATAAAAAAATGAAGTGTAGGAGTAGGAGATGTATAAAAAAAGCGAAAATTAAAAAACGAATACGAAAACGACGACGTTCTAAAAAAATTCAAAAAGGAGGATGGAAAAAAGATCATCCGAATTATAATCATAAGTTTTATGAATTTTGGAAATGGTAGACAATGTATTTAAAATGTATTCTATCATCACATTCACATAGTTCAACTATTCTACTATAGATAAGTCGTGAGTAATTCTGTTTACAGGGATAACAATAATGATGGTTTACAAAACATTCTTTACATCTGTAATGCATGAAAAAATGATAGAAAGAATTCACTTCACAACAACAGAAACTGCAATAGACCATCTTGACAATATTTTTTGAACGTTTTGTGAAAATTTTATAGTTTGACAACCTACTTTTATAGATTTTTTGCAAAACTATATAAACAGGGTATCAAATATATTTTTTCAAACATGTGGCTGCGTTCAATGATTGATTTTGGAGAATGTGAATCTCATGCTTATCTTACATTTTATTATCGTGCTCAACCCATACAATTAGTAAATTATGAACCTGTGATTCCCTCGTTGTTAAGATATGGATATTATATATATCTGAAAGATTGGCAAGGACCTCGATATTTCAAATTGATGATAGTAGACGCGTTTGGAGCTCCGGAGGAGAATTTACAGAACCTCTTATTATTATTGAAGGGAAAATATATAAATATTAATAATGGTAATGTAAAATTAGCAAAAACTCAAACACCTATATTAAATATTAAACCCTACAATTTCATTAACCATAGGGGTAGAGGGAAACAAATATATTTATCTTTGTAATGTTTTTTAAATAAAAAACCTTTTAGAAACAGAATATCGAGTTTTTATTTTTGTGTAAAAATTTTATTACAAGAAAAATAAATATGTTTACAAATTAATTTGTTGTGGAATTATTGAGTTACCATTTATTAGTTTAATTGTTTTATACACGAGATGATCACTTTTAGTTTCAAGAATTGTTTTTAGGGTTATTCCCTTCTCTTCTCCCTGTATAATAATTTTCAGAGTTAGTTCGTAGACTTGAGGTGGAGAACAAAATGGAGGATTACATTCTTTACATAGTATAGCAGGTTTACAATCCTCTACCAAATATGTATAGTTAGGAAAATGTTTTTGAAGAAAATGACATGAATAATAACGTGGAGTATAATCATGGTATGCTACACCCCTATAATTGATACAGGTCACGAGATCTTGTACTTGATTCATCTTGTTATCACTATGATTAAATCAAATATGTAATCTTATATATAAATAAAAAACACGAATTTTTTTAAAAAAAAGTTTTTATTGAGTATATGCTACAGCTTTCATGAAATTATTAGAATCTATTATTAGTTTAATTTCTTTTTGTAAAAGATCAGAAGCATCATAGTCAACAATTGTTGTTATGTTTTCACCCAGACATGAACAATTCCATTCATCATTTGCATATTCATGTTTCTTTTTAACTGCCAGAGCTAGGTAATATGTTTGAGACGTTGAGGGTATATCTTCATAGGGTATATCTTCATTACATTCGCATAATACCGTGGGTTGACATTTCTTTACAACATAGGTAAAGTGGTGTAATTCTTTGGCTAGAAAACGACTTGGATAATAGTTAGTTTCATCGTCAATTTTGTACGGGTTAAAGTCATCAGCAATTATTCTTTGATAACTTCTACCGGTATGTTCATCACAATTACGATAGCGTACATGTGAATTCGACATCATTCACAAATAACGTACCACATGGTGGGTGACGCGTTTATATATAATTTTTTATAAAAAAAAATATAAAAAGAAAAATCAAAATTAAAAAAGACAGATATTCTAAAATAAAAAAGAAATTTTAGTAGGATATAAATAAAAATGTAATACAATGGTTTTTACAAAAATATCATGGAAACCGTGGATGCACGATATAATAGATTATTCTATTCAAAATATCCCTGTGGGCAATGTCTTAATGGAAATATGTGTGGGGAATTGTGTGCGAATTATATACCGCGGAAAGATCCAAAACAAAAACGTTGTTGTAGATTAAAGAGATGGTTGTTAAAGAAGATATGGTGTTAAAAGATTTAAAGAAGAAAACAGAAATTAAAAAAAAGAAACAGTATAAATAAGAGTAAAAAAAATAATTGTTTTATATTTGTTAGACAATGGAACGTAAAGAAACAACAGATGAACGATTTGAAAGATTATATTATAACAAACATCCTTGTGGAAGATGTATTAACAAACACCCGTGTCCGATTCATCCCGATGAATTAAAACTTTCAAGACTAAACAGTTTTAAACGTTTGGTGTTAAACAAGTTAAATATACGGTGGAAATATACAGTGAATGTTTCAGTGGAAATAGGTTACGACGAATAGAAGAAAAGACGTTTTTTTTAAAAAGATTTAAAATGGCTGAGCGTGATTTTGACGAAATTCTTTACCCCGACATTCAATATTTATTACATGCTGATTTGTTTGAGATAGAAAAAAACACGCGATTCAACGTTTTATTTTTTGGAATGGAGAGAGCATACCTATCAGTTTAGATGTGCTGATTATGATTATAAATATTTTAACATTTATGTGGAAGATAAAAATGAACAATCTATATTTCGGAAACGATATGGTGGGAAAAGATATTATAGATTTTTAATAACCGGTTTTAGCGGGACTATGTCATTTTATGATCAGTTAGTGGGAAAACATGTAGTATTTATTGATAGAGAACCGAGATTACCCACGTTAATTTCAACCCTTGACTGTTTTGAGATAAATAATATCCCATGTTATTCAAAAACGTTTTTATATGGTAAATGTAAGGATTCAAGATTTAGATTAGTAAATTATCATTTTCGTGAAAATTTTGATGGTGAAGAGCTTTATTTAGTTCTTATTAAAGATGAAAATATATTATCTTTACTTAATGTGATTTATGGTAGCAGTAATGGAAATTATATTGTAACATTAATAAATAAAATACATTTTGATAAATCTATGTTACAACAACATGTATATTTAGATTGTTGTGGGAAATTATGTAATTTTAATGAATTAAATATTTGAAATAAAAACAGTTCAAAATAAATCGAGAAAAGCGTTTTTATTTTTAAAAAAAAGAATTTATATACACTTCTTGATCTATGAAATTATGTATACCACAATCTCCTGCCACATGGGTTGTTATATATTGTTTATAATTAAGCTTTTTATTTTTTACATACTCCATAACTTCCAAATTTATATTTAATAGATTCATAGGAAAGCATGGATTTAGGATTTGTTCACATTTACGTACAATAAATATTTGATTTCGACAATTTTCTTTAAGATAGTGAAGATCATACTGTTTGGGTTTTGACATATTGCTTGCATGAGATTCAACTGATGAATGAACCAGAAAACACAATGTTTTTTATTTTATTTAGATTAATGTGTTTATTTAGCTTAATGAATTTGAAAAGCTATATAAAGAGTAAGAGATTATTTCAAAATCACAGCAATATGATTGAAACAATTTTAAGAGTTGTTCTTTATTTTCAATATTTTAACCAAGGAGAAATTGGATATTTATTTTGGGTATGTGGATTATTTGATTATTATCGTGGAAAATATGTCACATGTCCCAGGATGCATTGTGAAAACATTCACCCCCTGAAGAAAGCTATATAGTCAATATGAAAAAAATTCAAGCAACCCATGGAAGGGAATCCTATTTTATTCTAAAAGATCGTTTCTCTTATTTGATCCCGAATTTACAAGCAAGTCAAAGAAAATATTCCTTGAAGAGATCATGGCTTGAACAACGTACTATACTAATTGAATCAGACACGTTATGCTGTAGTTTTTTTTCATTTCCCGATTGTTTTAAAGAATTATTTGTTGTATTACCCCTTGAAATCGACGACTCAGATTTATTTCAATGTTTAAGATCCAAAGATAAGTACCATTATACATATTTTCTACAAAATCTAACTTTTGAAAGAAAATACATATCTTATACCCTGGGTTATGGAAAAGAAAGTTTAGTACACAAATTTAAGCACATACATAGCCAGAAAGGTGATTTTGCTCTTTTTTTAAATATTTATTTGTTAATGGTATCACCTAGTATTTTCAATTCTTATACTTATTGTAGTTCAATTAGAAATCTTATCATGTTCACTTCATGTTTTATATTTTATTGTCGTGAACATAACCCTATAGGAAGTTTTTTCAATAGACAAAAAAAAGGTCTTTCTGAAAAAAATATTAGATATATTTTTTGGGATTTTATACATGATATAAAAAAGGGTAAAGTCTCCTTTGATAAATGTCGGTATAAAAATTGTAAGAGTAAAAGTTATTTTTTTGAGTTCGATCCTTTGAAATTAAGTATTTTAAACAAAAGTAATTATGTTTTAAATGAAAATCACACCCAAGTTAATCATTCTGTGGGTGTTAAGCAAGATTATGGAGGAAGTATAGGAGAATTTAAGTGTAAAGAGAAAATATTTGCATATGTAATAATGTTTGAGGAAGATGTAATAGAATTATTTTATATGATAAAACAATATATAAAAACAACATTGAATTATGATTTATCTGCATACAATCCTATGTATGAAATGACTGAATCGAATGTGAATTGGGATAATTTTTTATAAAAGTATTAGTGAGCAAACGTGTATGTTGAAAAAATGGAATTAAAAGACTGTATAAAATGTAAAGTGTTTGCGTATGATGTTATACGAATGGAAGAAGACGAAGAAAATGAAAAATAATTTTGGATGAGATGTGGGAGATTTTGTTTTGCCCTTCGAAAATTTTATATGGAAAAAAATGAAAAATGGAAAATAAGTGAATGTTGTAAAACTATTCATGAAATATCTATGTCCCATTTAACGAATGCTGGACATTACAGTCAAAACAAAAGGTTTGTTGGACTTCATGAGGGGGTTGATCCCCTAGATATTCAACAATATATGGAACATTTAGATGAATTTTACGTAAAAAACTATCAAAGAAAAAATATATCAGTTTTGATTTATTATATTTTTGAAACCATTCATCCTTTTTCCGATGGAAATGGAAGAATAGGGAAAGCACTTGTTGCATTTCTAGAAAATAAAATAGAATGTAAAATAAAAACAAAAAAACAACATAGAAAGTTATGTAAAATTTTAGGAGTTATGCAACGCAAACACAATAGTTTATTTGATATAATATGTTGTAATCAATTAAACACGTTATTAGTGTAATAAAATTTTTGTGATGGAAATTTTTTTTAATTGTGCGGAGGGTATAAAATAAACACTTCCCTACAGTGATTCATCATTTACCCTTCACTCGGATTCAAAGATGGTGGAACTTTACGCACGACAACAATATGATCATTTTTATAAAATGCAATCGTATACCGATTTGTCTGCAAAAATAATTGCACAAAAAAAAATCAACGGTAATGCTATTCTCGCCAAAGTATATCCGACAAATAAAAGATGTGACAAGTACACATACAATAGCGCTGTTGAAGTGAAAAATGATCATATTCCCCCATTGTTGAATGTTCTTAATAAGATTAGCATTCAAGAGAAATCGACGCAGATATTTTTTGAAGTGGTAAAATTTGAAAATTGGAAAAAGCAAACATGCCGTTTGATTGTTCGTACAGATGCGTGGGGTGGTTTGGAAATTTGTTATCAACATCAAGATAACGAATTAGCCGATGCAATGGAATTTGACGATGATCCAACACCGACAACCAGCAACAACAACAACGCAACGCCAAGTGAAATCGTATGGTCTGATGATTGGGGTAGTTTTCATATAAAAAAGAAAGATTCCTTGGATGAATATATTATTGCCCTAAGAAAGTATAATCATGCAACAGGTCATAAATCCCAACCTACACCCGTCAAAAAACGAGTATTGAAGAAAAAGAAACCCACACTCAATTTTGACGACGACGTCGACGATGACGACGACAACGAAAAGATTAAGAAAATAAAAGTAGAAAGTGATGATGATGAGGTTTGTCACCGTTTAAGTCCCTCAGTAATGTCAGAAATTTTTTATTATCGTTTTAGATGTTGTAAAAATATACAAGATACATTATGTTTGTACGGTGATACTATAAATAAAGAGTTAGCCTGTAAAAATATAGAAGTTGATTTTATGGGAATATTACGCGACAAAGAACTCGTTGATGAACTTGAAGAATATTATATTAATTTTATTTCTTTATTATAGAAATGAGTAAAAAGAAAAAAACTAAATTTTCTGCTGACTTTATTGAAAAAGCTTCAAGATTATTAAAAGGAGAGACATTAACTGATGAGGATTATTCTAATTATAGATTACATAGTAGTAGTAAAAAAAAATATAGACGTTTGAAATATGCTGTTAATAAAAATAATGAACAATGGGAAATTGATTTAGCTGAAAATAAAGATTTAGCCCGATATAATAATCAATATCGTTATTGGTTGGTGTGTATTGATATTTTTTCAAGATTTTGCTGGGTGAAATTAATAAAAAAGAAAACGTCTAATAATGTTAAAAATAAATTTGAAAGTATTCTTATTGAAGAAGGAATAGCCCCTCTTAAAATTCAAAGTGATGAAGGAACAGAATTTCAAGATATACGTACGAAATTAAGTAAAAAATATAATTTTGAAGTATTTCATACGTATAATAGAGAAATAAAAGCATCCCATGTGGAACGTGTAATTGGAACTTTAAAAACAATGGTTCGTCGTGTTTTAACAATGACTGGAGAATTTGACTATATTCAGTATTTACCCCTTATTGTTAAACGTTATAATAATTCCCCACATAAAGCATTAGCTGGTGCAACACCTTTTGAAATTTATCGCGAAGAAAAAAAAGGAAAAATACGTAAAGTAAAAAATAAAATGGTACGTGATCATTTAAATTATCCTATTCCCACTCAAGATCTGATACGAGAAGGTACGCGTGTACGTATTGCGAGAGTAAAAAATAATATTTTTGAAAAAAGCAGTCTTCGACGATGGACAAATGAGATATTTTTTATTAAAAAAGTATTTATCACTGATCCCGTTACATATCAATTAGAAGACGAACAACGTGAAGAAATTAAAGGAATTTTTTATCGTGCTGAATTACAAGTTTTAAAAAAAAAATGAATTTACACATTGCTAGTAATTCAATATCAAGAGGACTTCAAAAGAATTTGATTAATGATTTTGAAATGAAAATTGCACAACCCATTGATGCTTTGAACAATGAATGTTTTTTAGAAGTTTTACAAGTTTGTTATCCTCAAACAACTAAAAATATTGTAGGTGATGAATGTTTTTTTTCATTTATCATAACCTATAAGAATTTTATACCCGAAGAAAATAATAATTCGGTATACACCAACAGTGAGTTCGTTTTTACATCGGATAAATTTATTATACCCGACGGAATTTATGATTTATCTTCATTAATTATATTTTTAAATAATATCTTAGAAGGATTTGAAATTTTTTGTACCATCGGATCAAATGGGAAAGTAATTATTAATGTTAATGTTGAGATTGAGTATTGGGTATATGAAAATGCGAGTAAAGCAGTCGATGGGTTACAGGTAAATGAATTTCGATTATCTAACAAGACTACGGTAGAAAAAAAGGGTATTCAATATGGTTCTTTTAATCAAAAGATTAATATATTATTTTCAAAAAAATTAGCTTTTATGCTAGGTTTAAAAAATGAAAAAGGTCTTGAAATCGTACCTCTCTTGTTTGAAATAAAAAAAGATAATCCTACACCTCGAACCCTTTTTTCTAAACATTTTGATTACTTACCCGACGTATCCGACGGATTAAATAAAATGTTTATATATTGTGATGAAATAGAACTGGGATTAGTTGGTGATAGTTGTTCCGAATTGTTAACAACAGTACCCATTCAATGGCATCGACAAGGTGGTGGGGGGGATGGACAATTAGTTTATTATAGTCCCCCAAAATCATTGAGAAAATTAAAAAAAGACATTATAAGAGAAATTCATATTAAAGTTAAAGATACTACAGGAAAATTAGTTCCTTTTGATTCGGGAACGCTTAGTATTGATTGTTTAATACATTCAACATAATGCTTTTGATTGTTCTTGAAGAAAAAAATGGGGAAATGATAATTAAAGAATATAAAATATTTTATCCTTTTTCTCTTTACGTGTTAGTAAATAGTGGGAAAAATTTTTTATGGAATTTAAATTCGATTGAATATAAAAATATCAAAAATTCATTTCGAATTACGTGTGCAAACAAAATGGATTTCAGTGCAATAACACAATCAAAAAAAATAAATAATGGAACGATTTCAGTTTCTTCATCTACTATTATTTCCAATGCAACACAACGTTTTATATATACTATAAAAGAATTATTTTATATTGACGAAAAAAATCCTTATACATCATTAAATGATGAAAAAAAAAAATTCCCTATTTTTTATTTATGAGTGATAAAGAGGCTAAACAATCACTACAGTTCTTTATTAACTATGAGAATAACGTACCGTTAAAAGGTGAAGAAATTAAGATATCTATAAATTTATTTGAAGAAAAAAATAATGACTGAAAAAATAAATGAACTATCCGTAGAAGATTACACTGAATTGTTAAACGGTAGAAATCGTGGAAAAAATTATTCCTCATCATATTTTGTTGTGAAAAGAAAAAATAAAGAAAATCCAACTAAGAAAGAAATTTTATTAAATGAGGGTGTGGGATTACCCTCAAATTTAAATTTAGATACTTATTATACAAGTGATAATAAAAAAAAGAGAAAAAAAATAGATCCAAATGTAATACGTTTTTTACAAAATAGATAGACTGTGTAAAAAAAAGTATAAATAAAAAAACGTTATATAAAAAAATCATAATGTTGTGTATATTATTATTATTTTTATTGTTGTTGTGGGTATTGTTGTTTTTTAAAAATAAAATAAATGACGCGTAAAAAATACATCAAAAAAAGAAAAAACAAAAGAGGAATAAGAAAACGTAGAAGAAAAATACAAAAAGGAGGGTTTGGTGGAGCATTGGCACTGGGTATGGTTCTTCCTCAAGTGTTGGGAACACTTTCAAATATTCTTAAAATTAACGTTTAAAAAAAATAAAATGAGTAAAAAAATTGAAGATGTGGAAAAAAATGACATATTATTTAGCGAGCCTTTACAATTTTTTACGTCATCACCCTATAATGATACGTTTACGGAATGTCGTGAAACTGAAATTATTGCGACACCTGTCGATAATCAATCGTCAGTATACACGTTTACAAGACATGGGAACGCCGTTGGATTAATGAAAACAAGCGATGCTAAAATAATGGCTAGAGTATCGATTAGAAATGCTGCTGGACTTATAGCACCTGCAGCATCGGGGTTTGCGATGATTACATTACCCCTTCGCACAATGTGGAAAACAAAAGAATTAAAAATAAATGAAAATTTAATTACACCATCAGATAATTTTGCACATTTTGCATCATGGATAGAATTTATAACGCGTCAAATACCGTCGGGATATAAAGATTCTAAAGAGCTTAATATAGCATATTTAGATACAGCCGAACATATGAGCGATATCGTGGGTTTCACGAATGGAACTAATGTCGTAAATGCAGGAGGGAGACAAAAAACAATTGCATTTCAAAATCAATCGCAGAATTTGATAGATGAGATTGATTGTTCATTATTTAGCGAAGGGGGTACTGAAATATATATTCCTACAGCGTATAAAGTTGAATTACGTTTAACGCGGGCATTAAATACAATTGTAATGATGGGGGCCGATCATGCTGATATGCCCGTTGCTGCTACTATAATTACCCTAGACGATTTTAAAATAAAAATTCCTGTATTTAAACCAAAAAAACAATTATCAAATGCTCTTAATTTAGGGATGGTGACCCATAATAAAGAAACATTATATTATACAACCAATTATCGTTGTATTACTGAATCAGTAGCTGCAGGACGAAATTCACATCAAGTAATCGATGTGTTTAATGGTAGCGTTCCTACACGTTTATATATTGTATTTTCTCCATTAGCAAATTGGAACGGATCATATACTCATAATATTTTTGAATTTAACTGGCCTAATTATGATAATGTTGAAGTTTCCGTAAATAACGCTGTTGTCGGGAGAATTGAAAATCATGCTGAAGCTTACTCAAAATTACGCGCGGTATTAAATCGCAACTATTCAGAAATGCCAATAACTTATAATGACTTTATAAACGGGTATTCTATATTAGCATTTGATTTAACAGATAATAGAGACTCTCATCTTGCAGTATTACCCATAAGACCGTCGGGAAATGTTAATGTGGATTTTCATTTTTCTCAAAATACAGTTCAAGGGGCGTTAATATTTGTTGGTGAATTTCGAAATGAAATTAGAGTGGGATTAAATACCCCTGCAAGATTATTACACAGCATTTAATTATCAACATTTGTAAGGGGATGTACAAAAAAAATGAAGAACACAAAACCCATTACAACAAAGAATAGAATAAAAAAACCAAAAATAAAAAAACCAGTTATTAACAAAATACCACTAAATCGTGAACATATTCTTGTATTTCCACCGTTTTCAGTTTACGCATAAAAAAAAATGAATGAAGAAAAAAATGATGAATTAAATAAAGAAGAGGTAAAAAAAGACGAAAAAAATGATAACTCAAGAGATGATGATGAAGAGGAGGATGATAGTGAAAATGATAGCGATGTTGTTAGCGATGATGTTAGTGATGAAATGGATAGTGAAAGTTCCGTTACTTCTTCTTCATCAAGTTGCGAAGATGATTTAAAATTTTTAGAAACATTAGTTCAATTAAATAAAATAAAGAAAAAAGCTTTTGAAAAAAAAAAAAAGGATTTTTTACCCTTGTTAAAAAAATATCTTAAAGCAGATATTGATAAAAAAAATACGTTGTTAGATTCTCAATTAATTAATAAATTACAATACATTGCTAAAAATATTTTAAATAAAAAAATTTCTATCCAACTTTCCAGTGATAATAAATATATTTTGAATAAATTTTCAAAGAACAAAATAAAAGAAAAAGATTTAAAAATATTATTATCTGAGGATTTTCGTATAATCAACATATATCAAAAAGCATACAAATTACTTAACCAACAAATAAAAAAAAATGACCGAAGTAAATAAAATGCAATTAATTAATCCGAGTAAATTAAATGAAATTTTAGATTTAATCAAAACTGATCATGAAAACGAAAAATTATTGCAGGGAATTAACAACAAAAATAATTTCGAACTTATTGAAAGTAAAAATAAAATGAAAGAAGAAATGAAAAAAGTTAATAATGATCAACGTGTCGCAGAGAGTATGGTTAGTTTTTTAAAAAGACAACAAAATATGAAAAGAAAAAGTAATGAACTTGAAAATGAGGTGACCAATGATGAATCACCCGGAGTAAGGAAAACACCGACTGTGACAAGTGGGCAACAAATAAAAGAATTTCTCGAAAGGAAAAAAATTAAAATTGGGGGTACAGATATAATAAAAATAAACGGTGTTGCAATAAACCATCATGATTTATTATACGATTTAACGCATAATGTCAGCAAACAAAACATGTTCAATCTTACACAACAAAAGCAGGCGGCTGCTTTAAAAGAATTGAAAAAATTACATATGCCCGCCCATTATATACGAAATATAAAATTACGACAACGTTATATAAATTTGGGAAAACCGGGTCTTGCGAGTCACGAAGAACCCTCTACATCACTCACCACACACATTCCTATACCCTCAACGCAACCCTATACAACACAAAGAAAAATGGCGACGCAAAAAGCAATGAATTTACATTGTTTTTTAACCCAATTTTTATTTACGAACGAGATTAATAAAATTTCAAAAATAAATAAGTTTTTAAATAAATATTATTTGGGTACATTTCCTGCAAATATTTTTCCTAAAAAAATTTATTATCCCTCGTGTTGGATTTGGAATACGGATGAAGCAGATCAAAACGGTCAACATTGGATTGCTATATGGGTGGATAAAGAAAAACATATGAATTTTTTTGATAGTTTTGCAAAAGATGTCTCGTTTTATAAACGTGAATATTGGTATGATTATAGTGTAAAAAAAGGACTAACATTTCAATATATTCAAAGTAAACAATTACAATCCAAAAATACAGCCGTGTGTGGAAATTGGAGTTTATTATATTTATACAATCAATGTCGTAATGAATTCGAAAATAATAATAAACAAAAAATATTTAAAAATGAACGTATTAAATTAAAAAACGATATTAAATTAAAAAAAAAAATAGAAACAATTTTAGGTCGTGTACTCGTAGGAATATATAATAAAAAATGTAAAAAAAATTGTAAGAAGAGTAATAACAATCAGTCATGTTGTAGTTTTAATAATGCCAATTTTTAATTAAACAAAAAAATTAACTTATTTACACTGTTTATATTTTTTCTAAGGGTAACACTGTTACCCATATCTTTTTCTTACTAATGTTGACATGCTCTTTACCCCTCTATCCGCTTGAAAAAAAACCCTCCTTTTTGTTTTCTTTTTCGAATACCCGATCCAGCTAGACGGAATAAAAACTAGGAATACCCCACCCCCCTTTTTGTTTTCTTTTTCTTTTTCTTTTTCGAATACCAAATCCCAATTGATTTCCAACTAACGATCCCAAAGGTCCAAAAATATCTAGAGCACTACCCCCTTTTTGTTTCTTTTTTCTAAGGATAATTCTCCTACTTCTTCTATATCTTCTTCTTGCCATGATTTTTTTTAAAAAAAAAATTCATACACAATATACACATCCCATACTATATATACTTTTTAAAAAAAATTTCAACAACTCTTTTATTTTTTTTAACAAACATTTATTTTTATTTTTACATTTATTTACAAATCATAGATTATCGTTGATTCATGTGGAAATACATTGGTTCTAATTCTACAATTTTCATACCCTTTTCTACAATTATCAAATACCAAATAACCATAGGGTTTCTCATTAATTTCACTTAATACTTTATTAAATCTATTTCTATTAATTTTTTTATTATCACATATCGTATACATATTATTATAATCGCTTAAATTTTTAAACATAACATAATATTGACTATTGACACGTAAATTTCGCAATTTACCATTTCCATATGTTAAATTTTGACATGTAAAAATAACACTAATATTACGATGATGGACATCTTGTGTTGCAATATTATCTATTCTTTCAAGATTTTCCTTTGATGATGTTGCAACTAACATGAGATCATCTAATATTATTAACGTATTTTCACGGGTATTCGTTTGTATATCGGTAATGCGGGGAATACCCTTTTGACAATCGATAAATTCAACACTAATATCTGTTTTTTCCGCAAGAACTTTTTCCATTTCAGCGTACAGAGGTTGATAAATTGAATATAAATAAACAATTTTAACAATTGCTGGTGTAATCATAATGTTAATATTTTTCAATAATTGTAATATCCAATATGTTTTCCCACTTTGACTAGGTCCACATAACGTTAACATAAAAGGGTGTTGAAATGGTAATGAAACATTGTTCATTTCAGTTATCTAAAAATCCAAACGGAATCGTATTAAAATTATTTTTAACAACACGTTTATTAAATGTAAATGAAAATTTTTTTATTTCATCCTCAATAAAAATATGATTCAGTTTATCTTTACATATTTTATTGTGATATTTAATTTCGATGATCTGATCTTGATTTTTAACACATTGTGTCAAGGATAAAAAATTCAATTTTTCTTTTATTGTTTCATTTTTTAAAGTAAAACCTTTCACATGAATACATTCCTGATTTAAATTAGTTATATACGCGTAACATTTTGGACCCGTTGAACAAAAATTTGTTATCCATTCATTTTCATTTAATTCATTCGTTAAATCTCCTAAATATTTTCCCGTTTTAACATCAGTATAATTATTTTCATCAGATATATAAATAACAGAATCTGTATCAAAATATAAAACGCGATCGTCTAATTTAACGAGTAACTCGTATAATTTCAAACGTGCATATGCAGTAACAAAACACGCAATGATTACATTTCCCGTTTTTAGAGGGGTTGTTGCATCATCAATTTTTTCATACGTACAACGTAATAATGTTTCGTTTATAAATTCCATCGATGTTAATTTTTTACTTTTATCATTGGCAATATTTAATAATTCTTCATAATCGTTTAAAAAACACACTTGTGTATTATTTTCGTTTTGAGCAAATTTTCCCCATAACGAATTTAAAAATGTTTTTGCAATAGTTCTTAATCCGGGATTTTTCTCTATTTTGTCTTTATCTAAAAAAACATTTTCATTTTTTAAATAATCATTACAATACTGTTTAATTTTATCATCATTTTTACTTCCATCTGCATTCAAACAATCCGTAGGAATTCCTGAAGATTCTTGTTTGATTTTTAAAAATTGATTTACGTATTGTGAAAAGATTTTTTCTTTGCGTTCAAAATGATATATTTCGTAAAGAGCAATTATTTTATATCCCTTATCTATAGCAACATGAATCTCAACACTAGTCCAAGTACCCGTCAAGTATCGATCGCTTTCATTATGTTCACATTTATTACATTTATCCACAGCACATTTATAACATAATGGAAATAATAATTTCCCATCTATTCTAACGGGTAAAACAGGAAAGTAAATATTTCGAGGAGGTGAAATACAACATTTTACTAAACCAAATATGTCCTTGATTTTTATTTTATTACAATCTTTCCCCAGTAAAATAGTAGGATGACCCACAGGAAAATCATAATTTTTTTGTACATCAGGGTATAGCGATGTAAAATCTACGTAACTTATTCGTTCGTTGGGTTTTGTTTCTTTAAATAAACATACGGGGGAAGTTCGCCCCCCATATAATGCGTCACGTGGTGTTAAAGGAGTAAACGGATAAAATTTTCTTTTCTTTTCAATTAATTGTTTCTGTGTATATTTTTTTTCTTCTAAATAATCACATTCCCACATCTCGATTAATTTGTAACCGGCATTTTTTATTGTCCAAGAAAAACGTTGCGTATTTGCATATAAATTACTAAATTTTTCGTTTGTAAGAACGTTTAATGCATAGGGGTCGAAACATTTGGGACATCCGTGATAAAAACAACCATGAAATTGATATACCGTATCAATATAAAAACCATCGACAAAACGTCCTAGAATTTTGTTCTCCCCATTTTGTGAACAGATATATTCTAAATTTCCTCCTATTTCTCGATTAATTTCATCTAACCAATCAATAGCAATTAAACTCTGTTTTTCACCACCCCTATACCCCGAAGCAGGAATAATTCCTACACAATTTTTTTTTAAAAAATTAAGTCTATACACTTTCAAAGCTAAACTAGCAATCGTAATACAATTTTTTGCATAAAAGGGGGTGATATGACCTATGGTCCCGATCATTGTAGAAAATTTAACACATCCCTTTCTTAAAATATCTACATCACTACAACAATAATAATAAATCTCTTTACGAAATATATATTTCTCTTTCTTTTTTTCTAAATACCATTTTTCAAATTCATTAAGTGTTGCTGTATTCATATGTTTCGTATCAAAAAATTTCCGATCTACAATGTCACCCTCATAAGTTAAATCGTAAAATTCATAAGGATGAAATCCCTTACATTCCCCTTGAAGATCCATTGCTTTTGGAATATCCGCTAATTTCATACTAAAAAACAAATAACTATCGAGGATTCTAATATTTTGTTCTTTAATTATTAAACTCATTATTTTAGTACCGTTCATTATAGTATTCGGCATTATCTGTTTTATTTCTAAAAGATATTTTAAAATAAAAATAGTATCAAATCTACCCCCGTTATGAGCTATCCAAACGGAATTTGTTTGTTCAAACATAAATTCACATAAAGTTTCAATAACATTGTTATCAAAAATAAATTGTCTATTCCCACAACAACTAACTTTTTCAATAGTATTATCGATAATTTCTTGATCCTTTTTTTCAAATATTTTTGTTTTTTTAAATTCAATATGTTGACATTTTTTACATACCTTTTGGACGATACAATAAAACGGTTCGAGCAATTTAGTTTCGGTTACTTTTGTTTCAAAATCAAAAAAAAATAAAGTGGGTTCACTTTCTTTCCCCTTGTTATATTCAAGTGAAAGGGGTTTCACGTAACAAAAATGAGGTTGTTTCATGTATTTATCACAATGAAAACAAAATCGTTTGCTACAATCATGTTTAACTGTTTTATTAGAAAAAATGAAAAAGAATCGAGGACAAATTTTGTTACAGGTTTTACAATAAAAAAAATATTGACACGGTGTTAAACGATCATAATTACTTTCAGAAGGTTTAAAAATTTTATTTGTTAAATGATTTGTAAAACAATTTTCATCATAAAAAATTATATCACAACTGCTACAAATAAGTTTATTATTTTTATCTTTACACTTATTCGGATATTTATAACATCGTAAACAAGTTAAATTATTTGTAGTACATAGGTGATTATCGACATATTTATGACGTGTAAAATAACTCATACATTTAACACAAAAAGAACTGGTACTGAGTTTAGAAAATTCCTTTATGCTTAAGACTACATCGTAATGATTATTATTTAACCATAAACATACAATTTCATTAGTCAATTTAATAAGATTACCTGCACTATCAGTTCGTGAATCATAAATTATATTATCGGAATGAGTGTCAGCATACACTAACAAATCAACACCCTGTTTTTTTTAAATAATTATTATATACAAAATGAAACTGTGTAGCATCAACATTACCCTCGGGTATCCCACATTCCCGATATACATTTCGAATTTCTTCACACGTAAATAAATCATCCACGGGTTTATTGGGTTTTCTTTTCATTATAAAATATTTATAGTCTTGTTTTAAAAATGATAAACCCACTAATATTGCTAAAGCAAAACAACAATCTTTCACTGTACGAAATAATACATGGCTAAGAATATAAAATACCCCCGTGCGAAATTTACGGCCATATTTTTTTACATTACTTTTCACACCACCTTTATCTGTAGCATTTCCCTTATTCAAACTATTGTAAATACTTTTTTTCCTTAGTACACTATTTTTTTTTTTATTTGTACTTATTCCTGCGGGAAAAGTTTGAACAATTACTTTACTATTCCAACCATTAGCTATTATTTCTTTATTACTCTGCATAAATTTTTCCATAATATTTAAGAAATATTTAACGTCAAAGTCTTTCACGG
Organism: Chrysogorgia sp. JL179-B06; assembly: GCA_035772405.1. Taxonomy (NCBI): domain Eukaryota; kingdom Metazoa; phylum Cnidaria; class Anthozoa; order Scleralcyonacea; family Chrysogorgiidae; genus Chrysogorgia; species Chrysogorgia sp. JL179-B06. Next base: position 552,295 of record JAYKKM010000514.1, on the reverse strand, counting down.
GTAAAACGGCTGTAGAGAAAAAACTTTTTGGCGCATTACTAAAGATAAATCTAACATAATCATCATCACTTTTTACATTTGCCCGTGCAATGTTAATTAAATAAGAAAAAACCAACGATAACGATTGAATAAAACTAATAAAATTAACCGTTTTTTCCCGTGAAACATCCAAAGAAAAATGTTGTTCAGTGACTTTAAATTTTTCTCTACTAATAGTTTCTATATGATTAACAGAAAAATAATCGTCTATTTTTTCATTTTTCTTACTTTCTTTTTTCTTATTAAATAAACTTACAATTTTATCTATATCTTTTTGACTATATTTTAATTTTTTCTGATCATCATTCATCTTCTTTTTTTTTTCTAAAACAAGAAAAACATGCCGTTTTATTTTTATTTATGTTTTCGTCTTCTCCATCAACACGATCAATAGTAACATCGTATGAATCCTGTATATTAATACATGTCAACGTAAGTATAGGAGGGATTTTTTTTGAGAATAAAGAACCCATTTAAAAAAAAACTAAAACAAAAAAAAAGAGTAAAAACAAATATGAGTGAAATTGTGCATATTGAAATTTATTTACAAACGTCTAACTTACCTTATATCGGGTATGAAATTCAAGATAATGATCCTTCAATATTATTTACGCCGTATCTTTTAGGGGAATGTTTACTAAATTTTACAGAAGATAAAGAAAAGATAATACCTATTTCATCAAAGATTTTAAAACAAAGAATAACAAAATTAAAAAAAGAAATATACAACTGCCCCGAAGATATTATCTATAAAGTTGAATGTATGGTAAAATTTATTCAGACCCATGAAAAAAATAATGATTATTTAGGAATAAAAACTATATTTTAAAAAAAAAATGGTAAGAGTTAAGTTACCCGAAAAAAAAGACGCAATGATAAATCTCAAAGTATACGTCACGTTCTTCAATGTAGAAGTAAGACCTTAAAAAAAATAAGATGTCGTAAACGAACAGCAAAAACAAAAAAATGTTGGATTCATTTAGCAAAACAAAATAACTTACGTATCAAGAAATCAACGATCCCCAATGCGGGTGAAGGATTATTTGCTTGGAAAAAACCTTTTAAACCCGATCGTAATATTTCTTATTACACGGGTCAAAAAACAACACAGTCCAAATTGGATCGTAAATATGGTAAAAACACAAATGCTGTATATAGTATTTGTAACGATGCAAACACGTGTATCGATGCTTATTTGACAACTCACGCTGCAGCACGGTATGCGAATAATGGGAAAACAGGTTCTATATATAAAAATAATTCCGATTTTGTTTACAATCCCAATAATAAAAAAATGTATTTAGAAAGTATAAAACATATAAAAGCCCATGAAGAAATTTTTGCAGACTATGGTGATAACTATTGGGAGAGAAAACAACCTTCATAACAATGGTAGGAAGAATAAGAGAATTACGGGGTGGTGATTTTAAGGGGAAAAAAAGGCAACGTGGGGGTATTTTTAAAGGGAAAAAAAGGCAACGTGGAGGAAATAAAACAGTCAATAAATACGGCAAACTTTTTATAAACGATTTTAAAAAAGAGCTTAAAAAAAAAGCTAAAGTAGTAAAAATTATTGCAAAACTAGGAACGAAAAAAATCAAAAGACATTTTCAAAAAGGAGGAATTGTATATCATAAATCCAGAAACCATGTTGAAAAGTTTTTAATGTATTAATTTTCAAATAAAAAAAATACATTCAGTGTATTATTTCGTTACATAAGATGTTATTGTCCATTGAATATTTTTCTACATTACAACCTCTTATTTCATTAAAATTTACACTGATGAAATTAGGGTAATCCACATTACATTCGCATTCCCCTTTACATTTTTTACAAGTGTATTTTATAGTTTTATTATAAACCCTAAAATCATAATATAATGCTATAATACTCCTAAAACACTCATAACTAAAACAATGTTTTCTATCATAATCTAGTATCTTTAAATATTCTCCAATTCTTTTGTCGTTGATACGTGGGGATAGGTCATCATTCCATGCTTCACATATTTTACGAAGAAATTCATAACATTCTTCTGGAATATCGTGTTCCTCATGATGTATAACATACATATTGGGATTTTTTGAACATTCTACTTCCAGTATAAATTTATACCGTACATATGTTTCATAATCAGCAATAGATATTAGTAGATGATATCTTGATTTTTCAATTTCCACACTTCCTACTAATTGCCAAAAAAAAACGGATTCCACATAACTATATTGTGTTAATTCATGATAAATCTTATATCCCTCTTGATTTTGTACTCGCTGAAAAATAGCCATGACACTTACACACGACCATCTTGAAAAAACGATCTTTATATAGGGGTATATCTACGTATATCCATCGGAATAAACAATAGAAATTTCGTATTCGTTATAGGGTTTATCAGCTTCACCAATTTTAAGACCATATTTCCAAAAAAAATTTTCATCTATAAATTTAATGTTTTGAATCAATATAAAATCTTCGTCAGCAGGTAAATTATAAGCTAAATCTACAAAACGTTTATCACCGTTAAAGAAATTTTGCTCGGGATCAATAAACAATTGATTAGAGCTAAAATAGGGTTTATTAGGTTTTGCAATATATGACCCAAGATCACCCTGTTCGAATATCTCTTTTTTAACTTGAACAATACTCCATCCTAATGCACCGCTATATGATTCACGAATATTATTTTTAAGTTTTACATCAATACTATGAATTATTTTTCGTTTATGCCAATCTTTTTTTCTTGCTTCTAATTCTCCTGTAAGATAATTCTGTGTATCTGTTTGAAATTTTCTATTGTTACTAAATGTCAATGAAAAATCAGTATTTGGACCTGGAGCACGAATATTTGTTTTAAATTTAAAACCGTTTAAGAAAACTCGAGGGTATTACACCCCGTATCCAAGACACTTCTTGAAACTCATATAAATTGTCTGCTGATTTTAAAGAAATTGTCCCGAATTTTCTTGGATTCGAAAGATAAAAACGTTCATTATAATGGATGATTTTTTTCTGACTCATTTTAATTCCAATAAGAGAACAAAAAATATGAAACGTTTTATTTATACTATACGTACAATGATATCATTTTTTATATATTTAAATGTACAAAGAGTTGCTAAGATCATCTTATTTTTTTTAAAACTTCTCTCTCCTTCTATTTTAACAAAAATAGTATTTTTGATAACATGTACATCTTTAACAAAATAATACCGTTCTAATGTACGTTTTATTTTTAAAATATAAACATTTCTTAAATGTGCTTTTGAAAATTTTTTAAACAATCTTTGTGTTTCTAAAAATAAAAGGAAAATACATTCAATATTTTTTTTAAAATCAAAAAGTGTATTTTTTTTATTTAGGAAAAAATGTTCAGGAGAGAATAAATTTTAAAAATTAAATTCCTTATCATACATAGAGAGTACCGCTCGTTCATTATCCACATCTTCTAATTTACGAAACAAACATGCGGCAAATAAAAGACATTCAAACAAACTACAATGATACAATAAACATGTGGGTTCACTAGTATGATACCAACAATTTCTTGGTTTAAGATTATAAAACGAAAGTAAATAATCGTACTTCTCAATTCCAAAATATTCAAGATTCACACAATGTACAATAATTTTTTCTTGAAGTGTTTTAACTAACGACGATTCTTTATCACCACCTTTATACCCGATAATAGCATTCGGGGGAAAAACATTTCGAAATAAATAACTTAATCTATTTATAAGTTCACTTTGACTAAAATAATCTCTTGATTTTTTTTCAGATAAATAGTCTAGTCCATGACATCGATATTGATAGTAGACAGTAGACCGTTCCCTTCGAGTTAGTTCTTTGTAAGGTTTTAACTTGCTATCATAACAATGATAAATAAAATACTTGTTCGTTTGAAGTTCGAGAAGAGTTACTTCACGATAACTGGCTCTCTCTCCCTTAAACTGGTAACATTCACAATCCATTATATGTGTGATACGCGATAAAAATAATTTCAGTCGTTCTGGGGATATTTCTTCTTTACATTTGTTTAATGCACAATTATATTTACCCGCATACAACTCTTCGATAGTCTCTTCATTCGTCTCAGTTGTCTCTAACGGGATGAAATCTTCTTTAATTTCGCTGTTCACGTTCTCAAATATTTTTGCCATCTCTCACTCTCCAACACTCAGACTGATATTAATTATTTTCAACGCTACATCGGCTTTTATAATTGTATCCCGCGTTACTATGTGTAACTGGGAGTAGATTAGTTTGACCAATCAGAGTTCGTTGATTAAAGCTTTCATGTCATCCCGATGATTTGTGATACTCGTATACAATGAATGTGTGTTTGGGGAATTAGAGACGCGAATCCATAATTAGCGATTTTCTTCTAAACAAATACACGGGGATTAGTTGCACCAAATGCTGTGTTGTAGATTAATACGAATCCCTAATGTTGTTCTAAAACACACACACGTCTAATCAGTTGATATATTATACATTGTAGTTACAATAATACTTTTTTCAAAATTTTTATCGTGTTAAAATCTGTGTGTAGAAATATATATTTAAAGATTGAGAAAATAGTATATATACAAGGCGATTTGTTAAAAAACGTTATCCCTTTTGAGAATGTCATTAAACATTGGGGGTAAAAGAACCTATGTGCAAGCTCAAGAAATCAATATTAAGCCGATATTGAAAATTGTGTATTATATACAACATTTTCGTAACCGATACATTGGATTATTATTTGCCGTCTGTGACTTATGTGACTATTACTATGGGGAAATTATCGAATGTATGGAATTTGAATCGAGACAACTTGGTCGTGGATATAAAGACTACGCCTATATTGAAAAAATGAAACCTGAAATGCATCAAGATGAATGCATGGATTGGCGAATCTTAACCGATAAACAACACTATATAATACCTGTTGTTCATACACAACGAAAATATTATATTTATGGTGAAAAACTCTGTGAGCGTTATCACAAATTACTATTAATACCCGCTCAAACATTAATGAAATCTATTTTTCATTTGAATGATAATCATTCTGATAATTTTTTTATTGAAATTCAAAACAGTTATTACCCAAGAAATGATATTTACCACTTTATTTCTATTACTATTAATGATGAACAAACTACAATTCCTAAACCCATAGGGTATGGAGGGTCTTATCTTTGTAATACATTACATAGACTTAATCGTTGTTTTAGTCATGAATTTACATATTGCTGTATTTATTTATATTTTATAGATCCGTTTTATTTAAAGGGTACTTTTAATTATCTACATAATTTAGATTATTTTGAGAAAATAGTGTATCAACTTGTATGTTGCTTTATTTTTTTTTGCGAAAATCATAACCCTATATCAAAACTTAAAACTAGTAACGATAGGGTTTATACTTTTAATCTCGATAAGCTTGTTAAGCTGATACATATGAAAACCCCTCCCTGTACCTGTTGTTATAAAAATTGTCAGAAATACTCTTATTGGTTTAAATTATTCTATAAGACAAGTACCCCCTATAAGTTTAAAGTCAGTTTATTTTCAGATCAAGTTAAAAATAATAGTATTATACAAAATAATAGTCCGCTTAGTTTACAATATTACCCCCCGCATATGGATATAATATATAATTTTTCTATAAGGGTAAGGATTACATCTAATACCTGTACATCAACTACTTTTATTATTAAGAGTATTATAGAATCATATAATATTAATTTTGAAGATCCTGACATTATAATACAGAGTATTGAAAAATTGTATTTAGACTAATTTAAAAAATTCAAAGAATATATTCCACAACCCAAACCACGACGTGTGTTTTTTATGTTTTTTATCATGAGGGAATAAAATGAATTTAAGATGTGAATTTCTAAAATCTAAAATTGTTTGACGTATACACAATTTTATATTTTCCTCATTATCAATGTGATTATATCTAAAAAAACACAGGATTAAAGCAAAAAAATGCTATTATTTGTCCAATTTCATGACGCTCCATGCGATTATAGGCATCTAAAAGTTCACGTGGACATTTTAAATGTGCAATAATATTTTTAAATAAATTCTCATGTTCGTCAAGACATTTCCACACACTTTGTTCCATATTTTTATTGATTTTTATTTCAAAACGTGCCAGTTCTTTTACCATGACATTCCACACCTCCATGTTTTCACATTACTGATATTTTTATTTAGAACAATATCATTTTATACATTTCGGTTTCCTTTTTTTCAAATCAGTCTTTCGTTTCAAATCCTTATTATTATCCATTATATATCGTTTTTCCATAAGGTCACTCGTAAATTTTCTAGAACGCCATTGCAAATATTGTTTATTTATATATAGTTTCTCAATATAGAGACCCTCTAACTCACGATATTTATCGCGTTGTGTACAAATAATATCTTGATCATAATTCGAATAGATTGTCATTCGTTTTTCTTCATGATGTTCATCACCTTTTTTTTCACGTTTCATATATATTAACGAACGTTTATAACATCTTTTCTTCAATGGCGGATCGTTCAATACTTCTCGGTCGTCTTCCTCTTCTTCTTCTTCCTCTTCTTCACATACTGGAAATAATGGCTGGGGTGAATTAGGTGGGGGTGGTAGTTGTGGTGGTGGTGGTGAAAGAGGAATAGGAGATAATGTGGGGGAAAGAGCATTTGCTAATTCATCCACAATTTGTAATAATTGTTTTCCTTGTTGAACGGGTACCATTTCATCACACATTCGTATTAAATTCGCAGGAGAAGGAATAGGGATTTGACCGAAGAAATCAATGGGCATATCGTATATATAATTATCTAATTCATCTTCGGGTTGTGGCGGTGAGATCGTTTGCGGTGGAATAGGAGATGCATTATACTTTGCTTGCGGTGTTTGAAGCGGTATATTATACTGTTCTTGCGATAGTAGCGGTGGTAGGGGGTTTACTTGCGATAGTAGAGCCGGTACCTTTGCTTGCCACGACGGCACGTTATACTTCGCTTGCTGTAGTAGAGGAGAATTTACTTGGTGTACTAGAGACGGTACTTGCCGTGGTGACGTGTTATACTTCGCTTGCAGGAGTAGAGGGTTTATGTAACCCTCCTGTTCTTGAGACGATGAATTTACTTGCAGGGGGGGTAGCTTTGCTTGCCGTGGTGACGACTTCGCTTGCCGAGGGGACACGTGACTGGACGGTGTTATCGGTAGAGCAAAAATTTAATGGCGACTGTGCAATGTCTTTAGTTATTTTGATGTTCTTTTTTCTTGTGATTTCTTGGCTGTATGCTTGTTCATCATCTGAAATATTCCGTCCCATTTGACGATATTCTTGTTGCTGATGACGGCGTTGTTTCAACATTTTAGGAATATCTTTTCCCCTACTTTCAATCCGTGCAATGGTTTTTCCACTTTCCAAATTTCTATGTGTCTGTTTCACACGGGCCATGCTGAGATTGTGCCTAAAAATTTTGGAAACAAACGTTTATAAAAAAACACGTTAAAAAAAATAGCGTAACCTGATTGGTTGAACTTAATTCCCAATAAAATATCGGGGTATTCTCATTGGTCGAATGATAAAATCAATATTATAAGATTACTAATACATGTAAATCTTTTTTAATCTTTTTGTTGACTTAATGCAGTACATATTCCCCCAAAATATATATCGGTAAAAACGTTGCTAGGAAAGATATAAAAACATACATTAGAAGTCATATTTTATTAATACACTTTCAACATGGCAGGTACTAAAGAAAAACCTCTGTTGGTAATAATTACCGATTTAGCAAAGTATTTTTCACACAATGAATATAATGTGGTTGAATGTCATAAAATGGAAATGTTACCGTTACCCAACAATGCATGTGATAGAATAATATATAAGTTGCTATTGTTAGGTGATGAATATATATATACCTACTCATCAAAGGATTTTACACCATTGATCGGGCAATTTGTACATGTAACATGCGAGGATCCTCCACCATATCAGCCATGAATCAAGCAAAAATTATATCTATGAGGAGCTTGAGAGATCTATCTCGTGAACGAAATCTACAGTTAATGGGTTCAAGACCCAAACCTGCAGCACCGAAACAGATGTATGAACTTTTCTTTAAAGATGAAGATAACAATTATTTTAAAATCGAATTCGATTCATCCGAACACGATAAGATTGGTAAAAACGTGTATCTTACCAATCAATATATTTTTATCGTAAAAGACTAATCCCTTTGTATATATAGACATCTCCAAAAACATTTTAGTATTAGATACGATGACAACAAGCATAGATATAAACGAAATTAAACTTGTTAACGTGAAGTTATACAGTTCTGAATTTCTATATACAATATGCAAAGACTCTGATTTTTATGTGGTTGACTTCATGAAAGAAGATAAAATTTGGTTAGACAACCGGCGCGGGATAATACTAAAGGATTTTAACCTTACCTCTGTTCTTAATACCCGAATGGGAGTCGAAGCTGGAATTATTGTTGCTATGATTCATCGCCAGGAAAATCAAGAAGATCTCTTGGGCAGACATATCTTCTTTGTAAACTCTTACACAATGAATTGTAACCCCGAAGTATTACGTTAAAACAATAAAAAACCATTATCATCTATTTTGACATGTGTGAATTAATTAACACGCTCTCCTTATCGCGCTCACGGGTATCTTAAAATATATACAAAAAAGGGTGAAAAGTGTAAAATAAAGTATCAAAAAGCATAAAAATATGCTTAAATAAGTATAAAAATGCTTAAATATCTAGAAATAGACGTATTTAAACACGGGAAATATATATTTCACAGGGTCTAATCCCCTCAAAATGGCCGCTAATCCCTACAAGTAAATAAGGTTAGAACACATTAAAAAATGGTACTACCAAAGTACACAAACAAAATGGCCACTAATCCCCACAAGTAAATTCATTGTTCACTACCCTATAATATATCAAACTGTTTTGACATAAGGGGAGGAATCAGAACAAAACGCTTCGCGTCCTTAAGCTTCATTGTTCCGACCCTATTATTAATCATACTGTTTTGACATAAAGGGCAGTCATAGAACACGACGCTAATTATATATACGCATCCTTAAGCGTTTAACAACACGTATTGTTCCCCACCTATAATACTTCACTTGTTTTGACATGAAGGGTTTAATGAACGAGCTCTGATTGGATAGATACGGGGGAGGGTTTGATTATAGAAACTCTGATTGGTTAAAACCGCAAACCATTGTAATAGACCGAGAGCGTCATTATAAAATAAATCACGTATGCGTGTCTCACACCACAACGATTTCAAGCTAGAACCAAGCAAAAATAAAAAAACACGAAGATGTCGAACCAAACCAACACGAAACCCATCCAGAAAACAACCGAATTCAATGTAAGTTAGCGCTAAAATGTTTTTTACTGTCTGTATACAAGCAACATGTAATTATTATGTTTTTTATATTTTCTCTTAGAACGAAGCCCTCCCTCCATCCCCGCTTGAAGACCCCAGTGTGGAAGCTATCCCGCTTTACGCGGCCAAATGTGAGGTAAGATAGCACTAAAAATGTTTTTACTATACAAGCGCTATGTATTTATTATGTTTTTTATATTTCTCTTAGAAAGAAACCATCCCTCCTCCCCCAATAGACGACGTAGATGTACCCGATACCATTCCGGGGGTACTCCTGGTGCGGGATCTAGACGGCGAAAGCGAGTGGGCCTTCCGTGTCCAACCGGACACGGAATTCGATTTTGATGACTACGAACCGCCTGTACGTGAAGAGGAAGACGATGATCCACGCGTGTGGGGATATGTCGACACGCGGGGTGAGTCGTTTATATATTTCGAAAGTACAGACACTATGGTGAAAATGGGGGAATAATTATTTATATTTTAATTTATAGGGGTACAACATTTGGTGAGACAATAAACATTTTTAATTTTGTAGGAATAGTCTACAGAGGGGTATTATACCCGTGCAGAAAACCCTTCAAAGACATTACTAATTTATTTGTGTAGTTTTTATTGTTTCCTTGTAAAAATATATATTCATCCAAACTTCTCCATCGTGTGTGTGTTTTTACTATAGCTAACTCTTTCATCATATGCTAACGAACAACACTTGCGTAAAATAAGCAATTCATTGAACAAGGGATGACCAGATTGTCGCTATGGACCTGAGCCAATCTCATTCGAATCGCAAATTCGACTACGGGTTGATCGCGCACCAATGCAGTTTAATAATAAACAGAACATTGGAAGAATTCAGAGTCTTGTACCGAAGCACAACTTACAAGCGAGCAAAACACACGCAACTGATAAAATATGAAATAACATCTGCTTATATACTAAACAAATCTCTTAAAAATTATTTGAGGTTTTTTCTCCAAAATTAATAAAACACTTTTACATCTCTAATATTTTTATTGGGGATATTTCATCTAAAATTATTTTGAGGTTTTTCAAAACTCTATCTCTCTAAAACTTTTTTGGGAAGCAACACTTTTACACCTCTAATATTTTTATTGGATAATTCATCTAAAATTATTTTGAGGTTTCTCCAAACTCTATCTCTCTCTAAAACTTTTTTGGGAATCCCTTTTGAGATCCTTTTTAAAAATACCGTAACTAAAGAATATCAGTCATTCGGCCATAAGATGGCGTCGAGGTAAGAGCTCCATGGCGGAAATTTCTATGATTAATTCAAAATGCTTATTTTTATTTCAATAAACATGACTCCAAATAAAAATAAGGACAGTTCAAAAACTGTTTATTTTTATTTTCAAACATCTTCAAATAAAAATATGGCGTTTTTGCATGGCAAGTAAGTATTACATCACATCGGGTGAGGTATGATGGTTATGTATAATAGAATTTTTTGTATTTTTTTCAAAATCAAGGTGTCCGTGGGTATATATATCACAGTGTGAATGATGATTTGTCTAAGTGCTGGCACGGATGCTACATGTGGTGGTGAAAGCTGTGATGGACCAGGAACAGGAAGTTTAGTCGTAGAATTTCGTGTTCCGATTAATTGATGATCAGTAGGGATAAGTTTACCGAGAAACCAAACATCCCCAAGGTGACAAGAAAAGTCAAACATTGTACAAGTTTTCACGCAGAGTCTAACACCGTTTTCGAATTTCATGTTAGACTCTGCGTGAAAACTTGTACAATGTTTGACTTTCTTGTCACCTTGGGTGTGTTTGGTTTCTCGGTGAACTATTCCCACTGATCTTCAGTTGGTCAGAACACTAAATGCTACAACTAAACATCCTGTTCCTGTTCATCACCGCTTTCACCACGGCATATAGCAAATGACGTCAGTACTTGCTTAGCACTATTCACCTTGAATGACCTTCACTGGTCGTTCAGGATTATCAAAAAACTGGTCGTACAACAACACGACCCAAGTGATATATATACTCTTGACCGCGACCACCTTATTTTGAATAATTTTAATACAAAAAACCTCTTGTATACGACCAGCTGCATATCCCCCCTGATTTGATCACTGGTCGTTCTATACAGGGTGACCACACCTTAAAAATACGACACCCCCCTGGAAATTTTGGACTGGCTCTGCTCTGATTGGTCCATTCAAATCAATACTTGATTCTGATTGGCTTAGAGCTAGTGCCAGTCTCTAACACATGTATATATTAATATATATATATATATATATTACTACTATCGGTGTCAAAATTATACTATTTAAAAAATTTTAACTTTCAAAAATATATTACACACTTTCAAATTTTTCCCTACTTCATATTTATATACACCACCATTGTGGTTCTTCGTGGGCTTTCCAATAGAATACCTGTATAGTACAACTCTATCCGTTAATTATTTTAAAATGTGTCAATAGCCAGCACATTCTCTCAAGGTGATTCATTAATTTCATCCTTATGCCATTTAAGATCATGAAATCTTAAATGGCATAAAGATTTATCATTATCATGAATCAGAGGCCACGCAAGCACCTAAAATAAGTGGGCAGTGGGCACTACCAATAAGAGACAGTAGACACCTTGGTTTAAATTTTCAAAATAATTGTATAATTTAAAACGTTGTACGGTTGTAATAGTTAGTACCTGTATACATATCTACAGCAATGTCATACTTCTAACGAAAATGGTACATTAATTCTTCCCAGCATAGGCAATATGCCGCAGTAAACCTTAACCACCACATGCCACATTTATAAAAAGGGCATTTTTACTTCAGAAAAAGGGCACATTTTCTAAATTTTGAAAAAATGGTTCCGCTGCCTCTGTCATGAATCCAGGCAATAACCCTAATAGAACCCAACCCCAACACAACAGCAATCCTAACCCTAACCCTCCGCCTTAAGTGTCTTCCTAACTCCCCCGCCTGTTTTTCAATCCACTTCTAAAAAAATTTACAAATATTTTAATATGTGTCGTATTTAAAACAATGCATGACGAACGAATTACGAAGCAAAACGAAGTTGACCGCTGACCGAACATATCGATGTCACCCGCAACGAACGCCCGTGATGTAGTCAAACCCGTTTGTAGGTAGGTACGTCCCTTGATTTATATGTTTAGGTTTCATCACATTCGTACTTGTCCATTGACTGATGACTTGGACCCGTTTAACCCGTGGATAATTTGGTTGTAAATTGAACTGAAAGGTAAGTTGCCATTTATTTCTTATCATCTTTTAGCAGAGATACAAAGTAAGGATTTAAAAGATGACATTATGTAAAAATTCGGTTCACTCGAGCTGCCAAATTTGCCACACTCGTAAACGACTGAAAGTTCAAATGTCAAATTCAATGCTTCGCATATTTGTAGCAGGGCACTGTTGCAACCGATTCTCCAATACTTTAAAGGTTGGTTTATGTAATTGTCAGTTACATTGACTTCACATTTGAATATTCGGCCGGTTTAATACCAGTGGGCCAGCCTGGGGCAGGATTCTTGAGTAGGGATGAGCCGCCGATCAAGAAAACTCAAATTTACCGATCCGATAAATTCCAATACGATTTACGACCTGATCAGCCGATTTATCGGTGGTTATGACCGATATTCGTCAGCAGGAATTCCCGACACTTGAATTCGCCGCAAAACAATAGCAAAACATAACATTGTTTTTTGTTTGGCAAATATATTGTGATCATTAACCATCAGTTATCAGCAAGACCGAATTTAAGTTGAAATATGAAAAATGAAATACGATTGACAAAAGTCCCAAACAAAAAATGTTTCACCAAACAAGTAATATGATGTGTTCAGTTAAACATAATGCACCTTAAATTCAAATTAAATTCGACAGTTACTTTTGTGAATTCACTACAACTTAGCTTTTCTGTTCACAAGTATAAAACCCCGAATAGTATTTATCGGATAGCTGATATAAGTTGATGTGATCAGCCGATAACCGATCAGCCTGAAAGTTGCCGATTATCGGCTTCTACCGATTAATTTCCGATTATCGGCTCATCCTTAATTGAAACATAATAATATAGAAAGAAGGGCTACGCTTTTGTATTGAAATACTCAGATATTATTTTTTACTTGCCCTAAGCTTTTATCCATAGAGTGATCTTATAATAAATTAGTCCATGTTTCTGTTTACATCGTTTGTTTATATTGCGTTATATAAGCATTGAACATGAAGTATTGCGGATTTTTTTCACACGCTTGAGCTTTTCTGCCTAAAAAGCGTGTTATAAGAAGCTGTTTGGTTCCTAAATGTGGATAATATATCAAACTGCTACTCGTGCCTTCGCCACATTTAACGAATACTCGCTTTCGAACTGTCGCAAATCTATTCCGTTAAAGTTTGTTGACTTGTGGGGTCCCCAACGTTTGAAATATCATACATGCACAGAACGGACTGGACTGCACCTTTAAATTATAGATCTCTTTCGTGGCAGCCAATTTAAATATTATTTTATATTCGTTCAAATTAGCCTTTCTGACCTCGTTCGTTTGTCTGTAATTCCAAATAAACATTTATATTATTTCCCTTTCTGACCTTGTTACAAAGCATATAGAATAATATTTAGTCAATACTCAAGAGCTTCGTGTATAATTACTACACACTTAGCTTCATGTATTATTACTACACGCAAAGCTTCGTGTATAATAACTACACTTAAAGCTTTGTGTATAATAACTACATGCAATGCTTCGTGCCAATACATACCGTATATCTCAGTGTACAAGTCGACCTGGCACATAAGTCGACCCCCTATTTTTTGGGTAAAAAATTGTGATTTTTAAATAACTACATGCAATGCTTCGTGCCAATACATACCCTGTACCGTAAATCTCAGTGTCATAAGTCAACCCCCTATTTTTTAGGATACCCGGTCCCTGTGTATAAGTCCCCAAATTAAATAGTTACTTGTAGCAGACACAGAATAATATTAACAGAAATTTTAATTCGTAATAAAACAAATCTTTAAAAAAGAAAATGAAGTATTTTACAGACACAAATAAATACTTTTTAATCGAACCTACAGTTTACAATAGCATGCTACAGTAGTCTTATAAATAAATGGATTATTACAAACAAAGTTTCGGCCATTGGCAATTCGATCCATGATCATCGTATTTTGTCCTCGGTAACTTCTGAATTTTCTCTTGTTGTTTCCGCTAGTCTCGAATGAGATTTTCGTTAACACCATACTTACGTCCAGACAACCTTTAATTTGATTTCTTCGTTTTAACAGCATGTCGATGTTGTATTAAAATACACTAGTCGATTGACACAAAGACTAGCGATAAGCTGATTGGTTCTGATTGGCCTATTTCCTGACACATTGAGAGGACTGGGTACTAGTTTATCCTTTCTATGATTTTATGACCCTTCGTATAAGTCGAGGTCGGGTTTTTTTCATCAATTTTTGGTCCTAGGAAATCGACTTATACACCGTGATATACGGTAACTACACCGCATAATTTTAAACTCAGATGCCTGGTATAACTCAGATAGAGTGCAAAGGTTAACTAATGGTCCAATGTGATATGTGTACTCTTTCAAGTTTCAACATGTTCTGTTCAGTTTATATTAACTGCATGTTATTTGTAAACATATTTTTACTTGTAATCAGAAGGTTTTTGGTTCGATTCAATGAGGTTTAAAAGTAATAACCAAGGTTAACAACAAGGGAACTGTGCTGATAAGGTCGACCATTAGCGAGTTACCGTAGCCAGAGCAGCACACGGCTTAGAGGGCAGTAACGAGAACATGTGGAATTGAACATTCCACCAACCCTCCCTTTATACAAAGAAACAAAGCTTTTGGTGTGATAGGTGCAGGTCGACAACAGGGTGCGGTGATCAGATCAAGATCAGCTTGCGTTATCTTGACCTGAATTCCAAGTAACAATAATACTGGCGTGCAAAACCCTGGCTGTAGCAAGACCTGCAGTGCACCCAATCTTCCACAATTGGTAAGTAAAATGTACGTAGGTGTTATTTAATGTCGGGAACTCAGAAATTTTTCTGAGTTAGTTTCAGTGCTCTGTCCGTTTGACCATAATATGTAAAATAAGATCTGCTGCTCATACTGCGATTTTACATGTTATGAAAAGAACAAAGTTCAAGAGCCGTACAGTGTATCTAATTTAGATAAAAATTCAAAAGTTGCTCAACATTCGGAACAATATGATCACCATGATCGACTTTAGTCCCCATGTGCCATGTCGGACGTACGAATAGCATTTGCGACATCGACGTTTTCTCGCTGTAATTGTTGGCCAAACATAAATAAAATCATGCCAGCCATCACGAAATCCTTTTACGACTTACGGTTTTTCATTTTATCGCAATTTGCGTGTCGCGATGCTTTGATTCATCTATGGTTAATTCGAACCCTTGCTGTCTTTGAACGCCCTGCAGGTCATTGAAAACACATTTTCAGACTGCGGCGGAAGCATTATTACTTAATGGTGTTAATTAACGTATTATCGAATTACCGCGGTTTTGAATTTTAGTCTAGGCACATGGAGACCAAATTGTTGTCTTTAACCGCGCAAACCAACCACGGTACGTGTATTGTCTTATAGTAAACGTAAATCCTGGCTGTGAACCGCTGAAAAAAATAGCGGTTTGAATGTTCACCCAGATAAACCAATGATCCTAACCTTCCACACCGTGGTTGATTTACGTGGTTGAAGACAACAATTTTGTCACTATAATACCTCTTTACAGTAGCTACGTTTGTGCATAGACATACATCCTGTGGTGCATCACTCGATAGCAAGTAAGAAGAAAGGGGTATTGTATTCTCTTTTGAGAGTCTTTGCAGACACAGCGGCAGCAAATTAGCATTGGGGGACTTGGTATAGCAATCCTAAAAATTCCTGTTTACATACATGTAGCTCCTGGCAAAAAAAATTTGGGATTACTTTCCAGGGACGTCTAATTTGAGCCATCTGATTGTCTAATCCTAAATAACCGTGATCCTAACCCTAAGTGGGTATGTGTTTCTTCGTCGGAATTCCAACGCAGCCAACATTCCAAACATACCAAAGTTACTACCCTCTGGGTGAACATTTTGAATAACGCGACACTGTACGATTTCTTTAAAATCTTCCAATGTTACCTTCTAAATTTACTGTCGTTATGATTCAGAAACGACATAAACTGGACAGATCAGATCTATAGGTCCACTCCCCGCCTTAAAGTGCACCTAACCCCAAAATGTTTTTGAAGCGATATCAAATTTTTATATGATTTCTAGTATTTCTGCGAAAACAAAAATGAATTTCTTAAAATCCTCCGATTTTTATGGCATTTTAAAAAAGATGGCAAAAGGCGCTTTTTGATGGACCACTTCCGTGGCTACGAGGAGTCTGGAACGAGTAAATTTGGTGACGTCATGCAAGGTTACATTGATATACTGCGTTCGTTTGCTGATAGTGAAAAGATGGTTAACAGTTGTGTATCTGTCAATTGCATGAATAAATTGTGCCTATGTTCAAGTATAATTCTTCACACTATTCCTTATCACAAAAATATTTTGTTAGATTGCAGAACCCGTCTATACTTTCTCGACTTTCGCTTGTTAATCAGCCTTGAGCATTGTTGACCCAGCTTGAGATGGATAATAGAGGTTTACCAGTGACTTTAGTAAGGCCATTTAAAAATATTCCGGTTTATGATCAGCGCCCACATCAAATTTTCGTGCCACACTATTTCATGTCAATCTCTCGCTTGTCCGAACCCGACATCAGATATTTACACAACATGCGGTAAGAACATATCTTCGCACGCTGCTGGGCAAAGTCAAACGTTGAAAATAAATATTTCGACCACGATTAACCTAGCAAAGAAAAGAAAGAGAACCTGGGTTGACTTCGCGAAGGCAAAACGGGTCTTCGAACCTTCGAAATGCTTCGACTATATGTTCAGCTCACTTGAATCATGATAAATGCCCGAAGATTACGAGCGAAGGTTTTCCATCTTGCCTGTCCAAACGAAGCCAAATTATCCGAAATTAAAGAGTGGTGATCTCGGGATTTGTGTATACCCAACCATTCATGCTGTAGCGCCTAAAGATTCAAACGAACCAGTCGAGAAGTCCCAGGAATAGACGAATAGTGAGTCTGTAAGTGTCTGTTTAGATTGCATCTTTGTTTTCAATATTTACCGACTCCAGGCTCCTGGTTGTCAAAAATCATGACGGCGCTGGGCCATCAAAAACTAAATTCAAAAGGCCATAAAAATCGAACGATTTGCCTAAATTGAAAAATGTTTTCACTGAAATGCTGTAAATCGCACCGATATTTGATAACGCTAAAAAACATTTTGGGGTTTTAAATTTGCGGAGATATCGCGTGCTGTATGGCCAGTGATCGTCCAAATATAATTAATTAATCTAAATTCATCTACCGGTAAATTAATTCATAATGATATGGCAAACTACCAGCCATAGGTCGAGGAGGACTTTTTATGCTCAACTGTCTTTGTCCACCATTGTATAAATAAATTAGTGTTCTGCAGACTGCATTGAAATGATTCGTTGTTCACAAAAGACAGTCAGACTGATTGCTCAATTTTACAGAGGTCTCCAGAGTCACTTGGGTTACCACTTCGTGTTAGGATCACAAAAATGGTTTTGGACAAAATTTTGGTTAGGATTATAGTTGTGTTGGGGACAGCCTTGCATGAAGTAACCAGTTTTAGCCATACATGAACTACCCACCGTCACTTGACGCCTCTCACAGTCAAGTGCTCTGGGAACGAGAATGGGTCACTGAGCCGCCGGCCACTATAGGGGACTCAAGCGGGCAAAAAGTCAAGTGACTATATAGTCACTTTACGCGACTCTTACGAAAAATTAACTGATAAAAATCGTCCCAAGCCTGTCAGGATGCTCTATACTTTAATTACTTTGCCTAACGAGCTAGATCTGTCTGCAATATTTCACCCGTGCACAGGTCCGGGTAGGCCCGGGTGTAGCTACGGCACTGCATGTCATAGAAGACCCACGAAGTCGTCAATCGAAAAACACGGCACACGGAAACGCAAGATTAAAAATCGAAATTCGACAAGCGCCAGGCACATGAGATCCACTCACACGCGAAGTTTTATTTGATTTCATAAACAACTCTGCGATTGGTGGCATTTTCAATTTTCATGATGCTACTGTATACGCGGGCGTGCGAGCTGGGTTTTTCTAGAAAAATGAAAGTTTTTCAATATTAACATGTGTCTTGTTCGGGAAATTTAAAAGCACTGGTAAAACCGGGTTATTGGGCTTTCAGAAAATGCGTACAATAGCTTTCGCAACACTCCGGTTATAATTATTTCCAGAGATATCAATTGAACAAAGAGGTGGTTCAATTTTGGATGTTTTTCAGTCAGACGGGAAATAGTTAAAATATCCTAAATTTGTTGTAGAAATACTTCTGACGATACATGAACGATTGTCAAGCTCAAATCCTCAGAAAATGTTTAGAAATGAGTCCCGGACAGGAATCGCAAATGCTGTGATACCACAGGTAGTTCGAGTAATAAAAGTGACAATAATACAGTTTCCATTTTACAGTGAGGAATGTGTTTTCTTTCCACTTTACGTGCAGGAGTGATACATTCGGCTGGATATAAGCATATGGTAGCTCGATCGTAGGCCAGCCAAGTCCATGTTTATTTATCACTAATTAATAACATGGTAGCTCGATCGTAGGCCAAGTCCATGTTTATTTATCACTAATTAATAACTTCTTATTAACCGAGAGCGCGGTCATTACGGGAAAATATCAGACCGGAGGTTGGTACATAAAAGACCTCGGTCTGATATTTTCCCGTAATGACCAAGCGATCGAGGTTAATAAGAGGTTTATTATATGGCATGCCATTTTTAAACAACATACTTTACATACGTTTTGAGTGACAGAATCGTCATTTTCAATCTTGTTCTTGTTCTTCTATTGCTTTCATGATAGTAAGACTCTCATTTAGATTGTTCATCGTCCGACTCGTACATGATTTAGTGCTTAATTTACTAAATTTGTTCAAGTTTTGCTGCTTTTCAAAGTTTCCTATCGTTGTTCGCTCCTTTGTAAACAAAATGGTTGACAAAATCCGTAATCCGGACCGGTCCATTACCGGAAATAACGGACCGGCACGTGACGTGTCTCAGCCAATCAGAGCACGCAATTTCACCGGAAGTAGCTTGTGCCATATAATAATAGCAAATAATGTTTTAAGAGTATTAAGTTATCCCAGTTTAACTGAAGGTGCGTTCACATTGGAGAAAAACCTTTTTAGTATGATCACGAACGAAAGATGTTTCAATCACGTTTGGATCTACAGTATAGCAAAGTGAAAAGGTGGTAAACTTCCAAGATTTTTAGTAACGAGATACAGACGTTTCGAGCGGAGCCCTTCGCCAGAGTAAGACGAAATGAAATAATATAAATAGAGTTTATATATTTATTATATACATGACAATATTACTATTTTGGTGAGGGTGCAAATGTTCTAGCTCAGCTGGACTTCATTCGTGAAGCGCAGGCTGCGCAGCGTGACGTAATTAACCAAATGAAAATGTAGATTACGGATCCTAAATAACGTTTACCATCCGTATACGATCCGTGTGGCTCACGAAATGAGAATGTGGATTACGGATCGTAAATACCGTTTACGATCCGTATGAATCCATGAGGGAAGTCACGAAACGAAAATATAGATTACGGATCGTAAATAACCTTTACGATCCTATGAATGCGACAGTATTGGATATGTATGAATGTCTCCAGCTGGTGCCATATGTATACTTCTAGTACGTATTCCATATAAGGAAGTGGCCTACGAGAAAATTCAAGGCATTGATGAGAAAATACATGAACAAGGCATTGACGAGAAAATAGATTTCCCTAGTACCAGCCCACTGGATGTGGGATTGTTGACACGTTACTGAGCGCATGTGAGAACACGGCGCTTGCAAATGATTGTTAACATGGTAGGCGTTACGTTTGAGGGCGGTGGCAACATGTCATACGAAAAATCATCCAGTCTGACAAAAATTGACATGTATGCGGATTAAAAATCGTCACCTTTATGATTGGGACGAGCTGGACAGTCGGACTTCATTGTGGAATAAAGACTATTGTGTTCATGCTTATGAATTTACGGACTCGCAGCGCGTCGTTTGGGAAAAGTTAATGCACCGATTATTTTGCCGATTATTATGCAATAATCAGCCAATTACCGATTATTTTAAATTGGCCGATTAATCGACTTTGCCGATTATAGTTTCCGATTAATCGGCTCATTAATCGCGTATGTATTCGAGCATGAATACATACCGAAAGTTTAAGGCCGCAATGAAAACGCTAGCATGCTGTTATTCAAATAACTGAAGACATAAATTTTCTGCACCAAATTAAATCATCCATGTATCATTAATAATCCACTTAGGGATTACATTTATCATTAATAATCCACTTAGTGATTACACTTAGGGATTACACTAATTGATTTTGAGAAGTCATTCAAAGGCCTCGAAATCGGACTATAATCCTCGTACTTGAAAACCCGGTCTAGTCCTTTTTCTCGGCCTTTAAATATTCCTTAAAAAATGCACTGGAACTTCATGTGTGCAGTAGATGACGTAACAAGCAACTCGTTTCAGTTTCCTTGTCAATCGGCCAAATTAATAGCGGCCGTAAATATCCTGCAGAAGTTTTTGCAAAGTCGATAAATATTAAGGACTTGGGTCTTTCGTTACGGAGTTGAATGCTAATGTACGTTTTCTAGGTCAGTTAAACTAACGATTTAGGAGAAAAAATAGGTTCGCGAAAGGCGAAACGAATATGTGGGTACCGCATAATTATATTTACTAGACAGATACAGTAAGTTACGTCTCGAGTGAAACTATACTTAATGGACTGGAAAAGCGAATATTATCAGGCCCACGAAAGGCGCGAGTATTTGACGACGATTTCCTGCTTCGTAAACATTCGAGAGAAACTGCTTACCTTTGAGATAAAGAGTAGAAACCTAGACAGCTTGCAATTTTAGTGAGGTTATACAATAACCAAGGTTAACAGCTAGGTAACCGCGCGCCGCATACGATCGAGGCAAGCACGTGGTGAGAGAAGCAGGCCTGGAGACTGGCACGAACTGTTGCGCACTGCCATTAGCGCACTTGCAGAGCTCCACGAAATCGCAAACCCACCATCCCGCCCAGTAATCAAATCTACAAAGAACAGTAAGTCAAATTTCCACCAAATTATTGGTGTGAAGGTGTAACCTGTCCCGAGGGGGTGGTCAGCTCAAAATACCACCTGGTTGGATCTTAACCTGAATCCAAGTACCACTACTCGCTCCAGTCCAAGGCCCCCTCGGCCAACAGCTTACACCTAACCAACCAAACGGGTAAGTAAGGTGAACGAAAATGTTAAACACGAGGAAATGGAAATGTTTCGATATTGTGCCCCACACGAAGGGCGCGAGTACTTGACGATGATATCCGACAATCTGAGTTGCGCAGTTGTATTTTCATGATTGAACCCCTCAATCAAGATGCATCATGACTATATGCAGAACTTTTTTGGGGATCACTTTGCATGGGAAGCCATCTGATTGGCTAACCCGAAGTTGTTGTTTTTTTCTCTTTAAAATGATCTTTATTCCATAAAATCTAGTTACAATACGTCTATTGTCTATTTTCTTTACTTATCCATAATTTTGTCATACGGTGTTCATACATTTGTTCTAGCATTTTTTATTGTTCAAAGACTTTTTTCTTCGTTACTTTTATCGATTTTTTTGTTCATTTTATTATTTATTGTTCAATAAGATTGTGTTTCTACTGGTCTGTCTACTCCATCCTGTACGCGGCGGCAGTCGGCTTTGCAGCTTGGCACGTTCTTTGTTTACGTTGCGTTGTCTGTTTCCGGTTTTCTTGTCTTGTTCGTTCTTTGCTTCGTGTCCTTGTTTCTTTGTTTAACTGTCATTTCCTTGTTTATCTTGATATCTTTCTGTCGTATTACTTTTTTTCTCATCGTTCTTTGTAATGTCTCTTTCTTTGTTTACATTTCGTTCTTTTGAATGTCGATTTCTTTGTTTACGTCCATTTGACCCACACCGTCGGCATAGCTCACTTGTCTGCTATTTTCTTTCCATTTTCGGGCTGGGTAGGCATTCACAGGAGCTCCAAGATCTACGGTCTCGGCAGCTCGTTTCTTCGACCTTGGACTTCGAAAGAGGCTAGGAGGGCGCCCAGACGCCCCATGGTGATCAGCCACGACCACGGCTGTTTGTCCGCCTTGCTTCCTTCACCGATGGCTTCAGTTGGACGGGTTTGTGGTGTATTCTACCGTTACCTTCCGTGGCTCGCGAATAACTCACATGTACAGGCACTCTCAGTTTATAGGCCAACATGAGATAGAATGCTTGTGGGCTGCACATGCGCAGTCAAGGTACCAAAAAAAGTGATCCGAAAAAATAATTCTGCTGACTATATGGTACCGCTGACCGCGATACCCGCAAAAATCAAAAGTGAGGAAATGGAAAGAGTCAATTAAACGGTCTTTGATTTAACGACGTGGATACAGGTCCGACACCGGCCCCATAGGCTAAATGCTCCGCAATTGCGACAAAATAACCCTAAAAACTCCTAAATCCTAACCCTAAATATCCCTATTCCTAACCCTAAATATCCCTACAATTGTCGGACCTGGAGCTTTTACGTTCAGTACAACGCTTGAAAATGTTGAAAATTAATCTTGAACATTTACAGATGGCCTCTTCCGACAGCGAGAACGATTCTTATCAGAACGGTGGTACAGATGGAAGCCTTTTACCGCCAAAAGTGTTTTCCAATACCTCATACAGTGAACGTGATGATTTGAAAGTTTATGCAAGAAGATGGTATATCCTCGCTTTATATTGTAGTGTTGGTATCTTACAAAACGTGATGTGGAACACATGGAGTCCAATCCAGGCAACGTCTAGGGCTGTCTTTGGTTGGCCGGATTACGTAATTGATCTTATGGCAGCTTGGGGTAGCATTACATATTGTATTACCATAGCACCATTTGCTTGGCTTATGGATGTGAAAGGTGTGGTGTGAAGAATATATTATTGTATTTAGTATTATAAAATAAGTCGTGTCTTACGCACGCTGTGATTGGTCAGTTACCGTGTTTATATCAGGCTTTGTTATATAGTTAGTGTCAAAGTTCAATTTTTCTGTTTTCCGATTGGACAAAAGCGTATCACGTGCCGGTCCGCAAAAACGTCGTGTTTACTGCATTGCCCTGGCAACGAGGCAACCGGTCCATAACAGAACATTTATTGACCGGTCCACAATAGAATGGGTGCAGTGCGCATGCGCGTCAACCGTGAAGTTCCAAAGTTCATTTTATAGTTTTGCTGTTTTGAAATTTTAAAAAATGTCTGCTCGGTGAATTATTCATACTTTGACACTAATATACTATATAACAAAACACTTATTTACTGAGACCTCGGGAAAGCAGTGTGTCTTGTGGCCCCTCGACCGCCGTTGTTGCCCTCGGCTTCGCCTCGGGCAACAACGGCGGTCTCGGGTCCACAAAACACACTGTTTCCCTCGGTCTCAGTAAATAAGTGATAAATATAACATGGATGGATTACGCCATCAATTAGCCATCATACGCCATCAATTAGACATCACGGCGCCATCATACGCAGTAAGGAGAATTTACGTGTTGATAAAAAAGATATTTGTACATTGTATTCGCTTTCTACGGGTTATTTTATAAAAGAAATAGAAAACATTTTTATCCGTGTTCCCATACGTTATATAAACACTCGTGGAAGTTTGGGAGAACTCGAAATCGCATGGAAACACTCGCCCTACGGGCTCGTGTTCCCACTATGATTTCTCGTTCTCCCAAACTTCCACTCGTGTTTATATAACTGTATGTAAACACGGAAAATGTTTTCTATTTCTTAAATAACTAATAAGATATTTTCTGTTGTAAAAAAATAGAGTAGTGCGTAGCCTGTGTGGCAGGCGGAATTGGGAGCGGGGCGGAAAATGGAGAGGCGAAAGTAACGCCTGCCAAAAATGGGGAAGGCTAAAAGGGATGACTCAAAAGGACCTTTCTGTTTTTTCTGGGTTTTATTTTTCGTTAGGTTATGGATAGCTGCGGTTAGGGGGCTAGGTTTAAGGTTAGGATCAAGGTTGGGCCTTGGGGTTAGGGTTAGGATTGAGATTAGGGATTAGTAGTTCTAAAAAATGTGAAGGTCCTTTTGAGTCATCCCTTTTAGCCTTCACCTGCCAAAATCCTATTCATAAAAGCGTACAAATTCCACCAAAAGTATCGGCTAATTCCAATTGGTTCGTTCCAGTCTTATGTAAATCATTCGAGTTTTATGTAAATAAACTGTCAAACTTGCCCAATACATCAAAGGAATGAGGTAGCGTTGGATTTTCCCTATGAAATTAATATTAAGCCCGAACAGCGTGACTTACTTATAAATGGTCGCGATGTCGTGGCTATTTTGTCTACTGCATTTAGAAAAGTTTGATATTCCATATGTTAGTGTTTGTGATCACACAATCAAAGTTATTACTTCACGAAGCCAAATAACGATAGACCAACTTCGTCTAGTTGTCTTGCCATTTGTCAGATTGAGAGACTAGATAGTCGATAGTCAATAGTCCCTTGGAGCAGTGGCACTTTTTAGGTCCTTCGCGATCGAGATCTCACAATTTTTTTCGAAGTTATGTTTAATATCACTTATCGTGCAACAAAATACTTCTCCTATTTGCAATGCGATGTTTATTTTTTTAGTGAAGCTTAATTAGTGGATATCTTTGTATTGGTTGTTCTGCGAACTGCTAAAGCCTGGTTTCCATATGGTCGCTACGATCACTGCGATCGCTCAATTATAAAACCGGCGATCGCGACGATCGTCATGTTTCCATATAATCGCTGCGATCGCTCAATTTTAAAACCGGCGATCGTGGCGATTGTAGCGATCGTCATGAACGAAGCAAACAAAGACAACTTTCTTTTACCATCGCAAGCACATCTTTTTATTCTATAGTTGCTCTTATCAGTAAGGCCTATTTCAAACGTCGAATTTATCATGTGTCGAATCGAATACACCAGTTACCTGTAGGTTCGACAAAATTCGACGTCATTTTCAAACATCGAATAATCATGTGACGAACTTATAATCGACCTCCCTTAAAAGAACTCGTTCGGATTGCATTTTAAAAGTACTGCCTTGATCTCGTCCTTGCGCCAAGGAAACGTCGTTTTTGAGTTCGACAGATATTTTGAATGAGAGAACAGCTTGGAGCTTTTCACACTCTTGTCCCACAGCTTCGGGCACAGCTACGTCTTCAAGACAGATAAAATTATTTTACAGCGATTTACATAAAATGCTTGATGCGTGATGTATACAATGAAGAACCGTTTAATCTTATTACTGTGATGTGTTTTATAGATATAGCCGAATGTCGCTGCATGGGTACATACCGATCGCTGAGATCGCCAGGATCGCCGAACCAGTGTTTCCATATAATCGCTGCGATCGTTGAGATAGAACATTTTCTATCTCGGCGATCGCGATCGCCAGGATCGCTGAGCGTGTGGTTTCCATACGATCGCTACGATCGCCGGTTTTAAAATTGAGCGATCGTAGCGATCATAAGGAAACCAGGCTTAAGTACGCTTTTATGAATAGGAACTCTACATACAAATTTATTAACTCGTCCCCAAGGGGCTTTTCAGAGCTAAAACTAATTACAATATAAAGAAAGGAAATTAAATACATCAATTCACAATTACTAATTAATTAAAAAATCTTGTAAAAGCTGATTTTTCAAAGAACGTTTGAAATCACGAATGGATTTACAAAGTTTAAGTTTAGTGTCCAATGAGTTCCATAAGCTAACGGCCTGATAATAGAAAGTTATTTGTCCACTGGCACTTCTGAAAAGAGGGATATTGAGATGTTGTGAAGTTCTAGTGGTGCGCTTTGAAACATCTGACCGCTTAATAAATTGCTTTGTCAGGTAACTTGAGCACAGCCAGTCATACACTTAAACGACATGATGACTCGACGATAATAAAGTAGATCTCTCACTGGAAGCCAATTCAGGCTCTTGAGGATCGGAGTAACATGATCGAATTTTCTGGTTCCGCTAACAATTCTACATGCAAAATTCTGGATTGCTTGAAGTTTATCAAGGTTACGTTCGGTAGTATTGCTCCAAACATTGGAGCAGTAAAAAAGTTTACTAAATACTAAAGAGTTAATTATTATTATTAAAGTACGATCATCAAATGCGTGTTTGACCCGATTGATCTGTCCAAGGCGAGACATACAAGACGATACTATAGACATTATATGCTCATTATAAGTTAAGTTTGAGTCAAGTATTACGCCAAGATCTTTAGCCACTTTGACTGGTATAAGTTCTTTTCCTAAGAGAGAGAGAGCCGAAAATCGATAACTTTAGCAGACATCTGGCGGCTACCAAAAACTAAGAGCTTTGTCTTTCCAGGGTTAAGAAGCAGTTGATTATCGAAACACCAATTCCGGACAAAAAGTAAGTCACGGTTCATCTCATCTATTACATTTCGCTGGTCTTGAAGGCGAAAGGACATAAGAAGTTTAGTATCATCAACATATAGCTGAGTTGAGCAATTTCTTGGTACGTTGAAAGGTCATTTACATAGATACTAAAAAGAAGAGGGCCAAGAATACTCCCTTGGGGTACACCACAGACCACTGGCAGTCGATCGAATATGAATGCGGACGGCTTTTCCGCCCCGCCCCCAATTCCGCCTGCCCCCAAACGTAACGCCTGCCACGCAGGCTAAGTAGTGCGTAGACAGTGTTTTGGATATATAGCAAAGTGAAAAGGTGGTAAACTGCCATGATTTTTAGTAACGAAATCCTGACGTTTCGAGCGGAGCCCTTCATCAGAGTAAGACCTCTTACGAAATGTCAGTATTTCGTTACTAAAAATCTTGGCAGTTTATCACCTTTTCACTTTGCTATTTTCTGTTGGATCTTTTCGACAGAGTATAACATGATTAATCAATGATCACTGGTGTGAACTATTTGAAGAGTGTGTATTAACCGTCGTGCATTGCATGAAAACTGTCACAAAACTTCACGAGAGCGAGGGCTGTCAAAATCATCGAAAGGAGCGTCGGGTATTTTGTGTACGGCCCCGCCTGGTAAATCTATTGCTGATGTATTTTCTCTTCAGGTCTACGTGTCTCAGTGCTACTGGCAGCAGGGTTGCAGTTGATTGGTGCTGCCTTGAGATGCATTCCTACCGGGGACACAGGTATCTCAACAGCGTTAATCCATTGTGGTCAAATTATCATTGGTTTTGCTGGGCCCGTAGGCATGGCTGCTCCAGCCTTGTTATCGTCCACGTGGTTCCCCCCACATCAAAGAACAACAGCAACAGCGATTTCAACCATGGCCGGCTACACTGGCACAGCTCTTTCATTTTTAATCGGTCCTGCCTTTGTGGATGACGTCCAATCCACAAATATTCCAAAAATTGGAGATAATTACGTTTTGAACGCGACTCAAGAACATAAATATCACGATCAAATCAACGTATTGCTATACTTCGAAGCTGGTGTAATGTTAGTCATCTTTCTTGCTGTTCTTATTTACTACCCAGCAACGCCACCAAAACCTCCCAGTCCTTCAGCAGCCACAGGAAGAGTCGACTTCAAAAATGGTTTGAAGAAACTGTTCAAGAATTATAATTTCCTGTTGCTGGTTTTATTGTATGGAGCAAGTACAGGTGTTTATGGCGGATGGTGTTCCGTTTTGGACCAGAATCTCTCCGAATTTAACGTAGGGAATGTGGGTCAGAAATTCGCGGGATGGTTGGGATTTGTTGCTGTCATCAGTGGATCATTTTCAGGAATTTTGTTTTCGTTGTAAGTATATTATTATCAGCTAGAAATACGTTACGCAATAACCCCTCGCCCGCCTTTTCTACCCCCCCCCCCACCCTAGAGTTTCTTTTACCCATCCGTGGTCCCCAGGGCCCAGACCGCTCACGCCGTGTATATTTTGTAGTCTCTGTAGATAACGTTTCGTCGTACGTAGATTTTGAACGTTATCTTGGCCAATATTTACTCGATTTCAATTCTGAAAACAGATTTTGGATCTAAATACATAACATACATGTCTATTATATTGTACCCTTCGTAGAAACGGTTTATGTACTTAGAAATTAGTCGGCAATCAGCCGACCGCTTCGTCGTATATTATTTTGAACGTTATCTCGATCATTATTTAACCGTTTTTCAATTCTGAAAACAGATTTGGAATTAGCGAGCCTATATACATAACACACGTACCTATTATATTACGCAAACGTGTATACCTTCGTAAAAACCTCTTTATGTAGTTCGTCAGATCACAAATTGCCAATGCCCGAATATTGTCCGATTCAAACGGATCACGCAAAACGATTTTTTGCTTCCTTATAAAGAGTTGGACCTTTCATTTTACACTTATATATACAAACTTTTTAATACGAGGGGAATACTGTATACCCTCATGGTGTTTACTTCACCGGAGTCTGTTACATAATCAGATGAATGAGCTCGTTTACAGTCCGAACGCAAAATGCGAGGGCCATGTACACGCCGTCACAGAAGGTGCCAAAATTGCCGGGTTGTTTGTTGTCGGTATTTTGGCTTGCGGTTTCCTCTATCAAAATTGGATTTTGTATTTAATGTGTACGAAGTATAGTTATCTCTATTTACCGATGAAGAAGCTAAAGGCACGGTAGAGTTTAGCGAAGGTGAAGTTGTAAATAGACAGGAATATGATATAGGGAGATTGAAAGATTGGCTAGAAACTTTTCGATACGGCAGAGCAAGCTTTAATCAAGCTTTGTTTACCATCAGGGCAGAAAATTTGTTGTTGCCACTTGTGTAACTTTGCCAGGATTTTTGAGAAGGGTCAATACAAACAAATTTAAATAAATAATGTTCAAAGAAAGGCAAAATGTTTTTGAAAAATTCTGTTTTGCATAAGATAAAACTCAACAATGGGTAATTCCACCTGTTTGCACGCCTGACCCTGAATGTAATTATTTAACTAACCAGACCAGCATGTATCTTGTTCGCCTTAGATTTTGTTTACATGAAGCTCGCCTAAAACCCAAACCAGCCTGAATTTGTTTGCCTTAGCTTTTGTTTACACTTTACACGAGGATGGCCTGAACCCAGGCAGACTGAATTTGTTCCCATTGGCTTTGTTTAATACTTTTGTTTACACAAGACTGATATAATGTCAGTCCAACCTGGAGTCAGGCCGTCCTCAAGTAAACAGCCCTAACATTTTAATGTTTAATAATTTGTACACTGTACAGTATAAAATACAAAAATCCAGAGTGAATTGTAAACACTGATTTATTACAAAAAATTGTTACATCAACTTTTTCAAAGGTAAACTATTGTATGTCTATGAATATCATAAGTTATACAAAATAAATAAGGGGAATTTGACAAGTTTAAGTCCTACATATTATCCCTATCTTGCGATGAATTAGTATATATAATTAGGATTTTACCAGATTTTAAAGCACAGTCAAATAAGTCAATGACTCAATATTATGTAACCTACCCATCGACAGTTGATTTACAACTAAAAAAGATAAAATTATCTGCTACCTTTTCATCAAATCTCCTCAGCCAAGCGATTTGTTGTTCAACTTGCAGTGCTCTGCTTAAACGAATGAGCAGCATTTACGGATTTTTGGTAACAACTCTCTCCCGCGTATGCTTCCTTTCCGTCATAAACGCACCAACGTTAAAGCGAGCCATTGTAGCCGCAAGTCGTCCAAGTCCGCAAGCAAAGTTCATGAATCCACAGCGTTGTTAACGCAAAGCAAAAAAATCTAAAAAGAAGGCATCTCAGACGAAGGTTGGAACTGTTCCTCTCCAAAAGAATTTATCAAAACTGCCTGCTTCTATAAACTACTCCATGATTTAAAAACAGTCAATATTAGAAGAGTTGTAACGAGTCGCCACTTTTCAAAGTACAGGCAAGTTTGGTATCCAAATGGAGGGCATAACATGAATATTTATTCTTTATAAATCCAGCTTTGATCGGAGTTAACCGATCGCGCTCCGATGAGCCTAAACATAGCTTTCGGGCACGATCGTAAATTAGTTTCCAATTTCCCGCTTTCATTACTCGTCCAATATGGCCGGGGTACCACGAAAACCCCCTGCGATTTTGGCGCCTTTTATGCCCGGCGTGGTGGGGATCATTTCTGAGTTGATTTGAAAATAAAACAGCGCTGGCAGGGGCGGATCCAACGTTAAATCTGACTAAAGCAACCACCGAGGGCATAATCCCGGGAGAATTAAATTTATGCTAGTATAGTTATTTGTTATTGTTTATCATATCTGATTGGATTATTACATGATTGTTTTACGTATAAAGGTTTGAAAGGCCTTCGCTGGAAACGTTAGACCTCCACACACTATATTTCGGCAGTACACCGATCTTTTAGAATTCTCGATGTAAACTTCTTTTGCTGCAATGCAATAGTGTATTAGAATGCTGTAGTCAAATATATGTATATGAAAATTTGACTGCCCCAACCCATCGGCGCTCTACCCACTGAGCTATTGAGACACGGTCAGAACAGTCAAACATCATATACATATTTATTATATACATGACAAAATTACTGGATTCTGATTGGCTGAGAGGAGTGCAATAAAATCATTTATTGCACTCGAGTGCAATAAATGAAAAGAGAGAAGACACTGGGAACCAGTTTGACAATAAAATTCAAAATGGTGGCCTATTCTGCAATGGAAAGTTTTCACTTTCCCAACGACTTGTGGTACACTATGAATTAAAAATTCCATGTAAATATTTTGAAATGGGTACAAAGAACACCAAGAATGAAGAGGTTTGTTGTCGACTAATGAAACAAGACGTTTTTAAAGACTTGGAAGAAGATGAAGCGTACGTGTCGTAATTTTGTCATGCATATAATAAATGAGTAATCATATGATTTTGCTCGTGCAATTAAGGATTTACACCACTCGTGATATTTGAAAATTGTGCCAAATTGCACTCGCCTAACGGCTCGTTGCAATTTTGGCACAATTTTCAAATATCACTCGTGGTGTAAATCCTTAATTGCACTCGCTATCATATTACCTATACTTATACATCGCCCCGACTCTTCAGGAAGACATCTCATCTTCGACGAAGTAGAGCGAAGCCTCTCACAGGACTTCCTCAAGTAGCGAGCTTATCACCGGCTCTTGTATACAGGAGACTTTACAACAATTTTCTTTAGATGAAGAGAGGATTTATTAATGGTCAAATATATATATATGAAAATTTGACTGCCCCAACCGGGAATGGAACCCGATGTATAAATATGTATATGATGTTTAACTGTTCTGACTGTGTCTCAATAACTCAGTGACAGTGGTTCGAGCGCCGATGCGTTTGATTCGGAGACCTCGGGTTCGATTCCCGTTGGGGCAGTCAAATTTTCATATACATATATTTGACCATTAATAAATCCTCTCTTAATCTAAAGAAAAATGCTATAGTTTTTGTATCTGCGCCAAGCGCAGAAATATTGCTGTCGTGCAGTTAGGTTTTTGTGTGTTACTGTAGTTTATTAGCCGATCAGAAGCGCTTAATCTGATCACTGATCTCAAAAATAGGACTGGATTGAGCAAAATAGGACTAAATTGACGAGAGATCATTAGAAGCTCCGAGTTTGCAAGCAAATCAAACTGTGACGCTCGCGAAATAGGTTTAGTGTTTGGCCAAAATAGTTTCTTTGTTAACATTAAATGCATAAATCTTGAACCTAATTTGACGTCTCATATTAGACTTCTCTCGCTGGATAATTAGAGCCAACGGCGGCCATTTATTAGGCCATGAATCGTTTTACGCAGTAATTTGAAAAATGTCTTCTGGTCCTCTTTATCGTAAAATTATTTTATTTTGTCGATGGTAAGAGCACATAATCCAACAAAAAACCTCATAGGATCCTCAGTTGGTCCCTTAGTAATGGCGGACTTCCGGCTTCACTTTCTGAACAATAGTTGCTCGATCCATCAGTGAATCTGATGCTTGAGATGTCTGTTTGGTAATGTAGATGGCCAGACAAGCGGTACAAACATGGTCGATTAATTTCTAAGTACATAAGCAGGTTTTTGTGAAGGGTATGCACGTTTACGTAATATAATAGGCACGAATGTTATGTATTTGTACTCGGTAATTCCAAATCTGTTTTTAGAATTGAAAATGGTTAAATATTGACCGAGATAACGTTCAAAATAATATACGACGAAGCGGCCGCTAATTGACGATTAATTTCTAAGTACATAAACAGTTTTTTTGACGAAGGGTCGTCTGCACATTTGTGCTATCAATCGAACCAGTACATCATTGAAACCTTCGCTCTCCATCTGAGTCTCGTTATCTCAATGGTTAGAGCGTCTCATCGCGGGCAATCAGAAGGTTGCAGGTTCGATTCCTGCACGGGACTCACTTTTCTGAGGATTTGAGGATATGAACTTGACATTTGTGAGGATATGAACTTGACGATCATCCACGTGTCGTCTTTAGACGCGTATGTTACGTATTTAGATTCGGTAATTCCAAATCTGTTTTCTGAATTAAAATCGGTTACATTTTGTCCGAGGTAACGTTCAAAATTTACGACGAACGGCCTTCTGCAATTTGTGGGCTACAAATACACGGCGTGCGAAGTCTGGCGACCATGGATGGGGAAAATCCCGCAGGGGGGTTAGGATGAAACTGTAGGGGAGGATAGAACAGGCGGGCTCAGGGATATTTCCAAGCACTTTTCTACTACCGGTAAACGGGTAAAATACTCAATCTTCTTCCGTAATTATTCTTTTTCACAATTTAGCAGGACGAAATTGTGAAAAATGTAAACTTTTAGCTGTAAAAGGAAGAAAATATTCGATTCTAGTGAATCCCTTTCCATTCCTAAGAGATAACTGTAACGAGGACCAACTGACCAAGACAAAATAAAACTCCTGTTACGACAACATTTAATGAAATCCACGAGGCGCCCGCGTTGCTCATGGCCCGCGGACATGTAACTACTTCATGTTACGACAACATAATGACATGTCGTCGTGAGATGCACGTTATAACCTAGTACTTTTTTTCACTTGAATCTGTGTTAGTTCTTATTATTAACTTCTTATAAGTTATTTGCCAAAATATTGACCTCGCTAGTTCGGTCTGTACTAGTAGTGAAATATCGGACCTCCGTTTAAAATTAAAATGTCTGCATATTACCCTTACCTTTGAGATCTTTTTTCCCAGAAAATTCCTCGCAGAAATCGCTGGAAATATACTCCTGGGCTACCGAAATTCAAAAATTTCTGGGGGGCATGCCCGAAGACCCCCTAGAAGGGATTGGGGCGAGCATACACTTTACAGAAACATAAGAAACTCAATCTTCTTTTAAAAAACTGTAGTAGACCAAAATACTTGAAAATATCCCTGCAGGCTATATTATATGCATACGCTTCCTGTTTTTAAATTATTAGCGCAGATGTACGCCTGAGCGTACCTATTTTTCTTCTTTTTCTTTTAGATTCGCTGACCATTTCTCCGGTCATTTAAAGCTAATTCTCATCGTTTTCATGGCTCTATCATTTTACACCATCCTTTTAATCTGCTATATCTTCACGAAAGTCATCCCCTTCAACGAGATTCTGGTCTATGTGCTGTTTGGCTTGAGCGGGTTCTTCTTGAATGGCACCATTCCGTTTTTCTTCGAACTGGGTGTCGAGATAACCTACCCAGTGGCCGAGGGCATAACTTCTGGTGTTACAACCTTCTCGAATAATTTCCTTCAGTCCATATTCCTTGTTGTACCGCTGGGTCATCTTGGTACGAAGTGGATGATTTGGGCCACTGTGTTCACTTGTGCTGCTTCGACTGTATTTCTTCTTTTTATCAAAGAGAGGTACAATAGAACCGCGGTGGACAGACGACCTAGTTTATCTGCCCCAGCTCCTAATTCAGTTAACGCCTAATTCTCTTAACAACCATTTCACAAGACGTTGCGCTAGATATGGTCTTTGCGTTCATTGCGAAAATCTAACCCGGGTTCAAGCCTTCGTTTTGAAGTGGTACTACGATCAAATTTTAACCTATTGATATTTTTACGTATTTATAAAGCAGAGCAACTACTGTAAATATTACTCAGTCGAAACCGTTTTGCGATTTGACGATAGCAAGTATTATTTTTCTGACTCTGAATCTGGAGTTGTTACTGTATGTCCGCCATTTATCGATCAGGTTCCTGACCGAAACTCCTTACTCCAATTCCGAAGGTTCCTTACTGTGTAAGGAAGTGACGCCAGACTCTCAACGCGAATACTCCACGCGGCTAATTCTTCAAGTAAATCCATAGTAATCAATATTTTTTTAAATTATTCGTCTGAAACGCTGGACATTTCATCTACTTCTCCAAGAAAACACGGTAAATACGTACCTAAAATGAACAGGTTTTGTGGTTGGCTATATGGAACAAAAGTGGTTAGGGTTAGGACATTGGTTTCTTTGTGGTTGATTCTATTGTTTTATTGTTTTAATCAACCAATCACAAAACTTGATAGTATAGGTAGGTGGCGACCCAGAAAACAAGAAAACAAGTAACCTCGACTGGAATTCAGGCGTAGCATCGATAGTCTGACGTCACAAACAATATTACCTTTTGAAATTAGCGCGCTCAGTTGGAACACGTTCATAGTAATGGTGGCCTACATAATAGTGATCTCAGAGCTCAAAATACTTACTTCAAAATAATACAGTTTTTTAGTTGTTGTTTTTTTTACATCGATGATCACTTTCGACCCTGAAATACTACTGTAATTCTATGATAAAGAAAATCTAGAAAATTGGGTGAATTTTCATCGTAGGACTACTTTAAACATAGTATAAACATCGATATTGGAGATAACACTGTTCGAGAGAATTAAAAGTAAATTATGATAATTTACCTTTTTTACTAAAAAGTAAATTATAATAATATATTACAAATAAACTACGCGTGCTTGGCGAAATATTCATAATACCACCATCGAATTTCTGACGAAAGTCTATTTCATTAGTGTATATAACGTCTGTGGGAATTTAACATAAATGTAATCTATCGATTCTCCTGAGAAAAAATTGTAATATATCTTGTCAGCTGAAAATTTCATCTTCATAGACTTTTTTGCTGTTAAAGTTGACGGAAATGATGTCACAGCGGGAATCTGTAAAGAGGTTTTCATAAAGACAGATGCCCGCTATGACATCATTTCCGTCAACTTTAAACAGCAAAAAAGTCTATGAAGATGAAATTTTCAGCTGACAAGATATTATTACAATTTATCTCAGGAGAATCCATAGATTACAAATATGTTAAATCCCCACAGACGTTATATGCACTTTAAAGGTATCTTTTGTATCAAAGTAAACGATATAAGGACGATCGTCAAGCTCGTATCCTCAGAAAAATGATTCTGAGTCCCGGACAGGAATCGAACCTGTAACCTTCTGATTACCGGCGAGACGCTCTAACAATATATTGAGCTACCAAGACTCAGATGGAGAGCGAAGGTTACAATGATGTACTGGTTTTGATTGATATATGTACTTCCTATGCGGCAGTCACTATATATCGGTAAGGTTTGGATGTGTCAATATACACACTGCTGTATAGTGAATGTGGGAGAGCGTGGAGTAGATAGACGATACAGGGACTCGAGGATACGAGCTTGACGAGCGTCCCGGACAGGAATCGAAGGGCCACTTTATCTACTCTAAGCTCTCTCACATTCACTACAGCACTGTGTATATTAACACATCCAAACCTTACCGATATATAGTGACTGCCGCATAGGCAGTACATATATCAATAAAAACCAGCACATCAGTGTAACCTTCGCTCTCCATCTGAGTCTTGGTAGCTCAATGGTTAGAGCGTCTCACCGGCAATCAGAAGGTTACAGGTTCGATTTCTGTCCGGGACTCAGAATCATTTTTCTGAGGATACGAGCTTGACGATCGTCCCATGTATCGTCTATCTGCTCCAAGCTCTCCCACATTCACTACAGCAATGTGTAGATATTATACTTCGATATATAATCCTAATTTTAATTCTAACCCTAGCATAGCAAAGATGAAAAAAAGAAAATCACCTCACACTAGGAAGAGAACTTTGATAAACCCAAACAAAAAATCGTATACTTAAAGTGCCTATGCAATGAAAAATTCAGTTGTTTGAAAGAAATCTTGAAACTATAAAGATTAATCATTTACAACTTTTCATATCTCACTTCACTCGAGATATTAAGATTTGTTTAAAATGTAAATGATCATACTTATGAAATCACAATGCATAATGACTTATTGAGAAATTCTGCATATCTTTACCGCTATCACATGGAATCCTTTGATGATTTGCATATTTGATGTCATTGGATACATCCACGCACACTGTACCTGCATTTTCAAGTGATTTCATTACACAATCTCAAGGATATATAAGCGTTTTCAATAGGTTATTATGATGTCATAAATATGGGTCATTTACATATTAAACAAATCTTAATATCTCAAGCGTGAACTTGAGATATGAAAAAGTTGTAAATAATAATAATATGCTTTAATTAACCATCTTTTTGAAAATATACAATGGATTTACAATGGTTCAACAATATGAAAGATAAAATACATAGATATAAAAATATATAAGTTTATATATATAGTATCAAATATAGATAAGATTAAAATTCATATAAATATATAAAAGATATAGAATGAATAGATAAAGTTATTCATTTAATAAAAGACGACTGGCCTGTTCGTCCGAGACAATGGTACATACAGTTTGTCTGAGGCATTAGATCTAAGTTTGATATTGAGTGTTTTACGAGGTTTATTAAACATAAAGTTCGGTGTGATTTATCGCTTAACAGTTTAAACACCCGCCGCAATTCTGCTTTAGATGCCTCGTCTCTACGACTTGCAAGTGCTTTTAGCGTGTTCCTTGGAACACCAATAATGTCAAGACTTCGGTTCTGCACTCGCTGCAGTTCGTTCACGAGGTAATCCGGAATCCCTCCCCAAACTGGCGAGGTATATTCGAGCAGTGGACGAATTTACAATTTATAGTATACAATATACTATAATGCCCACATCTTGTGGGAGATGTGCCTTCCGGAAATCTCTGAGCGCCTTCCGGCAATCTCTAACCAATAAATGGTTAGTCTTTATAGATTCAAGAGTTCTTTCAAACAAAATAGTTATTTTACATCTGAATTTTTCATTGCATATAGGCACTTTAAAGCCACTTTAACACCGTCAAGGTTATGAATATTTTGCCAAACGCAACAGCAATTTTTCACGAATTCTTCGAGAACACTTGTTCTTTGAGAACAAGTGAGCTGATAATTAAGAGTGGCGAAACTCCAGTTAACTTTCGCATTATAGAAATTGAGAACGAATAACGTAATTGTTTTTAGTAAAAACTTACTTATGTTCGTTATTTCCTCAAAATTATTTCGAGAAACGAAACATATGTATTGTTTTTTTTGTTCGAAAAAGCTTATCACTTCACTCGTCGCTACTCGATAAGACGAGAGCGAATAGTATAATTGTTTTATTATATAGCTAAACACTTAGTCAGTTCGGAGTTTCTTTATAAAACCACATCGATTTTCAGCTTTTTTTCAGCAAAAAACATGCCGCCATCTTGTTTTTTTCTCTACCGCTGGGATATGAGGTGATAACCTAGTAGTAGAGGAGGTCAATAAACTGCAAGATAGCTGATATCATAGGGTGTCCCAAAAAAAAGGCTACCTTTTCAAAATTCAAATTGGCAATGTTAATTCAAGCAACCTATTGTAGTTCTTTGAAATTCATTATCGCTTTTGAACTACGAATGCGTAAAAACACACAGTTTTATACACATGGGATATTAAACACAATAGGTTGTTTGAATTAACACGCTCATTTGAATTTGAAAAGGTAGCCTTTTTTTGGGACACTCTGTAGTAGCTATATAATAACGATAATTAGATAGCGAGTAGCATAGCCAATCAGATTGCAGTATTTGTATTAGGTTACTAGTAAGTTTTTACTAATTCCTGTTAATAACATTATTATCAATTTTACACATTACGAAATTCTTACTGCAACTTTTTACTTTACTTTGTAAGATTATTCAACGAAATCACTTGAAACCTTGAATGTGCATAACAGACCACTAAACTGGACAAAATCGTTCTAATTTTATTGTCGCCATGCATGGTAAATGATTAGATTCCAGTCCTCACGATTTCCAAAACAAAATTATCTGTTTTCT
Source organism: Chrysogorgia sp. JL179-B06 (assembly GCA_035772405.1). NCBI lineage: Eukaryota > Metazoa > Cnidaria > Anthozoa > Scleralcyonacea > Chrysogorgiidae > Chrysogorgia > Chrysogorgia sp. JL179-B06. Next base: position 513,361 of record JAYKKM010000514.1, on the reverse strand, counting down.
CTTCGCTGGGAAACATTTTCGAATTGGTACTGGTGAGTAGATTTGTACTAAAGCCTGGTTTCCGTATGGTCGCTACGCTGTCTTTACGGTCGCGGAAGTGAAGCGTGTTTATTTTGTCATAACAAAAGAAACACGCTTCACTGCTTCACTTCTGCGACCGTAAAGACAGCGCAGCGACCATATGGAAACCAGGCTTAACTTAACTAATTTGATACGGAAGTTTGACGTTGGCGCAAAGCCTACTATGTCAGAAAACGAAGATTTTCTTCAAAGAGACGTATGGGTCTGGGAACTATATTATTACTATTGTAACATTAAAACTTTAACGATATCTTTGTTCTATTGCCTTTGTCTACTTTGTTGACCTGAATAATGGAGAAATGTCCAATGCTCTTCAAAGTTGTTTATGTCAGCATTCGTAGGCATAAAAGCAGCTAAGAAGCTTAATAATCCACCATACATCCATGGTTATCTCTTACAAAAGGTATGAAGAAGCATATATCCAATAGCTATCACTTCTACTTTGCTGTAAAATTTGAAGACGGCATTCGGATTTAGATGAATAAATTATAGTCGCTGATTAATTGAGTTTTATGACAAGCCAATCGGATTATAGAATTGACCAGACGATCCCAGGGCCATTTTCGCCGACCTTACGTCGGAGGCAAAATGCCCTGGAAACGAGGTTGACGTCATAGGTCATCTCATTTGAAATTTGAATATCACATAAGTCTAAATATCTCGAGAACTAAATGAAATATGGAAAAGCTGTAAATTGATATTAGTTCTTTCAAATAAGATAAACTTAATTTTTACTCTTGTTTCTTAGTGTTATAACCAAACGTACCGGATGTGTGGTATTAAGAAAAATACCATCAGTGGTATTTTTTATAGTGGGGGAGCAGGGACCAAAAATGCGAGTTTCGTTCAACTGTTGCGTTAGACATAGCGTACTTGACGCTACTGCTCCGGAATAGAAAACTAGACGATGGAAAAGCCAGAATGGAGAACACAATTTAATAGAGTAAAACATCATCTTATATAGTACACTATTGCGTGGGAACCTCACCCATCAAAGGAACAACATCATTTATATTCTGCGTCACAACCTAAGGGTTTCAACACCTAATCTGAGAATTACCATTTGTGTAAATTCAGCAGGCATTTGAGCAACTTTTGGCGTTTGGAGCAACTTTTGAGCAACTTTTTACCAAGTTACAGGTTTACATCATAAATCAACTCATCAATCACGCAAAATTTAATAATTTCATAGAAAACGTTATTTTCTTCGAATTTCTTGATGTTTAACAAGTTTTGATCAAATTACCTGTCAGTCACTTGATGTACTTTGTAGGGTTACCTCAGTCATAAGTCGGGTAAAAAAGTGAGACAAGGTTTCAGGCCCCCACGCGGTTTGCAGGTACATATTTTTTATTTTTGGATGTTAGATCAGTTAGATTATCTGCTCTTTTTAAAAAAACTACGTTCGCTAGCCGGGTACGCTGTACGCATATTGTAAACAACATAATTTATCTTTGTTTTAAATCTATATTGTAGCTTTGGGAGTTGATTATTTCTCAAGAAAATGTTCGTCGAAAGACAGCCGAAAGTTCGTGTTTTTGTTTACAAGATGGTATCCGTGACGAAAATTATATTTTTGGGCAAGTTAGGCTACCGGGCCGGATAAGCTGTACGTATGTTTGTTAATAGATCATTTATCTTTCCTGTAATATATTCTATAGCTTTGGGTTTATTTCTGAAGAAAACGTTTGCCAAACATAGGCGAAAGTTTGTGTTTTTTGTTTTGAAGATGGTGTGCGTATTACGAAGTCAGTTACTGAGCGATTCACCCAGTTCAAGCATGGATAGTGAAATAAATTTATTTTTACTAGCTATCCATGGTTCAAGTTATTTATTTACCAAAAATATTATAAGGTCTGTAATTACAAAAACGTTTACCTTGAAGCAGAGACTGAATTCCAGGGGCCTGAAATCTACCGCGTAGGGGCCTGGAACTTTTTGCCTCGCATTTTGCTTTACGAGTTATCGTTCCAGTTATCTACAGTATATTGAGTTCACTGGGTTACCTCTGTGTTCTCCCACTAAAAACAAAAATGTTTCTTCATTCTACCGACTATCCGATTCCAGAAGTGGCACTTGAGACTCTGGACTTCTGATGCTGTATAAGCTATTCCGATGTCTATAGTTAGATGCCATTAGACGTTTTGTTGCGTTATTCGTTGAAAGCTTTGTAAAAATACGCCCATATTTGCGAAGGGACTTTTTAAAATGCAGTAGCAACTTTTTATAGTTTTGTTCAAATTTCAAGATGAGCAACTTTCGAAATTTAGCTAGCAACTTTTTGGATTTTTGGCAACTTTTTAGCAACTTTTTGAGAGCACGATCGGACATGCCTACGTACAATCTATGAACGCTACACTACCCTCCCCCGAAAAACAGAATTAGAATCTAAAACATGAAAGAATGAAGCTAAAAATAATAAGAATACACTATACTACGTTCAATGCCCTATTTTAGTCTTAAGTCCATTCCAGCTCGGGTCTTTCTCAATTTCTTGTTATTATGTGCCTTCACTGTCGACTCGTGCTTTCCATCTCACCAGCTTTGTTATTTGGAGTTCTCACTCTCAACGTGTTTTTCTATCAGTCAAATCCAAGCATGCCACCCCCGGGCATTTGACATTTTTTCAAAAATGCTGCTAATTCCCCACGGGCCAAAAAATCTGTGGGCAAATCCCCGGCCCTGGGTGAAACATGAAAGCAACAACAGCAATTTTCAGTGTTTTAAAAATAACAAGGCAGGTGTGGCGGTCTTGAGATTGTCACCATGCTGAGATTGTATATTCTTTAGTGCGCATGTTCGAAAAGTGGTTGTAATCTCAGCACGCGCAAGAATTTGAAAGGTCTGAGATATCGAATGTTAATGACCAGTTCAAGCAAACCTTTGAAGCAAAACGATTGATTTCCAATTCATGATAGTTTCAGATTGTGCAATTTGTAATCTTGGCTCAAGTCGGCTCAACCAAAGTTATCTCAAACCTTTTTGCCAAATTCCGATTAGTAGTATAGAACATGGGGGTATTAGGCGCAGTTTTCCAAAAGTCAGATCTATTTTTCGGAATCCTGGCGATTTTCCAAACGTCAGATCCATTTGGAAGAGTCGGATCCATTTGTAGGAATCTATACGATTGGGAAAAGTGCGTTTGTACCCCCATGTTCTTTGTGTGGACTGCCATGGTTCAGCCGTGTGGGTCGTGTTGGTTGGGACTAAATTGGTTAAATTTGAAATTGGTTAAATTCGAAAATTGGTTAAATTTGAAAATTGTTTTGATTCAATTTTTGTGACATATTGTTTGCGTAATCTCTTTAGTTTATTTTGTTGTGTCCATAGGCATGGCTAGATATTCCGTCTTCTAAAATCTTTTTTCGTCGAAACAACTTAGTGATATTTTGTTAATCTCATAACTTCCTAATTGATGGTTTTTACTTATCGTTTTCATTGTGTGAGACATTTGTTTACTATTTATTAGAACATCCTTATAGTTATCATGTCTTATATTCTTTCTAATGATACTCTTCTTGATACCTTTAGCGGTCCTTTCCACCTTTTCCATCTTCTTTTTAGATAGCTGTAACATCTTAGATCTTCGACCTACAAACTCGACGATGCATGGGACTCCTGACGTTTCGTCCTTTATTTACCAATAACCTTTTTGTTAGTTGGGTCAAAGTAGGGAGATGACTTGTCGTATCCACTAAAGTCAAACATGGTCTTTGTCAGCGTAGATGTCTTTGTATATATCCTCCGTCTCAATATCGTATGTTAGACTGTCCGTGTCTGTGAATAGTATAGTTTTGGCTTTGTTGTCGTAGTTCTTTTTGATGTAGTTATAGTGAAAGTCGTACATTAATACTTGTGAAAGGTCGAGAATACACATACCCACATATGCTGGCCTATTTAGGGTTAGTGTTTCTTTGATCTTGTGTACAGCTACTAAGTTATCGTTAAATATTTTGCTACTAATGTAGGTGGGTTTCGAGGCGAGTTCATTCAGTTTGTCCTCACTTGTTACTAGCTCGACATCAACGCGTTTTCGTAGACTCTCCATGGTCTTTCCAAACACACTATTGTTCATTAACTTGAAGAAGTATTTTTCGAAGTCATTATTAGCTTGAGTTCGTTTGTCCGTATTGAAGTGTAATGTATTGTCTTTAACCATGGCGACTGATTGAATTGTAGTACTCTATGCACTCTTTTATTCCTAGTTTCTTATATAGTTGTAGATTTCTATAGTGTACGACATATTTCTCTTTGTCGTTTAGATTAGGTACTAACTTCTTTACCTCTCCTATGGATATATTGAATTTATTTTGTATCTTCTTACAATAGTTTGATAACATATTGTCATGCACTCTCACCTTCTCTGGAGCTAATGGTAGTCGTTGTGGAGGTTGTGCAGCTCTTTAGGGTATTCTAGATCGACCTCTAGTATCAGTCCCTTTTCTAGAGTCGTCTTTATATTTGGATAGGTGTGTGTTACTGATCCATTTGAATCCACCAGCAGGTATAGGTGTTGACTCATCGCCCAACCGTAAGATTGTTAGCGTCTAAGTATGTGATATACTTTGAAGGTTTCTTATCGTCGTAGTTCTTCATGTATTTATTGTTGGCTTTACCATATCTATTCGCTATACACACCTCCACGCATCCCTTTCTCGATAAACTGAAACATGTCTATGTCAGTCATCAACTCTAGTTCTATGTTTCGTCATCTTTAGTGCGGCGTCCCATTGATAGTCCAGTTGATATGAAGTAGTGACATGGATCTAATTGGTAGTAACATTTATAGGTAATTTGTCTAAAATTCTCGAATACGTCGGATAACAGTAATACGTCAGACTTTAGGTATATAGGTCGTGATATAGTCAGCCATACTCTTCATGTCGAAGTATTCCATACGTTTTTGTGCGTGTCCGACATGTTCTCGTCGTTTAGCACACTATAGAACTTACTAGTCTTTGATGGTAGACTTTCATTATTAAACTTATCGAAACTATCCATATAATCGTATGGGTATACACCCTTTCTCGACACTAGTTCTAGCTCCTTACCTTGGAATACTTCGGAAGTATACTTGAAACAGTCTTTTGGTAGGTTGTTAACTAGGCTGTCTATATAGAGCTCATGAATTGGAAAACTATCTAGAAATACTAGATGTTTGCCTAACATAAAGGCCATGTACTTCTCCATATTGTTGGGTATTAACATTTATCCTCTTTCTTGAGTTTACCTATCTCCTGCATTATGAAGTGACTATCGTAACCTCTTAGATTATGGAAGATGACAGATATCTTATCAGTCAGTCTGTGGTTCCTGTTACACAGTTGGTGTGCTGAGCCTCTATATTTGCCAGTGACATGACAATGGTCTCTAACTCTTACGTCTCCACTTACGTAATTCTTGTCACATATATGTGGCATTTAGTGGCTTTACTGAAGTTGATCTTATCAGCGGAAGTCATAATCATGTCCTTGTTGAAGTGTTCTCTCTTTACCTTTTTGCAGTACTTAACTTCCTGTAGCATTTTCTTCATGAATTCCCTAACTGCGTTCTTACCGCGGAACACCTCTACAGGCTTGCTGTCCCATACCATACCCGCAGTATGTGTGTTTCTGGCATGCGTTAGTGCACGATTTATCTTTAGAGGGTGTTACTGTGTCGATCTTCTCCGTGTCCTTGAGCGATAATGCCCACTACCCTTGTGGTAGTTTGAGCACTCTGGCCGTACACCGCTTCACGCTCTCTAGATGTGCGCATGACCGCTGTTTGTCCCACAAGCGGTTTTTGTCACCGACAATCGTTTGTGTACAATTAGTTCTCATGCCCATATCTAGATCGTACCAAGCTACACTGATGAGCTGTGGAACAGCGAAACACGTGTCTGCAGATATTGTACTATATATATATATATATATATATATATATAATATATATATATATATATAATATATATATATTTTTTTTTTAAAAGAAAAAAAAAATAAGAATAGTTTACTCAACAAAAGAGCGGAAATAATTTCACAGTGCCGTCATCGTAATAAATTTCGCGTAATCAACGCAAACAAAAGCCATGACCTCATGCTTTGTCCCCCACATACGCCCCCACTTTCCGGCAGAAAGCCTATAAATAAGCGGTCATCCCTTTCGATATTGTCACTGCCTGAAGATTCTTTTACAGATGAAACAAGTTGTAGCAGACCAGTTTTGAGGTAAGCGAAAATCTATTATTTGCTCTAACTATATGTTGTTGAGCACTCTTTGCATTTCGTAGACCAAAAACCTACACGTATATATATATATATATATATATATATATATATATATATATATATATACCCGTCTGTAGTTATATATATATAAGTATATATTTGGCATATATATATCAAACTATATGTTGAAAGGATTTATGGTGAAGGAATATTTCGAGTGTTGGAATATATACATTTTAAGACCAAACCGGGACCAGTTGCGTAAAATGCAACTTAGCGGCCTTCCGGTCGGAATTGAACCCCCGCGACCCTGCGATTGCTAGTGCAGTGCTCTGACCACTGAGCTACGGAAGCCGTTGCCGAGAGCCTAGTCACGAGTTCTGTATATATAATGGTGGTATATGCCGGGATAAGATTCTGGGTATATTATAGGTATAATATTTGGCATTTCATCGATCAAACTACATGTTGAAAGGATTTTATGGTGAAGGAAAATGTCGAGTGTTGGAATACAATACATTTTAAGACCAAACCGGGACCAGTTGCGAAAAATGCAACTTAGCGGCCTTCCGGTAGGAATTGAACCCCCGCGACCCTGCGATTGCTAGTGCAGTGCTCTGACCACTGAGCTACGGAAGCCGTTGCCGAGAGCCTAGTCACGAGTTCTGTATATATATGGTGGTAATGCCGGGATAAGATTCTGGGTATATTATAGGTAATATTTGGCATTTCACTCGATCAAACTACATGTTGAAAGGATTTATGGTGAAGGAAAAGTGTCGAGTGTTGGAATACATACATTTTAAGACCAAACGGGACCAGTTGCGAAAAATGCAACTTTAGCGGCCTTCCGGTAGGAATTGAACCCGCGACCCTGCGATTGCTAGTGCAGTGCTCTGACCACTGAGCTACGGAAGCCGTTGCCGAGAGCCTAGTCACGAGTTCTGTATATATATGGTGGGTATAATGCCGGGATAATTCTGGTATATTATAGGTAATATTTGGCATTTCACTCGATCAAACTACATGTTGAAAGGATTTATGGTGAAGGAAAAAGTTCGAGTGTTGGAATACATACATTTTAAGACCAATATATATATATATATATATATATATATATATATATATATATATATATATATATATATTATATATATAATTTATATATATATATATATATTATATATATATATATATATATATAATATATATATATATATATATATATATATATATATATACATATATATATATATATATATATATATATAATTTCTTCCGTTTTCGATTCATAAAATGGTCGGGATTATAACTGTATTCTTTTTTCTTTTATAATTGTATTTCAGTTTATTCTGTAACTGTTTTCTTTTTCCCATACACAAAACGTAAACTACAAGTATTTTCCGTTTTCTGTTAACAATAAAGTCAATGTAAATCAGTATTATATTTACGCGTTATACGTAGATTTCGAAACCCCCCCGAAATACATAATACTCGTCGCGCCTGCTACGCCCCTGATAATTTAGCCTGCGAGCCGGCTCTCCGGGTCTGGAAACGCGGCAAACTTCAAAGCGGCAAAACAACAAGCTGCGATTTATGTTGAGGATGCCCTGAAAAGTGCACACGTCTTTTGTTTTACTTTCATAATATTTATATATATAGCACAGGTTGAGTGACTAAACCCAAACTCTTCCATTGGATGCTTGCTTCATTATACAGAAAATACAATGTGTGTTCAGCAAGTGTGAAAGTGCACACATTTGCATAAACGTGCATGAACAAAAACATAAAACAAAGACTTTGGCCGCGTTTCCCAGACCATACCTCTATTGATTATGTTTAGATGATATTTGGCATTCGCACTGCAGACAGGAGGAAATGAAAAATTAGTAACTTAATATGTAAATGTGGACACGAACAGTTCCTGCTTATTTCGTCTCATATTTCGATTACATGAAAATCAATTGAAACGTGATGTACATTCGTTCGAGCGATAAAGATTGTTCTGATATTTGGGATCAACTTATACTTTCATGCTATTCACTAGAGAAGCTCTAATCAGGTAATAATTATAAAAGTGTACGTGGTGCTGCGTGGACAGTGTATCAAAAAGTTCTCATACTAAAAGTTAGTGTAGCGACAAAATAGTACCGTAGGTCTAATAGATTGGAGCAAAGGAGGAAACACCAGCTTAATTATAGTGCATAGATACTGAGGAACAAGTACAACTGTATACTGTCTGTATCCGCTAATCTCAAACTGGCTTGTATATGTTTGCATATTCTAACAGCATAATATCACGAGGAATAGCGAATTATTATTCAATATTACGAGGGATGTAGAATTATCGATCAATGAATGATATAATTAAATCTATATAGTTCCTCTGTCAGCTAGAATGCAGCAGCTAGACCTTACACCGTTTGTGATGTGATTAACTTTGCTAAGTCTGTGCCATGAAGGTGCCAGAGAACATATTCTGACTGTGTTTTTAGTGAGAACATTTTAATTATTCACCAAAGACGGTAACAATATCTACAGGACTTGAGCCACTGGCAATTGACTCTTCTTGTCTTCTTTGCTAATTATATTTCGCCGTTTATATACGGTTTGACTCGACAGTCGACAAACAATTCGTGTTCGTTTACGTCGTCCACGACTTCGATAACGTATCCGAGTCATTTTGGCTATTATCTGCCCATTGAAGGAGATAGAGGGCGGTATAAAATATATTATACAGGTTTCGATGGATTTCCAAACAATATTTCAATGAGAACAAGACGCCCGCTAAGCGTTAACTAGGGCTAGTTTTGGGCTGCCAGCGTGGCATACTGTACGCGGTAAACTGCGGAATATAAGCCTTCCCGTTTATAAGCCCCCCCACCGTTTATAAGCCCATCTAACTACAAAAAGAAATTATATTCCGGATATAAGCCCCCTCGAATATAAGCCCCCTCTAAAAATCAACGTTTATCCACCCCTACCCCATCTCTCTTACTTGGAGGTGTAACAGTTTACTCAGTATATAAGACTGACGTTAAAACTGTTTAATAATATTTGTCAAGATGAATTCCAAGTATGACGTCCGTTTTGTTGAGTTATTAACGTTACATTCGGGTTGTTACCTTTGTTTTGTTGAGAAAACTGGTATGTGTTTTTGTTGATTTCTAGTGAATTAGGTGCTTGATTAATTAAAGATCAGTAAATAAAAAACGTATATTGATAATACCGTATGTTATTCTCAATTTATTTCACTAGCAGTTCGATCATTCCCAAACGTTTTTTTATTCCGCTTATAAGCCCCCCTCGAATATAAGCCCCCGCTCCCCGTTTATAAGTCCACCAAAAACCCCTTACGAAATTGTATAAGCCCAGGGCTTATATTCCGCAGTTTACGGTATATCTGTTATATACTGGACTTTGGACGGAACTCGGTCGATGTGGAGGTCAGTAACTAACCCAGACCTACCATGTATTTGTTGACAGGCCCGGAGCTACGGGGGTGTGTGGGGGGTGCGACACCCTCCAAAAATCTTTATACGAGTTTCAGTCGGCAGAAGTTATATTTTAGACGTGTTCGATTTAACACGGACAAGTAGAATCATTAACTTTTAACACTTATCAGTTTAAATTAATTTAAAACTACCAAATTTAAGACTCACAAATCTAATGTTGATATTAAATGTTTTGTTTATATGTAAATGTGATCAACGAGAGTCGAGAGAACGCCAAAGACATAAATTTATTAAAATATCATCATGTTTTCATTTCGTATTGAGAGTGCGTTATTGTCAACCTCGTTCCCAGGGCATTTGGCCTCCACGGCGGAAGGTCCATTCTATAATGCGATTGGCTTGTCATAATTCAGCCGAGTATAATTTATTCATCTAAATCTGAATGCTGTCTTCAAATTTTACAGCAAATTAGAAGTGATAGTTTTCGCTAAATTGGATATATGCTTCTTCTTACCTTTTGTAAGAGATAACCATGGATGAATGGTGGATTATTAAGCTCGTTAGCTGCTTTAATGCCGACGAACGCTGACATGTAATTATTCAGGTCAACAAAGTAGACAAAGGCAATGGAACAAAGACCACAAAAATTATCATATCTAAACACCCAGAAATTCTGGGTGTCATGTGACTAGCCGATCCCAGGGCCATTTTCGCCGACCTTCCACCGTGGAGGCAAAATGCCCTGGGAACGATGTTGCGTTATTGTAGGACTAATAGCGAAGCACGGTAATGACGTCAGTATGTATGTTTGTCTGAGTCTATAATTTATTCTTGTTTATTCTTGCATTCCCAACAATAGAAAATGGCTATTTAGGAATCCCTTGAGATTCAAATTTGGTTTGTTTGTATGAGTTTTGGTTCTATAAATAGCATTAACGCGCTCCGCTATTGACCAGCTGACCAGGGTCATTTTAGTAGCCCCCAGACCTGCTAGTGGGTTCGCGGCGAAGATACACCACAAGTTCACGTGCTGATTCTTCATGTGAGCCCCCTCTTTCGAACAATCCTAGATCCGCCACTGTTTTGACAAGCTTCGATCGATCGGTTGTAGTCGGTACAAGCTAGCGCGTCAGTTGGTTGAAGTGAGCTTACACCCCCACCCCTGTAAAATTTTCTGAGTACGGCGTTTGATGATCACAAATCGGAAAAGATGCATGTTTATTAATCGTATATTTTGAACGTTATCTCGGCCAATATTTAACCGATTACAATTCTGAAAACAGATTTGGAATTACCTAGTTCAAATACATAACATACGTGCCTATTATATTACGGGAACGTGCATACCTTCGTAAAAATCTGTTTATATACTTAGAAATCAATCGGAAATACGCGCGAAGGCCGTTTCATCGTAGATTTTTGAACGTTTATATTTCGGTCAATATTTACTCGGTTTCAATTCTGAAAACAGATTTGGAATCACCGAGTCCAAGAAAATAACATAGGTGTCTTCAGGCAATATCAACACAGCATGTTTACCTGAATTTGAGATCGTCGGCATCAAGCCGTTTAAAATCGCTAACCGTTTGCATAGTGAGCGTACGTATTCACGATCAACACAGTTGTCTGGCACATTGCTGATTAAGTAATTTACTTTCAAAATCTACCATCAGTGTCGGAGAACAACTCGACCAAAAGCAAAGTTGTCAAAAAGAAAAAACTCGTCTATTGACCCGCAACATGCCTCACGGTTCGCAAAAGCCTGACGGGAAATACTATTGCGCAATTTTGCAGACTTGTGGAACCCCAAAAATAATACTAACTAGACCAAAAGAAAACCTGTCGAAAAGAAAGAACTCGGCTATTGACCCGCAACATGCCTAATGGTTCGCAAAAGCCTGACGGGAAATATTATTGCGCAATTTTGCAAATTTGTGGAACCCCAAAAATAAGTCGAAACCTAGACTCGCGCTACCACAGGTAGCCCCAGTAAAAAGAGAGATTCTGTCCTAGCTCATCCTCGTCAACCTCGTCCCCAGGGCATTTAGCCTCCACGGTGGAAGATCGGCGAAAATGGCCTTGGGTCGGCTGGTCACATGACACCCAGAAATTCTCGGTGTTTTGATATGATAATTTATGATAATTTAGGTCATTTTTCTTTGTTTACTCTGTTGATGTGATAATGAATGAGAAATATGCAAGGCTCAGAGGTCTTGTTCGTGTAAAGCATTCATGCTAAAAGCAACTAATTCCTAATATATCCATGATTATCTCGTATAAATATCATGGACGAACAAGTATATATCTACTGCAGTTCTTGACAATTAACCAAAGCCCTTATATTTCTTATTTGTGGTAAAATTGATAGGCGAGGAAATTTCTTTACATGTGGATTTAGATGAATAAATTATACTATAGCTGAATTGCTGGCCAATATGATTATGAAATCGACCAGCCGATCCCAGGGCCATTTTCGCCGACCTTCCACCGTGGAAGTAAAATGCCCTGGGTACGAGTCTCTGCGATATTTATGGTCTCTCGTGGTTTAACATGTCTCCAGGTTTTTCCGGAGCGGTTATATTGACACGATATTTTGACACGATATTTTTCAAATATATTATATTATTATGTCTTCAGGTTTAACATGTCTCCAGGTTTTTCCGGAGCGGTTATATTGACACGATGTTTGATACGATATTTTTCAAAGAGATCACGAAATATGTAAAATTCACAAACTCCGTACAGGCTCTTTAATCCTTTAAGCACCAGCGGCTTCCATGAACCCCCAGTTCTCGTCCGAACCGTTTAGGGACCAGTCATTATTAGTATGGCCGGGTAGGGACCGAAGAGAAAATGGTTGGGTAAAAAAATCACTTCTCTGAATGGGTGGCAACATTTTCCTGACTATTTACATGAAAATAATAAGAGTTCATCACGCAATCTCATCATCAGTTCTCCTTAGTCATCATTGCACATTCGCTTGTATTATTGTATTCATCTCATTCTCCTTGTTTTCCTTGGATTTCTGCTCTGTATAGGGAGATAATAATCTGAAAGTTACATTAGGATTTGACTGTATATCTATTTTTTTTTTATAAAAACTTGTATAGACGATATACTGGGAATTGGGCTTTATCTAACTTTTTTTCTTTTGGGGTTGGGTAAAAGATTTCTTTACACATAATTACTGGTTGGGACGGTTAAACTTTCTGATATTAATTTGGTTGGGTAAAATTGTTTTCCAGCACCAAATCTATTTCTCTTAGGCCACCACCCCGACCATTAATGACCAGTCTCTGATGAGGTAGTGCGAAATTCGATGAGAAACAGATAGGGGGTTATTGATGTTGGCACTGGCCATTTAACCATGTTCGTTATGAACCCTTATTAATTATATTAAAGGACATTGGCAACAAAAATTAAGTTTGTCTAATATGAAAGAACTCGTAAAATGATAGAGCAACACCTTTTACAACTTTCCCATATTTTACTTCATTTTTGAAATATTTTAGTTTGTTTGATATGTAAATGAGATGGTGTCTGACGTCAGGTGTTGGGTGTTGGGTGGAGAATTTTCACTCATTAAAATATTAGTTACATCTTCCAGATTATTCCACAAATTTACTTGAAAATGTGCGTATAACAACTCCCCATGATAATGAACGTTGTAAACTTAGCAATCACTGAGATATAATACAATTTTTAATGAGTGAAAATTCTCTACCCCACACCTGACGTCAGAGACCATCTCATTTACATATCAAACAAACTGAGATATTTCAAAACGAAGTAAAATACGGAAAAGTTGTAAAAGGTGTTACTCTATCATTTTACGAGTTATTTCATATCAGACAAACTTAATTTGTGTTGCCAATGTCCTTTAACGTATTTTTCGCAGTACTCAGTGTTGCTAAATAAAATGGAAAATATTTTTCCGTTCAAGTTCAACATCACCATTTTACGTTCTCCGAAACTTAGGACATTCGCGTTAAAATAGCTTTATTTTTGGTAAATAGCTTCTGAAAATGAAGGAAATGGCATTCTAGGAAGTATGCGATTTCAAAATTTTCCTTGGAGCATGCGCCCGCACGCACCTAGATTTGTGCCACCCAATTGGCAATCCAACCGGCGCCCCATCTTGTATATACTAGTTGGGAGAAGTAGTTTTAAAAACATGTCAGATTATCTTTCGTGATCATTTCCTTTATTTTCACAGCCGAGGAATAAGAGGTCATTTAGAGATTCGATTGAGTTACGTCATTCCCAGAAGTAAATTTTAAATTTTCCGCTAATTGTTCCCATTCCGGTGACCTACCAGCAGTTGTTTCTGTGGCGATAGGAATGCACATTTTCACACACTGATGGTATTGAGGGATTGTGCTGGCGGTTGCTACAGCATCCAATAATTCTGAATCTGAATAATCAAAGGTACTCCAGCTAAAATAGAAATGTATAGTTCATATGAAAGATTTTACTGACTTTAGTTTATTTCCAAAGTTTCAGCATTCCTATCAATATAGTTAAGAAGATATGGCTAGTTGAAGTTGAAAAATTGAGGATTTTGACGCCATATTGGTATTGAAAATATGACTTCATTGAGTGATTCATTATTGGAAGCATCTTAGTCATAATACGAGATTGTTCTATTTCTATCTCTGGAAATAACCATAACTATTGCGAAATCTATTCATTTACTAAAAGCATAATAAACCGTCTTTTACCAATGCTTTTAAACATAACACTTTTTTTTTTTAAAACACTTTATGTTAATATAAATTAACATTAATTATCAGAATTTAGGTTGAAAAACATTCATTTTTCTAGAAAAGCCCATCTTACACTCCCGCGTAGCATCATGAAAATTCAAAATATCACCAATCTCAGAGTTTTTTATGAAATCAAATCAAACTGGCGTGTGCGTGGAGTCGTGTGCCTGGCGCTTGTCAATATTAAACAAATCTTAAATATCTCAAGATGGAAGTGAGATATGAAAAGTTGTAAATGGTTAGTCTTTATAGTTTCAAGAGTTATTTCAAACGAAAAAGTTATTTTACAACTCATGAATTTTTCATTGCATAGGCACTTCAAAGTGCCTATGACACGAAAATTAAGTTTGCCTTATTTGAAAGAACACTTAAAATGACAGAGTAACATCTTTTGTAGTTTTTCGTTTCCTTGCTTCGTTCTTGGGATATTTCAATTTATATTATATGCAAATGACAATGGTGTGACGTACACGTGCATAATGACTTATCGGAGAAGGTTATATATATTTGTTATTATCACACAAAATCACTTGAAATTCTACAAGTTCCATGTTTTTGGAAATACTCACGCTCGTGCTTCATTCAAATTAAATTTGGTTTTATATTAGCAAAGATAAATAACCATCTCAAGAACGAAGAAAGGAAACGAAAAACCTCTAAATATGTCCAAATATGAACATTTGAAGTGTTCTTTCAAATAAGGCAAACTTAATTTTCGTGTCATAGGTACTTTAAGTATCAGCTGATTCTGATATTTGGACTGTGATACCTAAAACAAAACACCAAAAATAAAGCAATACAATTATAAAACAATTAATATGCTCTATTTTTAAAGAATATTGGCAACAAAAATCATAATTTCTAAATTTTAACTTTCTGTTTAACTAACAGGCTAACGATGGTAATCCAAGTAATCAAAACTACTCTTGTAAAAACAACAGCACTGATTTTACTAAAGGCAATCTTGTCACTCGCCATTTTGTTGTAGTACTTTGCCTAATTAACTGAGAACTTGGTGACGTCACACCAGGATAAACCTGATGAAACTAGCCTGTGCGTGGTCAAGTGTCCGAGGAATGTTTTTTAAATGTTGTGGTTTAATTGAAAAAGTAAAACATTCGTATAAAAACACGAAAACACGGCTACAGTCAAAAAAATAAAAACACGGCTACAGTCATGGCCAAAAAGATGGCATCGCCATCTAAGCCGTTTTCCTTTTGTTGAAGAGAAACGACACAATATACTTCCCTTACCCTCTTCCCTCCACCAATATTGTCTCATTGAATAGTATCTGCAACATTTAGCAACCGATAAATAGTCATAATATCGCAACATTTAAAGGGGGTTTCGGGGAATTAGAAAATTCAATGTATTTTTACCTATCAACACAATGGTAAATTTCGTTTCCCCGGTTACGACCTCACACACATAACGAAAATACATCCAAGATGGCGGACAATGATTCAGGTTAGCAATTTTGCCAGTTCAATTAAAACGCTTTCCCGTAAATGAAGTCCCGTAGTTTGATCTAAAATGTACTAATTTTTTTGTTTCCAATCTTCTTTAAGTAACAGATACAAGACCAAATAGGTTTAAATTTATTTGTGTTTAACCAAAGATAATCATTGTTCTGTTGATGGAGGAAAGACCAAAAATTGTAAGGCCAAATATTTTATCCACCAAAAGTTATGATATTTTACTTTTGGAAAAAATGGTCTGACATAATTTTATTATAACCTACCTATTCATTAAACAAACCTGGAGAAAAAAATGGCTCACCGTGCTTGTAGTGCTTGTAGTAATCGAAATAAATAAAATCCAATGTTAACTCGGTGCTATTTTTAAACGTCATTGTTGCCTTAGTAAAGTGCCCCTAACCTCAAAATATTTTGTGTTATTTGGAAGAACTTATAAAATGATAAAGTAACTTCTTTTGAAGATTTTCGTTTCTTCGCTTTCTTTTTGAGATTTTTCAATTTGTTTGATATGCAAATGTCCGGAATTTACATCGCACATGCATAATGGTTATCAGAGAATGCTATATGTCATTGCGTTCATCAAATAAAAACACTAAAGTGTGAATAACACGTGAGCGTGTTTCTCCAACAACACCAAACATCTCGATTGTAAAGTATTTCGTTCGAGAATGAAAGAGATACACACATTTCTCCAATAAGTCATTATGCATGTATGACGTAAATTCCGTACATTTGCATATCAAACAAACTGATATATCTCAAAAAGAAAGGGAAGAAACGAAAATCTTCAAAATAATTTACTTTATCATTTTAAAAGTTCTTCCAAATAAGACAATAACATTTTTGATATTAGGGGCACTTTAATAATATTGGATACCCTTTTATTTCTATGCATGACCTCATTATCATTTGCCTCGAAATATCCACACATTACATGGTTCTCAACTAGCACAATCACGTTGTCAGACAGTTGCTGGAACCCTAGCGCCAGACTACTGAAGCGCTCGTTATTTTTGCGAATCATTCGATAAACACTCACATATCAACGAAAAGGAATTTCAACACAAATTTTCAGAAGCGTAGCATCTCTCGTTGAGGATCAAGGGGATCGAATGCCTTATTAGTGTTACCACCCCGCCCGCGCCAAATAAGTCATCCTAGGGTTAGTATGACACTGTAGGCGGTCGTAGGCTGTTAGGGTTAGGATTATGGTTAAGATTGGGGTCAGATGTCCTTTATAATGCGTACAAAAATACGTCTATTTATATATTTTAAAGCTAATAAACCCAGTAGCCAATCAGATTCGCTCTTACGAGAGGTACTGCTACAACACACCAACATTGTAATAATAATATTCCTACTTCATAATATTCCTAATTCCTACTCAGTTTTATTCATGGTGCAATCGGTTTAGGTTTCAGTTGTCCTTTAATATTTGCAGATGGCCTCTTGCAATTCTTATCAGAATGGTACAGGAGATGAAAACGTTTTACCGCCTCAGGACTATTCCACTAGCTCCTACAGCGAATGTGACGAAGTCGAAGTTTACACGAGAAGATGGTATATTCTTGTTTTGTACTGTGGTGTTAGTGCATTACAAAGTATTATTTGGAACACATGGGGTCCCATTCAGGCAACAGCCAGGGCTGTCTATCTTTGGGACGATTATGTCATTGATCTAATGCCAGCTTGGGGAGACATTACATATTGTATTATCATGGCACCATTTGCATGGGTTATGGATGTGAAAGGTCAGTGTGAAAACTATAACAAGGATATATGTATATATTGAGTGAAATACGGAGTAATAATACGGATTAATAATAATAATAATAATAATGGAAACTTTATTAAATGTTTTTCTTTTCTACATATACAATTATAAATCTCGCTTATTAAGGTAATTTACAATTGGCTACTTGAATCACAACTAATAATATATAATAACAACTAATGATTATATAATAAAACATGCAAATTTATAAATAATAATAATAATAATAATAATAATAATAATAATAAAACAATAATATCAAAATATTTTACATTCAAGGTACTGATGATAAAATTTGTTCAATATACTGTAGAATAGTTATTATTTCTTAAAAATTTCTGTTCGTATATTCAAACTATATTATGATAATTATTTACATTAAATTAATATAAAAATAATAATAATTAAAACTAAAGTCCAATATATATAAGATTATCTAATATTATAAGTCATATCATCAGTTCGAATAAAAATGGTTCAACTGACCACTGTATAGTAGTTTCCTTCACTTATTATTGCGGCTCCTTCAAAACGTTATCAACGCAGTCGGCAAAATTGAATCTAAATCACCCCCGATATCCTTCATAAATGAATTTTGCAGAATATAAATCTCCTCACTATTGTCACTGCCCATCTTAACCAAACACAAGAAAAACTCATCAAAAAGCCAACAGTGTTATCACGCCTTATGCAAATTTAGCCATTTACTAGAAATACGTATACGCAACAATCCCTCGCCCAATTGCTGTTTGAAACTTACGGTACGGTACTTCTTTTAGTTCTAAATTACTTGAATTAGATAATAGCCACTTCATTTGCCAAACTAAATACATTTTCAGTATTGTCTATTTGTCTGAATTTAATTGTTTCATAGGACATCAAAATAAATACATGCAGCCCAAACATTTTAATTTTTGAGTGCAGCAACAGAAGAGTGGGGGGTCTACTGCTGTTTCGACCATCAATCACTAAGAAAGAAATTACTTTTATCACAATATTAATGACTCACTAAATAATCAATGCAGTATTTAATATATAGACACCAAAGGCTGTTGAAGGAAGAAAGTGCGTCTCTATCGTACAATGAGTGTCCTTTAAAAAAATCAAATTCGTTCAAATGTCTACAGTACGGATGCATATAGTGCAAATGTATAGGGGTCCATGCAAATTAGATTTACTAAGACGTATTAGGGATTCTACTCCAATTGTTGGTGTGGATAGATTATATACAGTAAGTTCTACCCACATTGGACTACTGTGATGTAGAGTTGGCAGGAATATGCATAACTAAATATTGATGGTCATAATCAGAGGTCTCTATGCATGTCAGGGAAACTGATCTTTCCTAAGTCGGGACTTGAAACTGATTGGTTAATAGAAATCCCAAGTTTTGTACCTCTTGTATTAGAAGAAAGTTACATTGTGTAATGCTAGTTAGGAAATTCCATGGCATTTTAACATCATATCTACCAGTAAAGAGCTATTTCCATGTTTCAATTAATCTGTTCATACATGTTATATTCTGTAGCACCATTATCTATTGCCTTAATTGACAAATATATGTAAAGGATATACAACCTTTGAGTTAAAATTAGTTTTTGTAACATTGTTATGTACTGTACATTTATGAATATGTGTTGAAATTTGTAACAACTGTAATTTGTTAGAAAAAAGACCCCCATATACTATACCAGTGTTAGCATTGAAGGGGCTATCCTGTATAAATATTATTGTATTATTATTGTATTATTATTGTATTATTATTATTATTATTATTATTATTATTATTATTATTATTGTTATTATTATTAATACTAATAATAATAATGCATTGACAATAATACCAATAATAATAATGCCTAATGCAGATTGCAGATACCATATTTGCCATGTAACAAAGCATATATATGGAATTGTGTACTATAGTACTATAGATGGAGTACTGTAAACACAGATTATATATGGAATACATGCCAGTATACAAAACATGGACGTCAAGATCATATCGTCAGAAACATAATATTCCTGGTTGAAAAAATTATAACCTTCTTATTGCCAGTGACGGCCTGTAAACCATTTGAGCCATCGAGATTCAGATGGACAATGATGTACTGGTTCTAATGATATATGTACTGCCTATGCACAGCAGTTAATATATATATATATATATATATATATATATATATATATATATATATATATATATATATATATATATATATATATATAATATAATATATATATATATATATATATATTATATATATATATATATATATATATATATATATATATATATATATATATATATATATATATATATATATATATATATACTATATATATATATATATATATATATATATATATATACGCACGCTCGAGCACTCTGGCATGGTTTTTGATTGCCCCATTGTGTGGCATCAAGGGTGACTGTAAATTGCAGTTATCTTCATCCTGCCTCATCAGCACTACACTGTGTAGTGCTGATGAGCAGGATTGAAGATAACTGCTATTTACAGTCACCTGGGCCTCATCATGAGGCCCAAAAGGCCGAAACGGTACCATCTGTAGTTATATATATATATATATATATATATATATATATATATATATATATATATATATATATATATATATATATATATATATATATATATATATATATATATATATATATATTATATATATATATATATATATTATATATATATATATATATATAATATAATTATATATATATATACATAAAGTATACAATGTATATATATATATATATATATATATATATATATATATATATATATATATATATATATATATATATATATATATATATATATATATATATATATATATATATGTAAGGGATAAAGGTATGAAAAAATGCGGGTAAGTCTCACTGTCAAATTTGTAAATATGTTGATGAAGGATGTAACTTTGCAGGGGCGGGTAATACATACTTCATCAATTACGCGTTTGATTGCGAATTCAGTTGGAGTTATTTATCTTATAATATGTAAGAAATGTGCTAAGATTTATGTGGGAAGCACGATTAACATCATTTAGGAAAAGATTTAATAACCATAAGAGTAGTTTTGAATAGGTTCGGCAAGGGTTGTAGGGGAATAGCAGGTGAGCATTTGTATGCACATTTTTTTGAAAGTGGGACATAATGGATTGGAAGATGTTAAAATTAAAATAATTGACAAAACAAATGTAAATGATCCGACAACAAGGGAGGGATTCTGGGCATACAAGTTAGATTCAATTTATACCTCGGGGACTTAATATTAGGGATTTTTTGTAAAATAGGTGCATTTTTAATTAGATCGTAGAGTATATATTAGCGCTTCAACAATCTGTGTACTCATATCTTGACAAAGGGGCTTGCCCCGAAACGTTGATGTTTAAATAAAGTTTTAAAGTTTTTATCCCTGATGTTTTATATATATATATATATATATATATATATATATATATATATATCAGTAATGATTGGGTGTGTTAATATATACACTTCTGTTATATCAAATAGAATCAGTACATCAATGTAACCTTCACTTGCCATCTGAGTCTTGGACTCTTGGTAGCTCAATGGTCAGAGCATCTCACTGGAAATCAGAAAGTTATCCCTGCCCGGGACACAGAATACTTTTTCTGAGGATATGAGCTTGCTTGACAATCATCCATGTACATGTACTGTATCGTTTGTTTCCCCCCGAGCTCTCCCTTATTCACTACAGCAGTGTATAATATTAACACTGACAAATATCAAGTATACAGTAATGCTTGTTTATTGCTACAAAATTGTAGGCCAGGCCCAGGTCATACCCTAAACTACTGTATATATAGGCTAATTATCAAGCATATAGTATTTATAATTTTAATCAAATAATAAACATACTGTACATGCAATTCCAAAATTTGTACTATCACTTACTATTCTGTAGTATTATAAAGAACAAATGGTATATATTTTAAACTGCATGGATTTAATTCCAAATCTCAAAATATTATACATATATGTAGGAGCTTGGAGCAAATACACAATACAGTGTACAATTATTTAAATTACATTAAAATTAGCGAGTCAAGTCAAAAAGTTAAACGATAAAGCGAAGCACTGAACTGAAGGTAATGGCTATTCGTACGGTAGCCGTACGACGCTATAGTCTCTTAGAATTCAACGAAATGCGGGTAAATATCACCAAAATCCTAAACCTAACCCTAATCCTAACCAAATTGCTAACCCTAACCAAAAAAACTATGCAGAAAAGGCTAATTAATTGCTCAACACAGACCGGTGAGTCGGTGACAATGTACATATTATTAGTCACGTTTGAGAATACTAATTGATTTACCTTTTACTTGTGCCTGTCTTTGATTATCTTGTCCTTCAACACTGCAGTTTCGGCATGAAATTAACTGATAATGTCTATAGTAATGTTTGTTAAAAACAAACATTTCGGCGAATGGCGGCTTCTTCCGGAAAGCGGTTTGTCGCGCTGGCGTCAATTTAAATTTAAATACGCCAAATTTAACGCACCAAAAAACCGTTTCAATACCATTTCAATTTTTGCATTCGCAATCATGTGACGGTTGCAATTTAAATATTAATTCAAATGCAGAGGTCTACCAATTAGCTTCTGTCTATATCTAGTTATACCAGGGCCAAATTTTTCGATGCCGCGCATGATCGACGACGTTGATCCTGAATATATATATATATATATATATATATATACACACAAGGAAACTGAATGTGAGACTGAAAACGCTAGGATTCCCGTGATGAGGGACTAAACGCCGGTCGATATTAGCACCCTCAGGCCTTCGGCCTTCGCTTCGCGCCGGGCGAGGGGATAAATTCTTCTTTGCATCTAAAATCGACAAAGGCAAACCCCACTATCTGGCTAGGAGCCTCCGTTCTCGGTATCTAACTCTTACCTATTAAATGGTCATTAAACCGTGTCAAATTGTTAAAAATTGTAATAATAGAATTGCTTCGTTCTTTAAAATTACATTACTCTGGATTTAGCTAAAATTAATTAATAAATACGATTTCACATTCTTGGTCAGTAAATTTAAATAAAAAAGTTGACGGATTCTATTATCGCTCCTGGGTCTCTGAGCTATCAGTTGGCGGCTGGCCATAGCATTTGGTCATGCTATGCTAAATTGTAATTGAATAAAATTATGTAATTCATATGAGAGTTTACAGTACATATCATGACCAGTTGTTATGGCCTGCTTCGCCACTGATCGGTATTACAAAGACTACGTAACAGTTAACCAATGTACAAAATAGTGAAAGCTCGGGAAAAAGCTAGTTATCGTATGGGGTATAGAAGTCTGCCGTTCAATGCTAAACAAATTGAAAATTCAACATCTTAACGCTGACCGTATCATTTCATAAAGTGACCTTATCTTAACGCTGACCTTATCATTTGACCCGGACGCAGACGCGGACGCCGAGGGTATAGCAATAGCTCTGTAATTCCAAAACTACGACGAACCGGAGTTAAGGATTTGTTATCGACAGACGCGGTCTGGGCACTGCGGACCATGGATGGTGAAATGGGGTGGGGAATATAGTTATAGAAAAGGCGGGCGAGGGGATTATTGCGGATTCGTATTTCTTGTAATAGTAATAATACGAGGGTCGCCGCTTCGAATCCCAGCCGTGATTGAGCAATTTTTCGCTCACCCGGTATCGTTTACTTTCACTCGCGAGAACCAACTCCAACTCACAATATAATAATAATAATAATATATATATATATATTCCTTCACCATAAATCCTTTCAACATGTAGTTTGATCGAGTGAAATGCCAAATATTATCTATAATATACCCAGAATCTTATCCCGGCATTACCACCACCATATGATACAGAACTCGTGACTAGAATAGTAAGAACAAAAGAGACGAACTTTGGTTACTTCATTTAAACTTTATTTCACTACAGATCTGTTTCGTATGGATACCGCACTCATCAGGTGAGTATTGCGACTGGTGCTACAAAGCGGAAACTTGATGTTGTATTGATCTACAAGACGGATTAATTATGTATGACGTTTCTGAAGTTGCGGTGCATATTAATTAGCTAGTATAGTTGCACAGTAAATGTTTTTTTCTATGCCTGCAAGTTGATATAAGTTCGTTTCTGCTGTTGAGTGAACATAATTCGGGGTGACAAATAATTATAAATTTTTCATAAAGGCATATGTTACAACGTTTTGTTAAATTAGAGTAGGGTTTGCATCGCTTGATTATGTTCCATTTGATTGAGTATTGAGTATTTGATTATTTTAAAGTCCAGATGTGCTTGCTTAGTTCAGTGGCAGATTTACGTTTTGAATTTCTGAAAGAGCTTGTATGGTTTAAGTATCTGGTTTTAAAAGTGCCTTCAGTTAGGCCTACATAAGTTTCTTCTTTTTTGTTGTCTTCTGTGGTGACTGTAGCTTGGTAGACTATTCCTTCGGTTAGGCATTTACCAGAAAGCGAGCAGTTGTTTTGTTGGCGGCAATTGCATTCCTTCATGGTGGTGGGAATAATGGTTGGGTTATTTTGGGTTTCTTTGACTTTGTTGAGTTCGAATTTATTGTGGGATGAAATTATGTTGTCTATATTAGGCATGCAGCTATAGCTTAATTTTACGGTATTTCTATTGAATATTTTCCGCAAAGGATGGCTGGCGGGGAAGCATTCGTTGATCGTATACGCAAGAATATGTGGTCGATGTTTGTGGCGACGTTGGTACTGTAAGTTGGATTAAACCATGTGGTGTTTTGTTGGTTCGGGTTTGTAATTGAGTTTGTAGTCGTACCCGCTTTTCTTCAGGGCTTCTTGGTATGGTGGGGTTGCTGAGTCGAAGGATTGTCTGTCGGATGAGATGTTGGAGAGTCTTCTGTTGATGGATTCTGGTATGCTGCGGATAATGAATGGCGGGTGGTTGCTTTGGTGGTTGACGTATTGAGGGACGTTGTTTGGTTTATTAAATGGCTTAAACGTTTCGGATCGTAGGTCTAATGTGGTGTCTAAGAAGTCGACGGATTTCTTGTTTGCTTCGATGGTAATTCTGAGGTTGTGGTCGCCGAACGTTTTGCATATTTCTTTCTTGATGTTTTCTATTTCTCTTGGTGTCCCGTTAAATGCGGCCAATCCATCGTCCCGATATAGACCGGTGTTGTTTCCATATTTTGGCGCAAGCTTCGACAGGATCTAAGAGCCTATCATGAGTTCACAGCTTTCGGCGCCATTAAAGCTACCCATCGTTACATCGAATAGCGAGTTGGATGATTTTTTTGCACCACGTCTCGTTTCCGTTAAATAATAAGGATTTTTTGACTTGGATAATGACTTCTTTCTCTTCGTCTGTTATCTCGTCATAGTTTGAGGCCCACGTTAGGGCTTCAATCAGTAGCTCTTCTGATATCGAAGGATAGAATTCCACTATGTCGAAGCAGATGAATGAGTGTGCGGATTTGTTGGCAATGTTTTTGTACCACTTGATAACAGAGTCAGTATTTTTCCATTGGTTCAATTGGGCAGATATTACGGCTTTGGAATTTATCCTTTCGAGAATTTTTTTACTGATTATTCCTATTTCCGATTTTGATGGGTTTATCAGTCGGCACGTAGGATTGTTGCTGAAATTTGGCTCGTGGTCTTTTAGTGTTATGAATGAGTCTTTGCTTGCCAGTGCGTCTATCCTGTCGTCAAGGTTAAGGTTCTTTGCGATTTTATTTTCTTCGGTTATTTTCTTTTATAAGTTACAAAACGTTGTAACTTATGCCTTTATGAAAAATTTATAATTATTTGTCACTCTGAATTATGTTCACTCAACAGCAGAAACGAACTTATATATTAGCTAATTAATATGCACCGCAACTTCACAAACGTCATACATAATTAATCCGTCTTGTAGATCAATACAATATCAAGTTTCCGCTTTGTAACACCAGTCGCAATACTCACCTGATGAGTGTAGTAAGCTAATATAGCTTTCCATACGAAACAGATCTGTAGTGAAATAAAGTTTAAATGAAGTAACCAAAGTTCGTCTCTTTTGTTGTACTTACTATATATATATATATATATATATATATATATATATATATATATATATATATATATATATATATATATATATATATATATATATATATATATATATATATATATATATTATATATATATATATATATATATATATATATATATATATATTATATATATATATATATATATATATATTATATATTATATATATATATATATATATATTATATATATATATATATATATGGCTTCCGTAGCTCAGTGGTCAGAGCACTGCACTAGCAATCGCAGAGTCGCGGGTTCAATTCCTACCGGAAGGCCGCTAAGTTGCATTTTTCGCAACTGGTCCCGGTTTGGTCTTAAAATGTATGTATTCCAACACTCGAAATTTTCCTTCACCATAAATCCTTTCAACATGTAGTTTGATCGAGTGAGATGCCAAATATTACCTATAATATACCCAGAATCTTATCCCGGCATTACCACCACATATATACAGAACTCGTGACTAGGCTCTCGGCAACGGCTTCCGTAGCTCAGTGGTCAGAGCACTGCACTAGCAATCGCAGAGTCGCGGGTTCAATTCCTACCGGAAGGCCGCTAAGTTGCATTTTTCGCAACTGGTCCCGGTTTGGTCTTAAAATGTATGTTATTCCAACACTCGAAATTTTCCTTCACCATAAATCCTTTCAACATGTAGTTTGATCGAGTGAAATGCCAAATATTACCTATAATATACCCAGAATCTTATCCCGGCATTTACCACCACATATATACAGAACTCGTGACTAGGCTCTCGGCAACGGCTTCCGTAGCTCAGTGGTCAGAGCACTGCACTAGCAATCGCAGAGTCGCGGGTTCAATTCCTACCGGAAGGCCGCCCTAAGTTGCATTTTTCGCAACTGGTCCCGGTTTGGTCTTAAAATGTATGTATTCCAAACACTCGAAATTTTCCTTCACCATAAATCCTTTCAACATGTAGTTTGATCGAGTGAAATGCCAAATATTACCTATAATATACCCAGAATCTTATCCCGGCATTACCACCATTATATATACAGAACTCGTGACTAGGCTCTCGGCAACGGCTTCCGTAGCTCAGTGGTCAGAGCACTGCACTAGCAATCGCAGAGTCGCGGGTTCAATTCCTACCGGAAGGCCGCTTAAGTTGCATTTTTTCGCAACTGGTCCCGGTTTGGTCTTAAAATGTATGTATTCCAACACATCGAAATTTTCCTTCACCATAAATCCTTTCAACATGTATGGAATACATACATTTTAAGACCAAACCGGGACCAGTTGCGAAAAATGCAACTTAGCGGCCTTCCGGTAGGAATTGTGAACCCGCGACTCTGCGATTGCTAGTGCAGTGCTCTGACCACTGAGCTACGGAAGCCGTTGCCGAGAGCCTAGTCACGAGTTCTGTATATATATGGTGGTAATGCCGGGATAAGATTCTGGGTATATTATAGGTAATATTTGGCATTTCACTCGATCAAACTCACTCGAAATTTTCCTTCACCATAAATCCTTTCAACATGTAGTTTGATCGAGTGAAATGCCAAATATTACCTATAATATACCCAGAATCTTATCCCGGCATTACCACCATATATATACAGAACTCGTGACTAGGCTCTCGGCAACGGCTTCCGTAGCTCAGTGGTCAGAGCACTGCACTAGCAATCGCAGAGTCGCGGGTTACCGGAAGGCCGCTAAGTTGCATTTTTCGCAACTGGTCCCGGTTTGGTCTTAAAATGTATGTATTCCAACACTCGAAATTTTCCTTCACCATAAATCCTTTTCAACATGTAGTTTTGATCGAGTTGAAATGCCAAATATTACCTATATATATATATATATATATATATATATATATATATATATATATATATATATATATATATATATATATATATATATATATATATATATATATATATATATATATATATATATATATATATATATATATATATATATATATATATATATATATATATATATAGTATATATATATATATACCCAGATATCTTATCCCGGCTATTACCACCACTATATATACAGAACTCGTGAAAGGCTCTCGGCAACGGCTTCCGTAGCTCAGTGGTCAGAGCACTGCACTAGCATCGCAGGGTCGCGGGTTCAATTCCCAGCCGGAAGGCCTTAAAGTTGCATTTTTCGCAACTGGTCCCGGTTTGGTCTTAAAATGTATGTATTCCAACACTCACTCGAAATTTTCCTTCACCACAAATCCTTTCAACATGTAGTTTGATCGAGTGAAATGACAAATATTACCTATAATATACCCAGAATCTTATCCCGGCATTACCACCACTATATATACAGAACTCGTGACTATAGGCTCTCGGCAACGGCTTCCGTATAGCTCAGTGGTCAGAGCACTGCACTTAGCATCGCAGGTTCAATTCCCAGCCGGAAGGCCTTAAAGTTGCATTTTTCGCAACTGGTCCCGGTTTGGTCTTAAAATGTATGTATTCCAACACTCGAAATTTTCCTTCACCATAAATCCTTTCAACATGTAGTTTGATCGAGTGAAATGCCAAATATTACCTATATATATATATATTATATATATATATATATATATATATATATATATATATATATATATATTTATATATATATATATATATATATATATATATATATATATATATATATATATATATATATATATATATATATATATATATTATATATATATAGTGAAAAGTGGTCTTACCTCAAAATGATAAAAGCCGCAAACTGTCAGTTTCACGCAAGGCGATCTTCAGGCGAATGAATGAATGATTCATTCGCCTGAAGATCGCCTTGCGTGAAACTGACTGTTGCGGCTTTTATCATTTTGAGGTAAGACCACTTTCACTATATATTCGCTCTACCTTTATGGTATTGAGCACTTTCAACGTTCCGTGAACAACATCACATTCGTTTTAGTATATATATATATATTATATATATATATATATATATATATATATATATATATATATATATATATATATATATATATATATATATATATATATATATATATATATATATATATATATATATATATATATATATATATATATATATATAATGCTTGCTCAATGCTTTCAAGAAAAATATAAAAATTACAAGGAACTCGATTTAAAATCTTTTTTATTTTTACAACGTTTCGGGGCAATACCACTTATAAGTAACATTTGGCATTTCATTCGATTAAACTAAATGTCCTAAGGATTTAAATCATTAGAGCATGTATCTTTAGAACATATAGATCAATCGAGTGAAATTCCAAATGTTACTTGTAATATACGCAATTCTTCTTTCTGAATTACCACTATACAGAACTCGTGACTATATACTAGGTTCTCAGGAACGGCAGACTCCGTAGCTCAGTGGTCAAAGCACTGCACTAGCATCGCAGGTTCGCGGGTTCAATTGCGAGAAGGCTTAATTGATATTGAATTTTCGCAACTGATCCCAATGTGGTTTTAAAATGTATATATTCTAACTGTGGTATTGTTACCACCTTGTGAACGATGTGATCTAGACTAGAGGAATAATATAGCCAATATAGAGTTGTAAGCACGCGGTGTATAATAAAGAGTTTGTAAACTAAACCTGAGACACGTCTTTATATCATTAACTCTCGAACTTTTCCTTCATCATAAGACCTTTATAAAATATACAGTATCTTTATTAGATCAGATTTATCAGATAGCAATTTAGAGCGAATTTATAACACATATACGATTACCACTCTCGCTTCGCTATGTCGTTTCGCAACCTCATTTGCGAGTAGATTATATGGCTAATTTGCGGTTGGAATTTTGCCGTAATGTCCTTGTGTCCTTGGGCGATTACGCACTCTCCTCCGCAGAGGCTTCTTGCGCTTTTTCTAGAGTTCGGACAAATAGTTTGGGCAGCAAAAACACCCTGTGAGCCCAATGCATGCGAATAGCCCACCTATAGTATATTACATTTATTACTATATTTCAAAAACTCATTAATAATTCATAAACCAATAAATCCAATCTTGCGCACGAATTCAGTCACGTGCATGTGTCTTTATACTAGCCAAAGCACACTTTGGTCATGCTTCTGTACACAATAGACTTTTGTTATTTAAATTAGATAAAGATTTTTATATAAAGATTTTTTGTATAAAGATTTTTATATAAAGATTTTTTATATAAAGATTTTTTATATAAAGATTTTATGTATAAAGATCGTATTTTTACATTAACATAGTTATAGTTTCAACACATAATGATAATTCTCGCCACAACAACATTCAAATTTAAGAACTACCACGATCTAGCACTTTACAAGAATCACTTTTCAGCAAAATTGAAAGTACAATTATTGAACACACAACTCGACATGTTCGTGTTAACATTTGATACCCTCTCACCTTCACTCGCACGCATCGGGAAATTACTCAACATTTCGTCGGGAACGTCAAATCTAAAATCAGCCAAACTGAAGTCTATTAAATCCTTGCATTCTTCTTTCAAATCACTGTTCGCCCTCTCTGTTATATTCCTTGGAGGTCCTAAAATAGTACTCACACGCTTTTCTTGCTCTTCGTTTTTTGGTTATCGAAATTTTCGCTTTGGAGGCATATCAAAGACAAACGCTGCCGAGAATGTAGGCTTCGGCATTACCACGCCTCGGCATTTAAAATTCATATTCAAATTTTTGGTAGAGGACAACCAAGTTGCTATTCCCTAGAGATTTTATTTTCTATTTAAAATTCATTTACAGTTTTTGAAGCTATTCAAAACACTCGCATCACGTGTTTTATCGGATATAAAACACTCGGGCTACGCCCTCGTGTTTTATATCTGATAAAACACTGCTGCTCGTGTTTTAAATAGTACATAAAAGCGCAAGAAGCCTCTGCGGAGAAGAGTGGCGATTACGCATTTTCTGAAGGTTTTGGAGCATACATCAAGAGAACTCGGTATTTTAACCAAAAATCCCTTACAATGAAGCATGCTAGCTGCAACATTCGTGTTGCTATTCTTTAATCTGTCTAAGCAAAAGTAGGACCGATGTTACATTCGGATTAACGAATACCAACAGGTGCAAAATAAATTTATATTTTTTGAGGTTTACATGTTCGATATATCTATTGGCTTTACATTAAACCTAATTTTATATTTTTCTAATCTTTATTTCTCTTGCTATTCTGCTCCAGTAAGTGCTCTTTATTACTCTGCTGGGGGTCGTTTATAGGTTACCATGGCAACAGCTTATTTGAAATTGACTCGTTTAGTAGCAGAAAATGATATTCTATAATTTCCATCCAAAGTATGTTCGAAAATACAAATATTAAATATTTATTAGTCCAATATCACATTAACTCAGTAAATTAAAGCGATGGTTACAATGTATACTTATTCTTTTTGACATATGACTAACTAGCAATATTGTGGGTACATTGCTTGCATATCAAACAGATGTTAGAATATTTATACTAAAATATTATAAGTGGCAAGTTTCCTCGGACCTTTTAATGGATGTCCAAACGTTTCTATCAAATATATGTCTTAAATGATTTTCGCTGCCTTGTCTAATCTGGTATCTTCCTTTAACTGTACAACATACATTTTTGATGGCCTTCTTCTACTTGTTGCTCCATGTATCGGTGTCCATAATATGAGTTTTGAAGCTGTTTGCTTTGATCTCTCACACAATGACCTACTAAATTCACTCCCGCGGCTTCTGATTTTTTTCAGTAACAGAAATTCTATCCATGTAGAGTTCCGCCTTGATATTGTGCTATTTCCCTTCGAAATTCAGCTCTTTGCATCTTTACGTAGCAACCGTCTAGTTGATTCTTTAGTTTCTTTGTAAGAATCAAAGTTTCTGAGCCATGAAATATTTATACGTTGTATTTTTCCGTCAGGTTTACGTGTCGCAGTGCTGCTGGCAGCAGGGTTGGAGTTTTTTGGTTCTGCCTTGAGATGCATTCCGACCAATGACTCTGGAATCTCAACAGCTTTAATCTACTGCGGTCAAATTATCAATGGCTTTGCTGGTCCCGTCAGCATGGCCGCTCCAGCCTTGTTATCATCCACATGGTTCCCCCCACATCAACGAACAACAGCTACAGCGATTTCAACCATGGCCGGCTACGCTGGAACAGCTATTTCCTTTTTAATCGGTCCTGCTTTTGTGGATGACGTGGAATCCACAAATATTACAAAAATTGGAGATAATTACGTTTTGAACGCGACCCAATATCATCAATATCGTAATCAAATCAAGATGTTGTTGTACTTTGAAGCTGGTGTAATATTAGCCATTTTTCTTGTTGTTCTTATTTACTACCCAGCAAAACCAGCAAAACCTCCCAGTCATTCAGCAGGAGCAGGAAGAGTCGACTTCAAAAATGGTTTGAAGAAGTTATTGAATAATTACAATTATCTGCTCTTGGTTTTGTTGTATGGAGCAAGTACAGGTATTTATAGCGGATGGCTTTCGGTTTTGGACCAAAATCTATCTGAATTTCACGTAGGAAATGTTGGTCAGAAATTCGCTGGATGGTTGGGATTTGTTGCGATCATCAGTGGATCATTTGCAGGCGTTTTCTTTTCATTGTAAGTATATATTATAAAAAAGATTATAAAGGTAACAAAGGGAACAGACATATATAACAAACTTAGGGACATTAATATCACTAACAGAAGGAGAAACAGCCTTATACAATACAATACAATACAATACAATACAATACAATACAATACAATACAATACAATACAATACAATACAATACAATACAATACAATACAATACAATACAATACAATACAATAACTTCATTCAAGTGTCAAAATTATTTAGCCTAAGAAGGCTAATTGGGGACACTATATATCCTATCTAATTACTAATAAATTACAGATAAGTTAATATATCCTATCTAACTGCCAATAAATTACAAAAGTAAGATAATATAGGCAATTACGTAATAAGATAATTTTACAATAAAAATAATATTTACAATGAACTTAAAACGATTGGTCAGACATACATGGAACATTCATTTACTGCAAAGCTCACAGTAGTTACTGTTATTTTCTAAAAGGCTACTAATATCCAACTTACGAATAACATTTTTAAATACCTTAAGACTTGTAGAATTCCTAATATAGTAGGCTAAGTGTTTTCCATAATTGACTGTATTGAATCTAGGTATATCGAAATCACCATTTCTTAATGAATAACTAGATTGTTTGAGGGCAAATATTTCTGATACACTGTTAGGTGCAAGTTCATTTTTTACTTTATACATGTAAATAACAATATCCTGTAATCGTCTATTACATAATGATGGCAAACCAGCACGCTCAAGGAGTGTTTCATAAGGATCTCTCTCAGTTCTATATACCGCTCTCAACGCTCGTTCTTGGATACGTTCAACCTTTCTGTTGTCCGAAGCCTTGCAGAAATGCCAGATCACGTGACAGTATGTTAAATACGGGAGGATAGATGACTTATATATAGTTAACTTGGCCGAAAGAGGAATAAGATTACGCAAGCGTAAAAGCACCCCAACTTTTCTACTAGCTAGCCTTCTTGGAAAGCTCAGTAATATTACCACTGAAATTAATGCTTTCACCAATGTGTACCCCCAGTAGAGTAATATGATCCGTATTATTGATTATTTGATCGTCGATCTGTATAGAACGACATTCATTATTCGTGTTTAGGCCCCTTGGATTGATAGTTAATAACTGGAACTTTTCGGAATTCGCTAGGAGAAAATTCTCTTTATACCATAACGCAGCACGTCGTCCCTGTCTTTTCCCGATATGTATAGTTGGTGATCATCAGCGTACATAGTGAGGCTTGCGTTGCGAACGTAGAAAGACATATCATTTTGAAATAAGTTCCATATCAGAGGTCCAAAACATGACCCCTGAGGACAGCCTCGCACCATTTCTTTGCAGTCACTGGTTGTGCTGCCTAATTTAATTTTACTTATCATGAAAAACCCTATAAAGACATGCAACGGTCGAAGAAAACAGCAGGGTAACCATTGTTAAAGTGGTACTACGGTAAAATTTGTTCCTATCGATATATGCGATTCGACGATGGCAAGTATTGTTTTTCTAACTCCGAATCTGGAGTTATGTCCGCCATTAACGGATCATGTTCCCGACCAGCGTAACGAAGTGACGTCAGCTTCTCAACGCGAAGACTCCACATGGCTAATTCTTCAAGTAAATCCATTATATAATGATCAAGGTCCTTTTTTCAAATTATTTTTCTGAGGCTGGACATTTCATCTACTTCTCAAAGAAAACAAGAAAACAAGTAACCTCGACTGAAATTCAGGCGTAGCATTGAGAATCTGACGCCACAAACAAAAACCTTTTGAAATTGCGGGCTCACTTGGAACACGTTCTTAGTATAATGGTGACCTAAATGGTAGTGATCTCAGAGCTCAAAATACTTGCTTCAAAATACCATTTTTTAATATTTTTTTTACATCGATGATCACTTTCGACCCTGAAATACTATTCTATGCTAAAGAAAATCTAAAATATGACGGTGATTTTCATCGTAGTTCCACTTTAACAAGGAAACCTTTAAGCTTAATGACTTCCGAATGAAAAATTTGGTAGGATGTGCAATTTAAAACATAAAGGAATAAAACCATTAAAATTGGTGAAAAGACCCGTAAATGTAACCTTACGATATACGGAAATATTAGCAGAAAGTGGGACGAATTACGAGAAAGCTTATGAATAATAATATCGATAGTTTCATTGAGTGGGACATTGGTGAAAAAGAGATGTCAAAAGTTGCGATGAAAATAATTATTGGTTTCGAGATCAAGAGCACGCAATTCTTCGACAAACAAAAAAGTGTCAGAAACAGTAAACGGACTGATGCAAAGATCGCGTAAAAGAGAAACAAGATAGTCTTAGCAAGATTTTTCGAATGAGTGTCTATTGCAGAAAGAATATATCTAAGTGGAACATTAGCTAAGATCAAATTTCTCACATTGAGTAAGATCACATTTCTCTCACACACACATACATATATATATATATATATATATATATATATATATATATATATATATATATATATATATATATATATATATATATATATATATATATATAATATATATATATATATATATATATATATATATATATATATATATATATATATATATATATATATATATGTATATATATATATATATATGTATATATATATATATATATATATATATATATATATATATATATATATATATATATATATATATATATATATATATATATATATATATATATATATATATATATATATATATATTATATATATATATATATATATATATATATATATAGTACAAAATTCTTAAACCCATCCAACCATGCAGCCCAAAAATGTGCAATTGCCGAGACGTCACCAAATTCCCTCTCGAAGGTACATGTTTAACGAAGAATTTGGTTTACCAAGCCGTCGTCACAACCAACAACTATAATGAAAAAAAAACAGACCCCTATAAAAGAATCAAAAGAAGTCAATAGGCCTGTAAAAGGTGGTTTGTGGTAAACACTCGTTGAGAAGCAACCCCTGGAAGCTTCCAATTCATGCGTAAATTTTATTTTGGGATGCTTAGAGTTTAAATAGTTAAGGAACGGAAGAACGTGATCGCGAGAACGAAATAAAATGAAACAGTCATCAACATAACGATGATAAAACAATGGTTTGAATTCAGAATGATGGACAATCGTTAAGCCAAATACATTCGTGATAGGAAAGGAAATTATTGGCAAAGCGAGGTCCCACGAGAGAACCCATAACAACGCCATCTACCTGTTGATAGACTTCACCGTTGAATAGAAAATGCCAATTTTTTACTGTTAAATTTAGAAGTTTTCGAAAATAGAAAAGCCGTGAAATTTTGTGGAATTAGTAAAGACCTTTTAAATTATGATGTCGATGGTTTCGTCCAAAGGAATTTTATAAAAAGAGAGGT